>CANXME010002602.1:1800000-2171270 GCA_948144175.1 Closterium sp. NIES-65
GTGCCGTGCCACTCACGGGGCGTCTGACAAAGATTGTAGACTGGCCGTCTCAGGCTCCACTATGTCCCAGGTGGGAAGGTGTCAGTGAAGCCAGGAGGGCGGCGCAGGTAGATGTCCTCGTGTAGCCGGCCCTGGAGAAACGCAGTCGAGAAGTCAAGGGAGTGCAGCTCGTAGTCTCGCTGTGCTGCTACGTGCAGTAACACCCGAAGAGTAGTCATCTTCGGGCTTGGGGCGAAGGTCTGGAAGAAGTCAACCCCCTCACACTGACTAAAACCCCTAGCCACGTAGCGCGCCTTGAACACAGGCGGTGAACCAGGCGGCCGCTTCACGAAGAGCGACATGCCATTGACTACGTTCGCCCAAGGAGGGGGAACTGCATCGACGTAGGTGCCTGTGAATCTCCAAGACGCTAACTCCGAGGCCATAGCCGCTTTCCACTGTGTGGCCCACGCCCCTGACACTGCCTTGCGGTAGGTGTGAGGAGTCGGTATGTCAAGGGCGTCGGGGTCTCCCTCAGGGGATAGCAGCATAGCACAGACAGAGGGAGAAGCGGCTACCCAGTACTCCAGCTCAGACTCTCTGTCCTCTAGGATGTCACAGCCAAGTGCAAACTCACCCCCAACGGACAAAGGACGGGAGGGAGGAGCTGGCACCACACTGGTGGTAAAGTCAAGGCGACTGGCGGCAGCAAACTCAGCGACAGCGGCAGTGAGAGCCGAGACAGACGATGGAGGGAAACGAGAGTCGGTGACAAGAGTGGCGAGGACACGAGGAACTACAGGACAACCTGCATGGTTGTAGTCAGTGACAGGAGTAGGGGGGAAAGGGAGAGAGGACGGAGGAGGAGACGTGAGAACAGACTCAGGAGGAGGACGACGAAGAGACGAACAAAGAAGGGCCGTGCGGAGGTCACGAACGGGAGACGAGTGACGAGCATGCGGAGGTCAGGGACGGACACGGAAGTGCGGGACAACAGGTGGAGGAGACTGCGGTGGAGGAGAAGACCAGACCGCCGGACTGGCGTCAGGAGGAGGAAACGTGGGACCAAACGCTGGAGGGGACAGAGTGTGAATAGGATGAGAGGAGGGAAGACCAAGGGCCCAAAGGCCACTCACGTGTGGGAACAAGTGCCGCTCCAGAGGGAGCTGATGCGGTGGCAGCTGCGGCGGCGGTGTATGCTGCTGCTGTGGCGGCTGCTAGTGCTGCTGCTCCAACAGGTCCAACCGCCGCAACTCCTGCCGCTCCCTCTCCAACAACACCTGCTCCTCACGCTCACGCTGACGGGCCGCCTGGAGACACGTGTCGTGGCGGTGGGGAGGCGGAGTGGACTCCGCAGAACCAGTGTCTCCAGCTCTAGTCTCCTCAAAACCAGCACCTCCAGTGCTAGCGCCTCCAGCACCAGCACCCCCAGAACCAGCACCTCCAGTGCCAGCGCCTCCAGCACCGGCACCCCCAGAACCAGCACCTCCAGTGTCAGGACTTCCAACTCCAGCACCCCCTAAACTAGCACCTCCAGTGCCAGCACCTCCAGCTCCAGCACCCCCAGAGCTAGCGCCACCTGCGCCAGCACCTCCAGCTCCAACACCCCGCGAACGAGCACCCCCAGACTGAGCACCGCCAGCGGCTGCTCCTCCAGCTCCAACACCATCTCAAAGTAGGAATGCAACGGAATGTTTGACTAGAAAGGAGTTGGAGTAGAAATAGGAAAGCCTAACATGTTTGTACTCACTAAGGAGCACCGCACTACAGCCTATCACAAATATCAACATTTGACATTCTTGTACAGTTCATGTTGAGAGGTATACCTATTTTTAGTATGTAACCCTCACATTGTGACTAATGTAGACATGCGTCTGTGAGAAAACTAGCTAGGAATGAAAATGACTAAGGAAGAGTTGGGTACAAGTATGAAATCTAAAAGTGTTGTACCCCATAGTATCTACCCCAGTATAGCCTACAAAGACTACAGCATATATGTTTTGAGACACCCCCATAGGCAAAGTGGGGGAGAACAAGAGGTCACAAGACCAGTCAAGAGGAGCAAAGCAAGCTCAGGGTGGATTACGATGTCACCACACATTCTGAGCACAAGCAAGAGGCCAAAAGGCCAGTTCACATGCAGGATTATAAATCAAGGTGAACAAGCAAGACAATGATCACAACCTAGCACGTGTAAGCAGGTAGGTATATATAGAGATCACAGTAAAAGTAAAGTCAAGAAGTGAGCAAGTGAGGCAAAGTGGGAACAAGCCCTGAACAGTACAGAACTGCTGGTGATCACAAGGGTGAAGTGCCTTGGTGAAGATATCAGCAGTGTTGGCCTGAGAGGCCACGTAGACAAGACGTAGCTGACCACGCCGCTGCAACTCTCGAGCAAGAAAGTAGCGAAGAACGATGTGCTTCGTTCTGTGCTCCAGTCTCTGCTCGCGACACAAGGCAAGCATTGCCTTGTTGTCGACGTACAGAACTGGAGGAGAACGAGGCGCCTTGTCCAGGTCGGTCAGCAAGTAGGTGAGCCAACGCAGCTTCTGTACAGCCATGGCCCCTGCGTAGATCTCAGCCTCACAACTGGAGCTGAGAACAGAAGATGAGCGGGTAGACCGCCAAGATACAGAGCTGGAGAAAAGGCTGAAGGTGTAACCATGCGACGACCGCTGCGTAGCCAAGTCGTCCACCCAAGAAGCGTCTGTGCGACTAGTAAGAACAATTGGACCCCGTCCCCCAAGCACGAGCCCCATGCCCGACGTACTGCACAAGTAGCGCATCACCCTCTTAGCTGCCTTTCAGTGTTCTAGATGGTGTCTCTCGGGCGCAACGTAGCGTGCCAGGATGGTGAGAGGGTAAGCAAGGTCAGGACAAGTGCAGGTCATCAGGTACATGAGGCAGCCCACAAGCTCTCGATACGGGCCACTCGGCTCTACGGACTCATCCGAAGGCAGAGCTGAGAGCGAGTGACCGGTAGGCAGAGGAGTGGACTGTGGCGAGGAGTACTAGAAGTCGAAGCGCTGAAGGACCTGCTGCACCATGTGTGACTGAGTCAGGGTGATGGTGCGGTGTGCTCTGTCCTGAGTGATCTTCAAGCCAAGATAGCTGCGCAGCTCACCTAGGTCTCTGCACGTGTGTCTCTTCTGCAGCTCCGACTTCAGTAGAGTCAGTGCCTCAGTGTCAGCAGTGGCAAAAACCAAGTTGTCGACGTACACAAGGATGTAGAGCGGTGGCAGCGAAGTTTCGGTGCGTAGAAACAGCAACGGGTCAGCAGTAGAAGGAGCAAACCCAAGGGCCACCAGTGTAGTCCTCAATGTGTTGTGCCACTCACGAGGTGCCTGGCGGAGACCGTAGACTAGCTGCCGGAGGCTGGACTGGGTACCAGGAGGAAACGACCTTGTGAAGCCAGGTGGGCGGCGCAGCTAGATCTCCTCGTGCAGGCTGCCCTGTAGAAAGGCTTTGCTGAAGTCAAGAGAGTGAAGCTCGTAGTCACGCTGAGCAGCAACGTGCAGCAGTACCCGAAGAGTGGTCATCTTTGGGGTGGGAGAGAAGGTCTAAAATTAGTCAACTCCCTGCCGCTGACTGAAGCCACGAGCCACGTAACGCGCCTTGAAGACAGGCGGAGAACCCGGCGGCCGCTTCACCCTGAAGATCCACATGCCATCGACAATGTTCGCCCCAGGTGGGGGAACCTCGTCGACGTAGGTGCCTGTGGACTTCCAGGAAGCCATCTCTGCGTCCATGGCTGCCTGCCACTAAGAGGAGTAGGGACCCTCAAGCGCCTTAAAATATCTAGTGCATCCGGGTCTCCCTCAGGGGTAAGCAGCATGGACGCGAGATGAGGTGAAGCAGCTGTCAATCACTGGAACTCCTCCTGCCTGTCCTCAAGGACGTCCGTGCCAAGGGCACACTCACCCCCGACGGACGGAGGACAGACAGTCTCAAACTCAACAACAAGACTAGCAGCGTAGTGTAGACGACAGCGAGCAGCAAAGTCGACAAGCTCAGCAACTAGAGCAGACGCAGCAGCAGACTCAAAGGAAGGGTCAGTGACAACAGTGGCAATGAGACGCGTGACAGTAGGACTAGCAGCATGAAAGGAGTAAGACTCCAGGTCAGCAAGGGCAAGAAGAGAGGACTCAGGAGGAGACGGCAGAGGGACATGCTGCGGAGCAGTGGAAGGACGCAGAGTCATCCGGTGCGTGCCTGGGACAGGAGGAGGACGCTGACGCAAACCAAGAACACTCGTGCGAGCAGCACGAACGGGCAACGCAGGGCAAGACGCAGGCTCACGACGCTCAGCAAGACCTCTAGTCGGACAACTGTAAGGAGAAGGAGCAGGCAGTGGGGAAGGGGGCTGTAGTTGTGACGGCGACAGGACAGGCGGTGGACACTCTGAGGAAGGGGCAGGACCAGCAGAAGGCGGGAGACCAAGAACCTGCTCAAGGAGTGGAACGAAGTACAGCCGCGGCCGCTCAGCACCACCAGAACCAGAAAGAACAGCACCAGCACCAGTAACACCACCAGCAGCTCCAGCAGCACCTCTAGTAGCTCGAGCCCCAACAACACCACCAGCAGCTCCAGCAGGTCCAGCAACACCAGTTGCTTCAGCACCAGTGGCACCACCAGGCCTAGCAGCTCCAGCACCTCCAGGACGAGTGGCTCTAGAACCCCCAGCAGCTGCAGCAGCAGTAGGACCTCTAGCGCCCGTAGCACCACCAGCCCCAGCAGCATGGATCCAGCGCCGAGCAAACCACTCGCGCAGTTGCTGAGGAGAGAGTGGCTCCTGACGGGACGAAGCACCTGAAGGACCGCCAGGCAAAACACCTCCAGACTCCACACGCGCAGGTTCAGCACCCTCAGGCTCCACACTCCCAGACTCAGCACCCCCAGGCTCAGCACCCGCAGACTCAGCACCCCTAGGCTCAGCAGCCCCGGGCTCCACACACTCAAGCTCAGCACCCTCAGACTCAACACCCCCACACGCAGCACCCCCAGGTTCCACACACTTAGGCTCAGGACCCCTAGACCCGGCACCCGCAGGCTCAGCACCCCTAGCAACACCAGAGTAAACAGCTACCTCGACAGGCTCGATTGCGTCTACCTGGGACACACCTGAGGGAGCAGGACCCTGAGGAGGGGGGGGGTCTATCGGGGGAGGACCTGGCGCAAGGAAGAGCGGTGGGGGAGGGAGGGGGGCAGCACGGTAGGGGAAGAGACGGTAGTAGGGGACCGACTCGTCAAACATGACGTCCTGAGAGGACAGAATACGGCGCGAGGTGGGGTGGTAAAACTGCCAACCAGGCACGTCAGGGGGGAAGCCAAGGAAGACGCAGGGAACAGCACGGGAGGACAGCTTGTCCGCAGACAAGTCGCGGACGAAAGCTCGAGATCCCCAGACACGGAACGCAGACGCATCGCCAACCTTCCCCGTCCACCGCAGAGTGGGGGTGGTCTCCGGCACGGAGACCCGGGGCTGGAGGTTGAGCTGATGCGCCGCGTACTGAACCGCGAACGGCCACAGAAAATGGGGAGCAGCCGCATGGATCATGGACGTACGAGCGACGTCCATGACCATGCCAATGCGGCGCTCAGCAATCCCATTTTGCTGTGGAGAGGCCGAAAGCGTGAACGTCTGGCGGATGCCCTCCGCACGACCGAAGGCTTGCAGAAGGCCGGAGGAAAAATCTCCACCTTTGTCAGAGTGCAGACGCAGCAAAGGAAGGTCCGAGCCGAAACTCTCGCTGAGCTGACGACGGGCAGCGCGGATCCAGTCGATCAGCACCTCAGTGACCTCACCTTTGCTGCGCAAGGGGAAGACTGTGGTGTAACGCGAGTAGTCGTCAACGACCAGCACAAAGTAGCACTCGTGACCCTGTCCATGGACGCGGGCGGGGCCCCACACGTCCATGTGAAGAGTCTGCAGGGGCGCCTCCGTCGGAGGGAGCTCGGAGGAGTGAGGAGCGGCGCGCTGCCGCCCCTCAACGCAAAGAACGCAGGTAGGGGCAGGCCTCGGGGGGAGGGGAGGGAGAGACCAGGGAAGACCAGAGACAAGGACACGGGAGGCCATGCCTCGGAGACGAGGCAGGGAGGGGTGACCAAGGCGGTGGTGCCAGAGGAGAGTCTGGTGAGACAGGAGGCGACACGAGCAGGGGGTAGACTCAGGACTAGACCGGGACGCTGCAGCAAACACCTGACTCGACGCGGCTACCTGACCAGACTCAGCGACCTGAGGAGACACGGTAGACAGGGTGTACAGGCTCGACCCAGGCTGACGGGTGAACGTGGCCAGGTGCCGGCCTGTCCGAGTACACGAACAGTGGGTCAACCGCTGACCTCCAGGAGTGAACTAGTCAACCCACGCGTCCTGAAGGTCAGCTCCACTCACCAAGTTCGTGGAGATCGAGGGGAGGTGGAGGCCAGACAGAGAGCTAGACGGGACCGCCGGACACGGCAGAACCGTGGAGGAGTGTGCAAGGACCGGACCCCCAGAGGGGTCAGCCAGATAGAGTGCCACTGGCCGACTGAGCGGCGTGAGTGTGGTGCAGTCGCGAAACAAGGAGCGGTAAGCACCCGAGTAAAGGGTGAAAGTGTGCAAGACTTGAGCTGACGCTGTACCTGAGCGAGCAGACACACTAGCACCTGGAGCAACAGACTCACGAGCACCTAGAGCAGCAACCCCAATGCCCGGGTCGGGCGGAACACACAGGTAACAGTCACCCTCAGCACTAATTTTCATAGCATACATAGCAGCAAGGATAGAATCGTAGTCAAGATCAAAGATAGGAACCCCTGACCTAAACAGATCACCCTAGCGAGGGAGCTCCGTAGCGTCTGGAGCCTGTGCACGCCAGGCGTCAGTCAGACGGCCAAAACAGCGCTGCGTGGCGTGCGGCCCTCCGCACGTCTCCCCACTGCGCTCACCGGTACGGAGAACGTAAGCACAAGGACCAGCACCTCCAAACCTCCCACGTCCAGCGTACCACTCACGAAGCTGCTGGGGCGACAGGGTCTCACGAGGGTGCTGCTGCTGCTAACGGTGACCACCACCAGAGCCTCCGCGCTGCAAAGCTCCACCCCGACCAGCACCACCGCCACCGCCACCTCAACCGCCGTCGTCGCCGCCGCCACCTCCGCCCCCACCGCTGCTGCCGCTACCGCACCATGCGGAGATAACTACTACAACGGGAGCTAGAGTATGGGCTAGGCACGGGTGCTCGTATGGTCTCTACGTTCGTTGGTCCTTAGTCGTTTTCCTAGTGCACACACATCTTGCAAGTTCACGGGGAGAATTGGCAAGAGTTTCACTAGAGAAAGAGGACAACAATGGTACAAAGAAGTTGGCATGACAAGACTACATCAGAGCTAGCATTCAGGTCGGTCGAATGCCAGCGCAGCATGGTTGACTCGGTTCCAGCACGACTTGGTCGACTGCGCTCCAGCAGTGCAAAGTCGACGGCGTGCCAACGTCGCAGGTTGACGGCGTGCCAGCATTGCTCCCGCATAAGAGCAGCGCACCCGCTTCGCAGGTGCTCGCAGATAATTGGCGGGCTGAGCCTCGTTACCTGCACAACGCACACACCAGGTCATCCTCGTGCTGACGACTCCACCTGATCCTCCATGTCGACCTCGGGATACCACCACTGAGGTCGAACTCGCCAGCTTTGCCTGGGCGACCGTCGCACTCCTCCGCAGAACCTCGTCACACAGGTAACCTGGTCGACCGGACAACCACGTCGACCAGCTGCTCCCGTACGTGCCTGTCGACCTCCCAAGTCGACGACCACCTCCAAGTCGACCTCACCAGGTCGACCACACCTCTGGTCGACCGGCTCCAAGTCGACGTCATTCCTAGTCGACCAGCGTAGTTGTCAGCCGACCTCCCAGGTCGGCTGCCCGAAGTCTGAGGAAAGTAGAACGAGGATGGATGACTAAGGAATGGAAGTGATACAAATATGCAACCCTAGAAATGTGTACCCCATATGGGCTACCCCACTATAGCCTACAGAATATTATAATTTGACAAAGTCGGCGTCACCAAGTTGACGCCTTGCTACTCGACGCCCAACTGCTTGGCGTCCTGAGTCGAGGTCGACGTCGGCCCCTCCTTCGTCGACCACCAGGTCAGGTCGACCACCAGCAGGTCTGGTCGACCAACCACTTGGTCGACCAGCACTACTGTCAGCCGACCACGAAGTCAGCTCCGCCCAAGCGAGGACGGGGCCAACACACAACTCCCGTTGACACGCCCCCACCTCCACTACCGCTACCTAAGCCCCCACCCCCACCACCCCCACCTCCACCCCCACCCCCTCCGCCGCCTCCACCGCCACCACCGCCGCCCCCGCCATTCCCGCCAGCACCCTTGCCCCTCTTGCTTCTGCCGCTGCGGCGCTTCCCACTAGGAGCAGACGCAGCGCCGACCGACTCGGTGCCAATGAGGTCGACAACAGCAGCAGAGGCAACAGAGGGCAAGAGAGGGACTGGGGAGCACCCCTCAAAGAAAGGGGCACGAGGGTCACCACGAGAGGCTCCTACTACGACTATGCTCTTCTCTGCTGCCAGGAGGCGCTCCTCTAGGAGGACAACGGTGAGTGTGGTGGGGCAAAGGGAGAGTAAGTGGTCCCTGACCGAGCGAAGGGAGTCAGGGAGCCGTGTGACTAGGTAGTAGAGAGTGATGTACATAGGGGGGGGGTTCGCGGCGCAGAACTCAGCAGGAAGCGCCGCGCGGTAGCGGGTGTCACTAGTGCGGAGGTGCGTAATGAGGTCAGCGACTGTGGTAAAGGCGGCTAAGGGCAGCAGTGGCAGGGGAGGAGTAGCGCGCAACAACAGCGTCGTAAAGAGTCCTAGCGGTCTTGTACTGGCTAAAGTGCGCGTGCTCTGCAGACGGCAAGTGACTGCAAATGGCAAGACGAGCAGCAGCATTGCGCGTGGTCCACTGCGAGTGAACAGTGCTGTCAGCATCGGCAGCAGGTGCAGCAGAGGCGCCAGACGTGAGATCAAACTGGGAGAGTCCGTACTTAGAATCGCACTTTAGGAAAAGTTGCAGATCATCGACCCAGACCTCGAAATCTACTGCTCGACCCTCAGCATCAAAGGTAAGGACGGTAGGGGTAGCCATAACAGCAGGAGCAGCAGTAGCAGCAGAAGCAGTAGTAGCGCGACTCGGCAGGGCGGTTCGGCTCGGCAGGGTGGCGCGGCTCGGCAGGGGGGCGCGGCTCGGCAGGGCGGCGCGGCTCGGCCGTGCGGCGCGGCTCAGCCAGGCGGCACGGATGCTGCGGCGCGCGGGAGCGGCGGTGCTCTTACCAGGGGCGGGAGGGAAGGGCCGCTACTGGTGGGGCAGGGCCGGGGCACGTCGGAAGTGCAGGGGGCCGCCACAAAGAGGGGCCGCGACGAGGCGGCAGGGCAGGGCCGGGACAGCCGCCGCAGGGGAAGGGGCGACGGCGCAAGGTGGGAGGTCAGGGGCCGCGACGACGGGCAGGCGGGCCACGACGACGAGCAGGCGGGCCGCGGCGACGAGCAGGCGGGCCGCGACGACGGGGCTGGCAGGCCGTGACAAGCGGCCTTGTGGGCCGCGACGACGGGGCGGGCGGGCCGCGACGAGCGGCAGGGTTGGGACCGCGTTAGAGGCGGCGGCGGCAGGCCGCTAAGGGCCGCAACTGCCGGCCGCTAAGGGCGGCAGCGGCAGGTCGCTAAGGGCCGCGACGGCTGGCCGCTAAGGGCGGCGACGGCCGGCCGCTAAGGGCCGCGACGGCAGGGGCAGGCCGCTAGGGGCCGCGACGTCAAGGAAGGCCCGAGCGGGATGCGTGCTTCGGGCAGTGTAGGAAAAAAAAATGTCGAAGTGGTGGGCCCTAAGGAAAACAGTCCCACTAGGGAACCTGCTCTATACCATGTGAGAAAACTAGTGAGGAATGAAAATGACTAAGGAAGAGTTGGGTACAAGTATGAAACCTAAAAGTGTTGTACCCCATAGTATCTACCCCACTATAGCCTACAAAGACTACAGCATATATGTTTTGACAGCGTCTTCATTGATGCGTGGCAAGCATACGCCAAATGTCGAAGAGAAAATGCCTTGCCCTCGCCTGGTCGAGATAGACCATGCTTCCCGGGGTGCAAGGGTGTGCAGATGGCTTCGTTTCGTGGTCATCGGCAACTTTGGGGACTTTTATCTGTGTGCGACGATTCTTCTGTCGACGAGATTAATTCGTCGAGGTTGAAGTGTTTCATTTGCTCGGCGAAAGTGCCGTCGAGAAGGCGCTTGTCGAAGGGAGTAAATCGGTGTCGAAGGCGGGCCTCGTTACTCGACGGAATTGGCAAAATTGGCGTTTCGACGAATCGTTGGTTGACAGAATTGTGTGCGGCGAGTGCATCGTCGACCAAAGCGTCTTTGGTCGACCACTACTACTTGTCTCCAAAATGCGTGAATTTCGACCAATCGCGAAACAAAAATTTCGACCAATCGGAAGTTCTCGGAAATTGTACTCACTAGGAGAAATTGAATCAGTAAATAAACTGAACCTGAAACACGTATTTACTAACAATAACAACGTATACAACTGCAAATGTTGTAAACCGGAACAACTGCCAACTCAGGTGAAAGCTGCATGTGCTTATCATTTCACCTGCCGTTGCTGACTCGTCAAAGGCAATTGCTTGCGGAGGAACGTTTCTACAAGGTTTATTGTCTTTGCGATTTGGTTCTCGTTGCTTGTACCATAATCTTGTTCAATCAACTGTTCCCAGTGAATCTATGCTTGAATTCTACCAACCACCTTGTCAAGGATTACGGCCAGAGCTCTGTCCGTGCGTCCCACACTAGTCATCTCTCCCGTAGAATAGCATTCTCCGCATGGTACGGTGAGCATGGATGATCTCGTGTTAAAACCTTCGTATTAGCTGACGTTTGTGTTCATTACCTAAGTTGTTATAGGCCGGAAGCCGTCTAGACCGCCATGGTCGACCAGGAAGTCGTAGCAAGTGCAGAGAATACCATGCACGCGGGGTAAGATAACGTTCGGGCACGCCTCGCGGGTTGCGAGTACGGCGGACCGAAAGTGGAGGTTCTACTTCTTAGAGCTCGTGTGCAATGGGCGTGCAATCATCCAGCGGACGGTGCATCCGCCTCTCCCCGGCCCATGCACAACAAAGTTAGTGTCGACGAGCAGGTCGACGGTGGTGACCAAGTCGGCGGTGGAGAGGGCACGGGTGTTAACGAAAGTTGTATATTGACCCTGTCCTTGCTTGGGCGGAGCCAACTTTGTCTTCCGGTGTGCGGGGAGCGCAGCCGACCTGCTGCAGTGGGGGATGTCGTCCTGGGCACCAACCTGGGCGTCTGGACGACGTCATGGGCGCCTACACGCTGACATGGGCGCCTGGACGGCATCCTGGGCTCCTGGACAGTGTCCTGGGCGCCTGGACGGCATCCAGGGCGCCTGGACGCCGACTTGGTTGCTGGACGGTGTCCTAAGTGCCTGAATGCCGACCTAGTTGCCCGGTCGACCAGTCACCCATGCATTGGGCACTGCGGGGTGTGCAAGAGTCGCCCAGGAGGCTATTGCGAAGCCGAACTCGTTGTGGTATCCAGCTAGCAACGTGCACGTTGCGGGGTGCGCAAGGTCGACATGGAGGATCAGGTGTAGTCGTGGGCACATGGTCAGCTTGGCGTCTGCACTGTGAACGTGATGAGGTATAGCATGCCAATCAGCTGTGAGCACCTGCGAAGCAAATGCGATGATGTCCTGCGGGTGCAACGCTATGCAGCCGCCTTGCTGCAGCGCTGTCACGTCGCCGACTTGCAGCATTGGCAGACCACGACTTTGCACTGTTGGAACGCGGTCAACAATGCAGTGCTGGAACGCGGTCGACCGTGCTGTGCTGGCAGTCAACCTGCATGATTGCTAGTATCTGATGTAATCTATTGTTGCTTTGCAGTGTGAACTATTGTTGTCAATCTTTGCTAGTGAAACTCTTGCCAATTTTCCCTGTGAATGAGTGAGTATAGTTAATACAAGCAACGACTAAGGAATGCAAAGATCACCCCTCACAACCGTACCTATCTTGCAGACTAGCACCCGTCGTACGAGTTAACTTAGCATGGTGCAGTGAGCGTGGATCGAACACGCGACGATACCTTTAGAGTAGCCGACTTAGGCCCGCATTGCCAATTTTGTTCGTAGGCCAGCAGCCGTCCTTGTCACCATGGCCGACCGCGTAGTTGATGATGGCGTAGCGGACACCTTGGAGGCAAGACTAGCTGATCGAGGAGACGCCACTCGGCTGGCGAGTACGGGACGACCCTCCCATTGGAGGTCGTCGAGTTGGGCATCTGGGCGCAGTGGCGATGGAGCACCCTTCCCGTCATGCATCTCCTCCGCTGGTGAACAACGAGGGCGATGTCGGCGCGTGCGCCACGCCGACGACCAAGTTGGCAACAGTGCGGGAGGCTCGTCCAGGCAAAGAGGGGTGTTTTGGACGGCCGACGGTGAAGTTGGCGGCGTTTAGGCGTGAGGGCTGCAGTCGTCGGCGGCTGCAGGCTCCTTGCAAGGCGACGTCAATGGAAGTCGAGGCAGCATGACGCCGGCGTCAGTGACACACGTGACTGTAGGGGGGATCGCGCCGACCTACGGGTACTTCAAATTTACGCCGGACAAGATCTCCGTCACGGCGCCGCTGGTCGGTCGCCACGACCTCATCACGTGGAAGGAATCCATCAAGCCCCAGCAAGAGGTGGCTGGGCTGATGTGCTTCGCTGACGGTACCGTGGAGACGTCGCCCGAGAGCAACGCTAAGCTGCTCGCAAAGTTTTTGCGCCGTATACCTGCTGACCTTCATGGTCATCTCGCGGTGCTGCTCGTCAGTGGTTCAGATTGCCTTGAAGTCATGCAAGCGTCACCTGGACACCAGACATCAAGCTTGGCGACGTCAACGTACCACGTCACTAGCGACCTGCCCAGTAGCAGTGTGCTATCTCCTCCTCATCACACTGCTCAGCCACACTCCCAGCCCGTACCACCTTTGGCTTGCCAAAGCTCGGATAGGTCAGCCGGTTAGGAGGGCGCACATCCCTCCCGGGACGGTCAGCCGTACGTGCGACACCTTGTGGAGCACTTTGCTGCTGCTGCTGCGGCTGCTGCTGCTGCTGCTGCTTCTGAAGCTGCTGCTCCTCCACCTCAGGTTCTCCCCCATCCTCTGTCACTCCAGAGATCTCCTCCTCTGAGACAGTGACCTGCACTTGCCTCGAAGGCCGCTGCACCTCATCGGCCTCAATGATCCGCGGTGTAGTAGGAAGCTTCTGCTGCTACTGCTTCCACTCCTTGTAGTTTAAGGATTCGAGGAACACATCCCTCGACACAGTCAGCTGCTGGCTGGTCAAGTCCCATATCAACCAGCCCTTGTGATCCTTAGCAAGCCCCAAGTGCACACCCCATCTCCTAGAAGCTCCCAGCTTTCCTCTCTTCTCCTTAGGCACATGAAACACCACCATGCAGCCGTAGGCTCTCAGCATGTTGACTGCTGGTGCACTCCCATACCACTTTGTGTAGGGGACCCACTGCTTGTCCCCCACAATCGCCAGCACCCTGTTTCTTCACAAGGGCGACCTGCCGCAGTGCAGTCACCCAAAATGGGTCCAGCAGCCCTGCACGCCCAAGAAGAGTGCGAGCACCTTCCTGCAGGGTCCGGTTGAACCGCTCAGCCACGCCGTTCTGCTGAGGGTTGTAGGGCACCGTGAGCTGATGCTGGATCCCCTTCTTCTTTAGCACCGCCTCAAAATCAGCGCCAATGAATTCTCCCCCGTTGTTAGTGCGGATCACCTTCACCTTGTGTCCGCTCTCCCTTTGAGCTCTCGGCATCCACTCCTTAAGAACAGCCGCTGCCACCTCCCCCTTAGTCTTTAGAAGGTAGACCCACACCGCACGCGTGTGGTTGTCCACAATGGTCAAGAAGTAGTGGCTGCCCGAGAGAGAAAGGGCCCTCGTGGGGCCCACCACATCCATGTGCACAAGCGCGAGTGGTGCCTTGGCTGGTCCCGTCCTGCTGCTGAAGGGAAATTTCGTAAATTTGGTCTCAAGACGTGTAGGGCAGCTCCCAATCTCCTTTGCTGCCCCTTTCACCTCTAGCCCCTTCAAGCTCACATCCTTCACCAACTTCTGCAGCATTGGAAAGTTCACATGATACAGCCTCTCCTGCTACGTCTCCCAATCGGCCTCACTATTCCCAGACGAAGCCACAAACTTGATCTTCCCAGCAAGCACCTCACCATGTGGCTGCTGTGGCTGCTGCACCTTCTTGACTGCATCCAGGGCCCCATCAGTTGGTGCAGTCTCCTCTCCTCCCGCAGTTGCTTTAGTCATTGTCGCTGCCGCTGCCGTTGCTGGTGGTTTCCCATTCCAAGGAATGATGGGCAGCTGCCAGAGGTCCTTGATGCAACTGCTCTTCTCCTCCAAATCCCACAAAAATAGCTTCCCAAGCTTTGCACGGTAGCTGGTTGGGCCGAAGGTCACTTTGGCCTTGCTCTTCTGCAGACGGCGCACAGAAAGAAGGTTAGCAGACTAACCTTCAACCAACAGCACATTCCCCAGCCCCACAAGCCCCCCATTAGCTCCCATTACCTTGGCATTCCCCACACCAATCACAGGGAGCAAAGCACCTGAAGCGGCAGCCACAAACTTGATCTTCCCAGGGGGTTTTACCTCGTCAAGCAAATCTGCCCGTGGGGTCATGTGACTTGTGCAACCTGAATCATCACCCAGTGAGTGAGGGGGTGCATCAAAACCTTCCCAACTGAACCCACATAACCCCACTCCCTTGCACATCCTCAAACATGAGGAACATCCCAGGGTCGGCTTTACCTTGTGCACCATCACCTTGTGCACCTGAACCTTGTACAGCGCCACCTCGTGCGCGTTCACCACTTGGCGGCTTCATGCCTAGAGGCGCCCATCCTTCAGGCCGGCTGAAACACTTGAACCATGGGTGTCCAGCCTTCTTGTAGTACCAGCACGCACCCTCCATTCGGGTGCTCCCCCTGCCACCAGAGCTCCCATGCCCCTCGTTGTAGTCACCTCAGCCTCTCCCTCTGCCAAAGCCTCTCCCACGGCCTCGGCCTCTCCCTCCCCCTCTTCCTCAGCTGCCTCCTACAGCTCCATACCCCTGAGCAGTTTTGTTGGCAGCACCACCTCCCGTGTGGCGCCTGCAGAAGTCCTCCTGCAGGATCTGCTGCTGTAGCCACTCAGGCGTCCACTTATCCTGCTGAACTTTGAGAGTGGGGATGAGGTTATCCCACGAGTTGTCGAGCACCGAGATGATCTTGGTGCATTGCTGCATCTGCGACACCTCGCTGCCCGCCGCTGCCATCCTCGCATATGTGTCCTTGATCTTGTCAAGGACAGGCTTCACATAATCTCCCGATCGCATGGAGATGGCCGCCAGCTCCTTCTCGAGCACGATCACCATGGGCAGCGTGTTGGGCTGAATCACATTGCACAGTAGCTTTCACGCCTTTGGACCGGAGTCGTCCAACTCAACCAAGTCCTTGATGTGCTGGAACATGTCGTTGTTGACCGATTTCAAGATGAGGTCGAACAACACCGTGATCCGCTCAATCCACCGATCCCGAGCATCTCCTTCGTTGGGCATCTTCTCTTCTCCCATCGCAAGTTTCAGCAGCTTGTAGCGCTTGAAGACGCTCCTCATTCGCCCGCTCCATTCCTCGTAGTTGGAGCCATCCAACGCCTCAATCTTGAATGGTGACGGCTCACTCCTCTTCTCAACTGCCTCTCCACTCCCTTGACTCATCTCCTCTGCTTCCAATCACAGGTTTCAGCTCCCCCCTTTGCTGTCCACACCGAAGTACCACAATATTTTCCCTTAGTATCGGCGCCAACAAAATTTCGGCAGAGTTTCCCCTTAGCGGAAGTCACATGCAACCTCCAGAACTCCACTTAGGCACACCCACAGGCCATGGTGGGTCTAGGAGGGTCTTCACACTTCAGTAGACTCTCCACAAAGTCCTTAATTGCCTCTGATACTACTTGTTATAGACTGAGGATGGAGTCGACGAAGATTAGGAGCCGAAATATCTCAAAATCGTTGGTCTATAACTCTGGACAAAGAGTCGACTTCACAAGAAACGTCGCCGACGAATAACGCACTGTTAGAATTTTCTCAGAATCGAGTATGTTGTAGCCCTTGATCGTAGCTATCTACCCAATTTGAATCGTATCAAATGATGAAGTATATCTCGAGTTATGATTTTCGGCGCACTAGGGGGTATTTTGCCATAGACTTAACTTCATTACAATTAACTCACAAGTTCACACAAGAAAGTTGGAGTAGCTAGAAACCAGGTAGGAGGGGAAGAGGAGGACAATAGGGGAGGTCCCGAGGGAGTTCCTAACCAAGGAAACCCCATAAGCACATCAAATCTCCTCCCTATAGCAGCCCCACTTACTTTTGTCACTTTCCCAACCTCCACAATCCACCTCACCCAAGTTGGCCACACTTGCCAACCCAATTTGGTTTCTCCCAACCACTTGGCAGCAACTACAGTAGATAAGATGAATTTCCCAACCCCCAAAAGTCTGTACCCCATATTGAGTCAACCCGCAAATTTCCATAGTTGCCGCACCACAACCAAAACCTCGAACGATCATATTTTTCTCGTTCTTGCTCCGATCGCGGCGATTCTTTGTTCGTCAGAAAGCTCTTGAGCAGAGGAGTCACTTCAGATATATGCACAAGCCAAATAACTTTCACACACACTCAGAAAAACCAAACCACATCAAACACAAATTCTTGCACACGCTCACACCACGCATGCAAAGCACGAACATGTGATGGGAGGTAGACAGACGTGAATGCACGTGATAGCATCACATAACACTGTAGCTCCTACCCTTCCATCCTGCCCCTCTTTCTTCCTCCTCTCCATCCCTTCTTCCCATCCCACAGCCCACCGGGGAAAAGCACGACAGGAGAGGGCCTGATAGCCCTTGACTGGGACTCCACTTGTCTCGTGGTCACCGGCACTACTCTCTGCCTTCTCACCCTTCTTGTGAGGATCTAGGATCGAGCTCAGAAAAGAGGGTTTCAATTGAATGATCCACCTGGGTACAAGGCGAGTCTATATATAGGCTCGACACAAGGCAGGTAACCCAGGTGTTACGCGAATGTTCTGAGGGTCGCGAAGCGTCCCGAGCAGAACCTTCCCAAACTTGGTAGAAAGCAATTCGGTGGAAACCGAATAGGCTTGAGTTCGGTACACGTAACCAGGTTCGGTGCTATAATTATAATAAAATATAGGAATACACCTAACCTAGGAAATCAAGCATATCTATGCATGATAAAATAAACCTAAGCTAGAAATAGCACAATGAAGTCCAAGCAAGCTAGCAAAGCCAGCATAAGCCGTCGTACTCTCACACGCCCCCCCCTCAAAGCTGGGTGGCGTGAGATACACCCTGCTTGACAAGATAGTCCTTGAGAGCACGGCGTGCGTTGCCCATATCAGCTTCTGGCACCCAGTGGGTTCGTATCCCATCCAGCGGATCAGGAACTCGAGCGTCTTGCCATCGCCGCGTCGATGAGTGAGAACGCGCTCGATCTCGTACTCTGGTTCATCCTGTACGAGTACAGGTGGAGGTTGTGGCAGCTGCCATCTTTGGAACTGTTGGTTGGGGTCCTTGTAGGGTTTCAGTAGCTGAATATGGAAAGCGTTGTGAAGCTTCCATGTATCTGCTAAGCGCAAGCGGAATTGAACTGGTGTCATCTGTCCCTCCACGAGAAAGTGACCACAGAAGCGAGGCCGGAGTTTGGATGGTAAATGAGACAGGTTCAAGTTGCGTATGTCAAGGAGCACCTGATCTTCGACTGCTACTGAGTGATCTCTGTTGTGTGATGCAGCCATGTGCATTCACGTCTGTTTGCCTCCCATCATGTGTTTGTGCGTTGCATGCGTGGTGTGAGCGTGTGCAAGAAATTTGTGTCTTGTGTGGTTTGGATTTTCTGTGTGTATGTTATTTGGATTGAGCAGATATCTGAAGTGATTCCTCTACTCAAGAGCTTTCCGACGAACCAAGAATCGTCGCGATCGGAGCACAACCAAGAAAGTTACGAACATTGGAGTTCGTATGCTTATATATTTTGGTTGCAGCTACTTTGGGAAGTTGTGGCATTGACTCAATATGGGGTACAGACTTGTGGGGGTTGGGAAATTCGAACCCATCACTGTAGATGCTGCCAAATGTTGGGAGAAACCAAACCAGGTTGGCAAGTGTGGCCAAGTTGGGTTGAGGTGGATTGTGGAGGTTGGGATAGTGACAAAGGTCAAAGTTGGGTTGCCTATGGGGAAGGGAATTGTGTGGCATGGGTTTCCTTGGTTGGGGACTCTCTTGGGACCTTCCCTCTCATCCTCCTTATCCCTTCCACCTGGTTTAGTGCTACTCTAATTCTCTTGTGTGAACTTGTGTGAACTTTGTGATTGGGTTAAGTTCTTATGGCAGCATACCCCCCTGTGCGCCGAAATTGATAAGTCAAGATTTATTTCACCTTTCTATACGATTCAAATTGGGAATTGTAGCCACGGACAAGAGCTACAACATATCTGAAATTGGTGAAGTTTCAACGGTGCGTTTTTGTCGACGGCGTTTCTTGTGAACTCGACAATTCTGTCCAGAATTCTAAGCCAACGATTTTGAGAAATTTCGGCACCTAATCTTCGTAGACTCCGTCCTTAGTCTCTAACAATCTCGTCGCCGGCAATCGGCATACTGCTTCTGGGAGTTCTGCATTGTTGTGAGACGTCGGTGAGTCTTCTCCTATAGCTGTTGTATGGTGGTGATGAAGTCGTGCGGGGCTTGGACGTGTGCCGGTGTGGTTGGCTGCTGTGATGTAAGTGGTTCCCGTCCGTAACGCAGGAGGAAACGAGTTTTTTCCGTGGCCGCATGCGAGGCATTGTTGTAAGCGGACTCTAGGGTCGGTAACTGTATGTCCCAATACCTGATGTCGTCTTTTCAAGCTGTGCGTAGTAACTGTTCAACCACTTGATTGAGTCGCTCCGTCTGTCCGGAAGTCTGGGTGTGGTATGCAGAAGACATCGCAACTTAGTCCCAACAATCCCATGAGCTCCTTCCAGAACTTTCTCGTGAATTTGGGATCTCGGTCTGAGATGAGTGTAGCGGGGATGCCGTGGATGCTGATGATGCGGTTGAAGAAGAGTCGAGCACTTGCTTCAGCTGTAGATGTGGCATTGGTCGGTATGAAGTGACCCATTTTTGAGAACTTTTCGATCACTACAAGGATGGCGTCATGCCTTCGTGAGGTTGACGAAAGTCCTGTGATCAAGTAGAGGCTAACGACATGCCATGGGTGCTCCGACTGCCTGGTCACTAGCGTCTGCTTCCACCACGTAGTCCTTGTCTAGGTCCGGTAGGATAAGTACTGGTGCTGTGGTCAGTGCTGTTTGTAGCTGCTCCATGGCTTGCTAATGAGGAGTATCACATTTGAAGGGTGTATTCTTTTTCAGTAGGTGGGTCAGTGGCGCTGCTATTTTAGCGTACTGTGGCACGAACCTGTTGTAGTAGTTGGGGAAGCCTAGGAAATGCTACAACTCCTTCACATTCTCCGGTACTTTCCACATTTTAACAGCTTCGATCTTCCGTGGGTCCACGTGTACGCCCTCTGCACTCACCATGTGCCCGAGAAACTGCACCTTCTTCAATGCAAAGTCGCTCTTTGACAGCTTCACGTAGAACTTATTTTTCCGCAGGATCTCGAATACCTTCCGCAGATGCTCCACATGCCCCTTCATGTTCTTGGAGTAGATTAGTATGTCGTCCAGATATACCACTACGCACTCGTCCAGTAGTAGCCGTAAGATGTGATTCATCTCCGCCTAGAACGTAGCGGGTGCGTTGCAGAGTCCGAACAGCATCACGAAGTATTCGTAGGAGCCGTATCTTGTACAGAAAACCATTTTGTGGATCGAGTTGTCCGCCATCTTGATCTGCCAGTAACCCAACCGTAGGTACAGCTTCGAAAGACTGTTGCTCCATGCAGTTGGTCCAGTAGGTCGTCTATGCGCGGTATGAGGTAATTATTTTTGACTGTCTGTTTGTTCAGTGCGCAGTGGTCGATGCACATCTGTAGACTGCCGTCTGGTTTTGGAGTGAAGAGAACTGGTGCACCGTAGGGAGAGGTGGATAGGCGAATCAGTTGTCTGTCCAGTAAATACTCTATCTGCTTCTTCATATTTGTCAGTTCTGTCGGACTCATTCGGTATGGTGCACGTGAGACGGGTTTTGCACCTGGTTCCTCCACGATCTTGTGCTCGTGGGTGCGCGCTGGAGGTATGCCTGCCGGTAGGTCGTCGGGCATTATATCCATGTACTGCTCCAAGACCTCCTTCACTGCTGCAGGTAGCTCCGAACTCGGCTTCTCTTCCTCTGCTGCCGCCATGACCAGTGCTAAATAACCCGTGTTACTCTCATTCACCGTTCGTTTGAACCGTGCCAATGTTGTTTTAGGAACGTCCCCTAAATCTGTCCAGCTTCTCACCTCCACTCGTTTCCCGTTGTTGTAGATGCACACCTTCCGATTGACCCAATCGATCTCGGGGTTGAACCGCTTCAGGAAATCTCGCCCCAAGATGAAATCTAACCCTTGATGTTGGTGACTGGTAACTTCCGCTTCCGCCTCAACGCACCGATATGGAGTTGTAGGGGTGTTTCTCCATAAATGGGAAGCTTCGTACCGTCCCCCATTGTTGTTGAGAATTGGGTCTCCTCCGCCTTCTCTCCAATTTTCTCCAACGTTTCGCGGTCCCACACTGAGTAAGATGCTCCGCTGTCCACCAGTGCCTGCAGGCGTCTGTGAAGTAAAACGAGGAATGAATGCACTAGGAAAGAGGTGGGTACAAGTAGGAAACCTTAAAAGTGTTGTACCCTATATTGTCTACCCCACTACAGCCTACACAGACTATAGCATATAAGTTTGACACACCCCCATAGGCGAAGTGGGGGAGAACAAGGGGTCACAAGACCAGTCAAGCAAGGCAAGCTCAGGGTGGATCACAACGTCCCCACACATTCCGAGCACAAGTTCAAGGCCACAAGGCCAGTTCACATGCATGATTATATATATAAGTAAACAAGCAAGTGCAGGTATAGACAGAGCACAATGCAAGCAAGGTCAAGAAGTGAGCAAGTGAGGCTAAGTAGGCGCAAGACCTAGCATCGTACAGAAGCGCTGATGATCACAAGGCTGAAGTGCCTTGGTAAAGATATCAGCAGTGTTGGCCCTAGAGGCCACGTAAGCAAGGCGCAGCTGACAACGCTGTTGCAGCTCACGAGCAAAAAATTAGCAAAGAGCAATGTGCTTCGTTCTATGCTCCAGTCTGTGCTCCCGACACAAGGCCAGCATGGCCTTGTTGTCTACGTACAGGACTGGAGGAGAACGAGGCGGCTCTCTGAGGTCAGTCAGCAGGTAGGTGAGCCAGCGTAACTCCTGTGCAGCCATGGCCCCCGCGTAGATCTCAGCCTCATTGCTAGAGCTCAGAACAGAAGACGAGCGGGTAGACCGCCACGAAACAGAGCCGGAACCAAGGCTGAAGGTGTAACCCTGTGACGACCGCTGCGTAGCCAAGTCGTCAACCCAAGATGCGTCTGCGTGACCAGTGAGGACTACTGGACTCCGCCCTCCAAGCACGAGCCCCATGCCCGACGTACTGCACAAGTAGTGCAACACCCGCTTTGCTGCAGCCATGTGCTCTGGTCGGTGTCTCCCAGGAGCAACATAGCGTGCCAAGATGCAAAGAGGGTATGCCAGGTCAGGTCGAGTGCAGGTCATCAGGTACATGAGGCAGCCAACAAGCTCTGGGTACGGGGCACTCGGCTCTACAGACTCATCCGAAGGCAGAGCTGAGAGCGAGTGGCGAGTAGACAGAGGAGTGGCCTGAGGCGAGGAGTACGTGAAGCCGAAGCGCCGAAGGACCTGCTGCACCATGTGTGACTGAGTCAGGGTAATGGTGCGCTGTGCTCTGTCCCGAGTGATCTGCAAGCCAAGGTAGCTGCGCAGTTCACCCAGGTCTGTGCACGTGTGTCTCTTCTACAGCTCAGACTTCACGTGGGCGAGTCCAGCAGTGTCAGCTGTGGCAAAGACCAAGTCGTCGATGTACACGAGGATGTAGAACGGCGGCAAAGAGGTGTCGGTGCGCAGAAACAGCGACGCGTCGGCAGTAGAGGGAGCAAACCCAAGAGCCGCAAGTGTAGTCCTCAGTGTGTCGTGCCACTCACGGGGCGCCTGGCGGAGACCGTAGACTGGCCGCCGGAGGCTCCACTGGGTACCAGGAGGAAACGACCCAGTGAAGCCAGGTGGGCGGCGTAGCCAGATCTCCTCGTGCAGGCTGCCCTGTAGGAAAGCAGTGCTGAAGTCAAGAGAGTGAAGCTCGTACTTGGGGTGAGCCGCTATGTGCAGTAGCACCCGAAGAGTGGTCGTCTTCGGGGTGGGAGAGAAGGTCTTAAAGTAGTCACGTGCCGCTGACTGAAGCCTCGAGCCACGTAACGTGCCTTGAAGACAGGTGGAGAACCCGGCGGCCGCTTCACCCTGAAAATCCACATGCCACTGACGATGTTCGCCCCAGGTGGGGGAACCTCGTCGACGTAGGTGCCTGTGGACATCCAGGAAGCCATCTCTGCGTCCATGGCTGCCTGCCACTAAGAGGAGTAGGGACTCTCTATCGCCTCTGCGTAAGAGCGCGGAGTCGGGATGTCTGGTGCATCCGGGTCTCCCTCAAGGGCAAGCAGCATGGACACGAGATGAGGTAAAGCAGCAGCAAAGCACTGGAACTCCTCCTGCCTTTCCTCAAGGACTTCCGTGCCGAGGGCACACTCACCCCCGACGGACGGAGGACGGACAAACTCAGACTCAGCAACAAGACTAGCGGCATAGTCTAGACGACAGTGAGCAGCGAAGTCGACAAGCTCAGCAACTAAGGCAGACGCAACACTGGACTAAAAAAATGGGTCCATGACAACAGTAGCAAGCAGACGCGTGACAGTAGGACTGGCAGCACGAAGGGAGTCAGACTCTGGGTCAGCAAGAGCAGGAAGGGAAGACTCAGGAGGAGACGGCAAAGGGACACGGTGCGGAGCAGTGGAAGGACGCAGAGACACCCGGTGCGTGCCGGGGACAGGGGGAGGACGCTGACGCGAACCATGACCACTAGTGCGAGCAGCACGGTGAGGCGACGCAGGACAAGACGCAGGCTCACGACGCTCAGCACGACCTCCAGTAGGATCAGTGTAGGGAGAAGGAGCAGGCAGTGGGGAGGCGGGCTGTAACTGTGACTCGGACTGGACAGGCGGTGGACATCCTAAGGGAGGAGAAAGACCAGTAGAGGGCGGAAGACCAAGAACCTGCGCTAAGAGCGGACCGAAGTACGGCCGTGGCCGCGCAGCGCCCCCAGGACCAGCAGGAACAGCACCAGTACCTCCAACGGCAGCACCAGCTCCAGTAGCACCCCCGGCTCCAGCAGCGCCAACACCAGCACCCCCAGAAGCACTAGCACCAGCAGCACCTCAAGCGCCAACACCCCCAGCAGCTCGAGCTCCAGCCGAACCACCAGAAGACGCAGCAGCTCCAGCTCCAGCACCTCTAGCAGCACCAACTCCAGCAGCACCACCAGCTCCAGTACCTTCAGGAGCTCCAGCACAAGGAGCACCCCCAGGCCTAGCAGCTCCAGTACGTCCAGTACGAGCACCTCCGGGACCCGTGGCACCAGCACCCTCAGCAGCAGTAGAACCTCCAACACCAGCAGCACCTCCAGCTCCAGCAGCACGGCTCCAGCACCGAGCAAACCACTCGCGCAGCTCCCGTGGAGAGAGTAGCTTCCGCCGGGACGAAGCACCCGAAGGTCCTCCAGACCCAGTACCGTCAGACCTCACACGAGCAGGTCCAGCACCCTCAGACTCTGCACGCCCAGTGTCAGCACCCCCAGGCTCAGCACCCCCAGGCTCAGCACCCCCAAGCTCAGCACCCCCAGGCTCAGCACCCCCAGACCCCGCACCCGCAGGCTCAGCACCCCCAGCGGCACCAGAGTCAACAGCTACCTCTGTCAACGGGAGTTGTGTGTTGGCCCCGTCCTCGCTTGGGCGGAGCCGACATCGTGGTCGGGTGTGAGGGGAGCAGCCGGCCTGCAGCAGTGGGCGAGCTGGTTGACGAATAGGTCGACCTGCACGGGGGACCACTGCACGGGCGCCGACTTCAGGGTGGCGCCAACTTCGGGGAGGTCGATTTGGGAGTCCACCTGCGGAGGACGTCCACTTGGTGACGTCAACTTGGGGAAGCCGACTTCGGCGGTCGGCTGACGGATTGCTGGTCGACCTGTGGGTGGTCGACGAAGGAGGGGCCGACGTCGACCTCAACTCAGGACGCCGAGCAGTTGGGCGTCGAGTAGCGGGGCGTCAACTTCGTGACGCCAACTTCGGGTGGCCGATGTGGGTGGTCGGCCGACGACTGCGATGGTCGACGTGGAGCTGGTCGACCAGAAGGGACGTCGACCTGGAGGAGGTCGACCGAGGGGCGTGGTCGACCTAGTGAGGTCGACCGGAGGTGGACTCCTCCAGTCCCTGCGTCTGGTCAGGTAGCTACATCGGGTCAGGTGTTTGCTGCAGCGTCCAGGTCTGGTCCTGAGTCTGCCCCCTGCTCGTGTCGCCTCCTGTCTCACGAGACTCTCCTCTGGCACCACCGCCTTGGTCACCCCTCCCTGCTTCGTCTCCGAAGCATGGCCTCCCGTGTCCTTGTCTCTAGTCTTCCCCGGTCCCTCCCTCCCCTTCCTCCGGGGCCTGGCCCTACCTGCGTCCCCTGTGTCGAGGGGCGGCAGCGGGCTGCCCCTCACTCCTCCCAGTTTCCTCCGACAGAGGCCCCGCTGCAGACGCTTCACATGGACGTGTGGGGCCCGGCCCGCGTCCGTGGACAGGGTCACGAGCGCAACTTCCTGCTGGTGGTTGACGACTACTCGCGTTACACCACAGTCTTCCCCTTGCGCAGCAAGGGTGATGTCACTGAGGTGTTGATCGACTGGATCCGCGCAGCTCGTCTCCAGCTCAGGCGGAGCTTCGACTCGGACTTTCCTGTTCTGCGTCTGCACTCTGACAGAGACGGAGAGTTCTCCTCTGGCCTTCTGCGAGCCTACTGTCGTGCACGAGGCATCCGCCAAACCTTCACGCTTCCGGACTCTCCACAGCAAAATGGGATTGCTGAGCGCCGCATTGGCATGGTCATGGACGTCGCTCGTACGTCCATGATGCATGCGGCTGCCCCCCATTTTCTGTGGCTGTTTGCGGTCCGATACGCGGCGCATCAGATCAACCTTCAGCCCAGGGTCTCCATGCCGGAGACCTCCCCAGCCTTGCTGTGGAAGGGGAAGGTTGGCGATGCGTCTGCGTTCCGTGTCTGGGGATCTCGGGCGTTTGTTCGCGACTTGTCTGCGGACAAGCTGTCCCCTCGTGCTGCTCCTTGCGTCTTCCTGGGTTTCCCCCCTGACGCGCCAGGGTGGCAATTCTACCACCCCACCTCTCGCCGTGTTCTGTCCTCCCAGGACATCACGTTCGACGAGTCGGTCCCCTACTATCGTCTCTTCCCCTACCGCACTCCGTCCCTCCCCCCTGCCACCGCTCTTCCTTGTGCCAGGTCCCCCCCCCGTAGACCCCCTCCCCCCTCAGGGTCCTGCCCCTTCAGGTGTGTCCCAGGTAGACGCAGACGAGCCTGTCGAGGTCAGTGGTGACTCTGGTGCTGCTAAGGGTGCTGAGCCTGGGGGTGCTGACTCTGGGGGTGCTGACTCTGGGGGTGCTGAGCGTGTGGGTACTACGACTAGGGGTGCTGAGCCTGGGGGTGCTGAGTCTGGGGGTGCTGAGCCTGGGGGTGCTACGCGTGGGGGTGCTGAGCCTGGGGGTACTGAGCCTGGGGGTGCTACGCCTGGAGGTGCTGAGCCTGAGGGAGCTGAGCCTGCTCGTGGGGCGTCTGGCTGTGCTGAGCCTGGCGGTTCTCCGTGTGCTTCGTCTCGCCGGGAGCCACTCTCTCCACAGGAGCTGCGTGAGTGGTTTGCCCGGCGCTAGGAGCGAGCTGCTGGAGCTGGAGGTGCTGCGGGTACTGGAGGTTCTGCTGCTGCTATGGGTGCTGGTGCCGCGGGTCCCGGCGGTGCTCGTACTCGGAGTACTGGAGCTGCTAGGCCTGCGGGTACTTCGGGTGCTGGCGCGGAGGCTACTCCTGTCGGTCCTGGAGGCGGTCTTGCTGAGGGTGCTAATGGTACTGCTGGAGGTACTGGAGCTAGAGGTGCTGCTGGTGTTGGTGCTGCCGCTAGGGGTACTGGTGCTGTCCCTGCTGTGTCTGGAGTCGCCGCGCGGCCTCGGCCGTACTTCGTTCCGCTCCTTCAGCAGGTTCTTGGTCTCCCGCCTTCTACTGGTCCTCCTCCTCCCTTAGAGTGTCCACTGCCTACTCCGTCTCCCTACACTGATCCTACTGGAGGTCTTGCTGAGCGTCGTGAGCCTGCGTCTCGCCCTGCGTGGCCTGTCCGTGCTGCTCGCACTAGTGGTCGCGGTTCGCGTCAGCGTCCTCCTCCTGTCCCTGGCACGCACCGGATGTCTCTGCGTCCGTCCACTGCTCCTCTGCGTGCCCCTTTGCCTTCTCCTCCTGAGTCTTCTCTTCCTGCTCTTGCCGACCCGGAGTCGGACTCTCTTCGTGCTGCCAGTCCTACTGTCACGCGTCTCCTTACTACTGTTGTCACTGACCCTTCCTTTGAGTCCACTGCTGCGTCTGCCCTAGTTGCTGAGCTCGTCGACTTTGCTGCTCGCTGTCGTCTAGACTACGCTGCCAGTATTATTGCTGAGTCTGAGCCTATCTGTCCTCCGTCCGTCGGGGGTGAGTGTGCCCTTGGCACGGACGTCCTCGAGGACAGGCAGGAGGAGTTCCACTGCTTGGCCGCTGCTTCATCTTATCTCGTGTCTGTACTGCTTACCCCTGAGGGAGACCCGGATGCACTTGACATCCCGACTCCGCGCTCTTACGCGGATGCGATAGAGGGTCCCTACTCCTCTCAGTGGCAGGCAGCTATGGACGCAGAGATGGCTTCGTGGAAGTCCATAGGCACCTACGTTGACGCTGTTCCCCCTCCTGGGGTGAACATCGTCAGTGGCATGTGGATCTTCAGAGTGAAGCGGCCGCCGGGTTCTCCGCCTGTCTTCAAGGCACGTTACGTGGCTCGTGGCTTCAGTCAGCGGCAGGGAGTTGACTACTTTCAGACCTTCTCTCCCACCCCAAAGATGACCACTCTTCGGGTACTGCTGCACATTGCTGCTCACCGTGACTACGAGCTGCTCTCTCTCGACTTCAGTACAGCTTTCTTGCAGGGCAGCCTGCACGAGGAGATCTGGCTGCGCCGCCCACCTGGCTTCACTAGGTCGTTCCCTCCTGGTACCCAGTGGAGCCTCTGGCGTCCAGTTTACGGTCTCCGCCAGGCGCCACGTGAGTGGCACGACACAGTGAGGACTACACTTGCGGCTCTTGGGTTTGCTCCTTCTACTGCCAACCCGTCGCTGTTTCTACGCACCGACACCTCTCTGCCGCCGTTCTACATCCTCGTGTACGTCGATGACTTGGTCTTTGCCACAGCTGACACAGCTGGACTCGCCTACGTGAAGTCCGAGCTGCAGAAGAGACACACGTGCACTGACCTGGGTGAACTGCGCAGCTACCTTGGCTTGCAGATCACCCGGGACAGAGCACGCCGCACCATTACCCTGACTCAGTCACACATGGTGCAGCAGGTCCTTCAGCGCTTCGGCTTCACGTACTCCTCGCCTCAGGCCACTCCTCTGCCTACTCGCCACTCGCTCTCAGCTCTGCCTTCGGATGAGTCCGTAGAGTTGAGTGGCCCGTACCCAGAGCTTGTTGGCTGCCTCATGTACCTGATGACCTGCACACGACCTGACCTTGCATACCCTCTTAGCATTCTCGCACGCTATGTTGCTCCTGGGAGACACCGACCAGAGCACATGGCTGCAGCGAAGAGGGTGTTGCGCTACTTGTGCAGTACGTCGGGCATGAGGCTAGTGCTTGGAGGGCGCAGTCCAGTGGTCCTTACTGGGCACGTAGACGCTTCTTGGGCTGACGACCAGGCTACGCAGCGGTCGTCACAGGGTTACACCTTCAGCCTTGGTTCCGGCTCTGTCTCGTGGCGGGTTACTCGCTCGTCTTCTGTTCTCGGCTCCAGTTGTGAGGCTGAGATCTACGCTGGGGCCATGGCTGCACAGGAGCTTCGCTGGCTCACCTACCTGCTGACTGACCTCGGAGAGTGTTGTGTGATGCAATCATATGCATTCACGTCTGTCTGCCTCCCATCATGTGTTCGTGCGTTGCATGCGTGGTGTGAGCGTGTGCAATAATTTGTGTTTTCTGTGGTTTGGATTTTCTGAGTGTGTGTATATGCTATTTGGCTTGAGCAGATATCTGAAGTGACTCCACTGCTCAAGAGCTTTTTAACAAGCCAAGGATCGCTTCAATCGGAGCACGAACAAGAAAGTTATGAACTTTCGAAGTTCGTATGCTTTTCATATTTGATTGTGGCAACTGTGGGAAGTTGTGGGGTTAACTCCATATGGGGTACAGACTTTTGGGGGTTGGGAAATTCGTCCCCATTACTGTAGATGCTTCCAAGTGGTTGGGAGAACCAAACCAGGTTGGCAAGTGTGGCCAAGTTGGGTTGAGGTGGATTGTGGAGGTTGGGATAGAGACAAAGGTCAAAGTTGGGTTGCCTATGGGGAAGGGAATTGTGTGGCATGGAGTTTTCTTTGGTTGGCGACTCCTTGGGACCTTCCCTCTCGTCCTCCTCTTCCCTCCTACCTGGTTTAGTGCTTCTCTAACTTCCTTGTGTGTGGATCTTGGAAATTCTGAGAACTTTGTGATTGAGTTAAGATTCATTTGGCAGCATACCCCCTAGTGCGCCGAAAAGCATAACTCGAGATTTACTCCACCTTTCGATACGATTCAAATTGGGAATGATAGCCACGAACAAGGGCTATAATATACTCGTGTTTGAGACGATTCTAACGGTGCACTTTTCGTCGACAACGTTTCTTGTGAAGTCGCGGTTTCTATCCAGAATTTCAAGCCAACGATTTTGAGAACTTTACGCTCCTAATCTTTGTAGACCTCGTCCTTAGTCTGTAACAAGTGGTATCAGAGCTGATTAAGGACTTTTTGGAGAGTCTACTGAAGTGTGAAGACCCTCCTAGTCCCACCATGGCCTGTGGGCGTGCCGAAGTGGAGTTCTAGAGGTTGGATGTGACTTCCGTTAAGGGGAAACCCTGCCGAAATTTCGTTGGCGCCGACAGTTGTGAAGATTGTGTGGATCTACATATTGACCAGCAAAAGGGGGAGCTGAAACCTCTGATTGGGAGAAGAGGAGATGAGTCAAGGGAGTGGAGAAGCAGCTGAGAAGAAGAGTGAGCCGCCACCATCCAAGATTGAGGCATTGGATGGCTCCAACTATGAGGAATGGAGTGGGCGGATGAGGAGCGCCTTCATGCGCTACAAGCTGCTAAAATTGGCTATGGGAGAAGAGAAGATGCCGGAGGAAGGAGATGCCCGCGATCGGTGGATTGAGCGGAGCGCGGTGCTGTACTACTTGATTCTACAGTCGGTCAACAACGACATGTTCCAGCATATCAAGGATTTGGTGGAGCTCGATGACTCGGGACCGAAGGCGTGGAAGCTGCTACGCGACGTGGTTCAACCCAACACGCTGCCGATGGTGATCCTATTGGAGAAGGAGTTGGCTGCCCTCTCCATGCGGCTGGGAGATGATGTGAAGCCGGTCCTTGACAAGATCAAGGACACCTATGCGAGGATGGCAGCAGCGGGCAGCGAAGTGTCGCAGATGCAACAGTGCACCAAGATCATCTCGGTGCTCGACAACTCGTGGGACAACCTCATCCCCACCCTCAACGTTCAGCAGGACAAATGGACGCCTGAGTGGCTACGGTAGCAGATCCTGCAGGAGGACTTCCGCAGGCGCCACACTGGAGGTGGTGCTGCCAACAAAACTGCTGAGGGGTATGGAGCTGCAGGAGGCAGCAGAGGGAGAGGGGGAGGGAGAGGCCGAGGCCGTGGGAGAGGCTTTGGCAGAGGGAGAGGCCGAGGTGACTACAATGAGGGGCATGGGAGCTCTGGTGGCAGGGGGAGCACCCGAATGGAGGGTGCGTGCTGGTACTACAAGAAGGCTGGACACCCATGGTTCAAGTGTTTCAGCCGGCCTGAAGGATGGGCGCCTCCAGGCATGAAGCCGCCAAGTGGTGAACGTGCACGAGGTGGTGCTGTGCAAGGTTCAGGTGCACAAGGTAAAGCCGACCCTGGTATGTTCCTCATGGTTGAGGACGTGCAAGGGAGTGGGGGTGATGTGGGTTCAGTTGGGAAGGTTGTGATGCACCCCCTCACTCACTGGGTGATCGATTCAGGTTGCACGAGTCACATGACTCCACGGGCAGATTTGCTTGATGAGGTGAAGCCCCCTGGGAAGATAAAGTTTGTGGCTGCCGCTTCAGGTGCCTTGCTCCCTGTGATTGGTGTTGGGAATGCCAAGGTTATGGGAGCTAATGGGGGGCTTGTGGGGCTGGGAAATGTGCTGTTGGTTGAAGGTTTATCCGCTAACCTCCTCTCTGTGCGCCGGCTGCAGAAAAGCAAGGCCAAAGTTACGTTCGGCCCAACCTGCTGCCGTGCAAAGCTAGGGAAGTTGCTGCTGTGGAATTTGGAGGAGAAGAGCAGCTGCATCAAGGACTTGTGGCAGCTGCCCATCATCCCTTGGAAGGGGAAACCACCAGCAACGGCAAAGGCAGCGGCAGCGGCTAAAGCAACTGCGGGAGGAGAGGAGACTGCACCAACTGATGGGGCCCTGGATGCAGTCAAGAAGGTGCAGCAGCCACAACAGCCACATGGTGAGGTGCTTGCTGGTGTGGATGCGACAGCTGCATGGGCAAAGGCTTCATCTGGGAGTGGTGAGGCTGATAGGGAGACGTGGCATGAGAGGCTGTGCCATGTGAACATTCCTATGCTGCAGAAGTTGGTAAAGGATGGGTGCTTGAAGGGGCTGGAGGTGAAGGGGGGAGCAAAGGAGATTGGGAGCTGCCCTACCTGCCTTGAGACCAAATTCACGAAGTTTCCCTTCAGCAGCAGCACAGGACCAGCAAAGGCACCACTTGCACTAGTGCACATGGATGTGGTGGACCCCACGAGGGCCCTTTCTCTCTCGGGCAGCCGCTACTTCTTGACGATTGTGGACGACCACACGCGTGCGGTGTGGGTGTACCCTCTCAAGACTAAGGGGGAGGTGGCAGCGGCTGTTCTTAAGGAGTGGATGCCGAGAGCACAAAGGGAGAGCGGACACAAGGTGAAGGTGATCCGCACTGACAACGGAGGAGAGTTCATCGGCGCTGATTTTGAGAAGGAGCTGAAGCGGAAGGGGATCCAGCATCAGCTCACAGTGCCTTACAACCCTCAGCAGAATGGCGTGGCTGAGCGGTTCAACCGGACCCTGCAGGAAGGTGCTCGCACTCTCCTTGGGCGTGCAGGGCTGCCGGATCCGTTTTGGGTGACAGCACTGCAGCAGGTCGTTGTTGTGAAGAACCGGGTGCTGGCGACTGTGGGGGACAAGCAATGGGTCCCCTACACCAAGTGGTATGGGAGTGTGCCAAAGGGAGGCTACTGTGATATTCTGTGACAATGAATCTGCAGTGAAGTTAGCCAAGAACGCTTGTCTTCATGGGCTGACCAAACACATCAGGCCTAAGTGGCATTGGGTGAGGAGGCTCCTGGACAAGGAGGTGCGGCTGGAGATTGTGAAGACCCATCAGCAGGCGGCTGACATTCTCACCAAGCGCCTGGCTGAATCTGAGCATTGGAAGGGCATGAAGCTTGCTGGGATGAGTGTGCATTGAGGGTGCATGCTTGAACTATGGCATGTGGGATGATGGTTGGCAGCCAGAGGGGGAGTTTGTTGTGTGATGCAATCATATGCATTCACGTCTGTCTGCCTCCCATCATGTGTTCGTGCGTTGCATGCGTGGTGTGAGCGTGTGCAATAATTTGTGTTTTCTGTGGTTTGGATTTTCTGAGTGTGTGTGTATGCTATTTGGCTTGAGCAGATATCTGAAGTGACTCCACTGCTCAAGAGCTTTTTAACAAGCCAATGATCGCTTCAATCAGAGCACGAACAAGAAAGTTATGAACTTTCGAAGTTCGTATGCTTTTCATATTTGATTGTGGCAACTGTGGGAAGTTGTGGGGTTAACTCCATATGGGGTACAGACTTTTGGGGGTTGGGAAATTCGTCCCCATTACTGTAGATGCTGCCAAGTGGTTGGGAGAACCAAACCAGGTTGGCAAGTGTGGCCAAGTTGGGTTGAGGTGGATTGTGGAGGTTGGGATAGAGACAAAGGTCAAAGTTGGGTTGCCTATGGGGAAGGGAATTGTGTGGCATGGAGTTTTCTTTGGTTGGCGACTCCTTGGGACCTTCCCTCTCGTCCTCCTCTTCCCCCTACCTGGTTTAGTGCTACTCTAACTTCCTTGTGTGTGGATCTTGGAAATTCTGAGAACTTTGTGATTGAGTTAAGATTCATTTGGCAGCATACCCCCTAGTGCGCTGAAAAGCATAACTCGAGATTTACTCCACCTTTCGATACGATTCAAATTGGGAATGATAGCCACGAACAAGGGCTATAATATACTCGAGTTTGAGACGATTCTAACGGTGCACTTTTCGTCGACAACGTTTCTTGTGAAGTCGCGGTTTCTATCCAGAATTTCAAGCCAACGATTTTGAGAACTTTACGCTCCTAATCTTCGTAGACCTCGTCCTTAGTCTGTAACAGAGAGCCGCCTCGTTCTCCTCCAGCGCTGTACGTAGACAACAAGGTCATGCTGGCCTTGTGTCGAGAGCAGCGACTGGAGCACAGAACAAAGCACATTGCTCTCCGCTACTTTCTTGCTCGTGAGCTACAGCAGCGTGGACAGTTGCGGCTTGCGTACGTGGCCTCTGAGGCCAACACTGCTGATGTTTTCACCAAGGCACTTCCGCCTTGTGATCATCAGTGCTTCTGCACTCAGTTGGGTCTTGTCCCTGTCTTGCTTCACTTGCTCACCTCTTGACCTTGCTTGTACTGTTACATATATATATACCTGCTCTTGCTTGTCTAGCCTTATATATATATATATGTACTCCTGCATGTGAACTGGCCTTGTGGCCTTGTACTTGTGCTCGGAATGTGTGGTGACTTTGTAATCCACCCTGAGCTTTGCTTTGTTTTGCTTTGCTTGACTGGTCTTGTGACCCCTTGTTCTCCCCCACTTTGCCTATGGGGGTGTGTCAGAACATTATAGCTTATGCTTTTGTGTAGGCTGTAGTGGGGTATCCCATAGGGGGTACAACCCAATTAGGGTTAGTACTTGTACCCACTTTATTCATAGTTCATTCATTCTCGTTTCAGTTTTCTCAATGTTTGCTCACGCCTTCGCTCGCATTTTGTACTCGTTTTGACACCTTAGTGCAATTCTCGCTACTTCGATTCATTGCACCCGTAACACTTGTTCTTCAAAGCCTCTCTCCTTTTCGGACCGCGCATCTCCGCACCCCAGGAAATCAACTTTTGATTTTTCACTCGAAGGGACTCACGCACCTTAGCCCCTAGGAGCCGCTGTCCTCGCGTTCTCTCGTAAACGCGTGCAGCCACGACTGCGCCTAGACTAAGACGAGCCGACGCCCTTCGGAATGGCCGAACGCATTGACGTCACCACCCTCACGCAGGACCGCCTAGATGAGCTTCTGCGACAACTACACGAAAACTCCGAAGAAATCGCAGCATTAACGGCGGAACGCACCTCCCTGCAAAATGACCTTGCACGAACACAACCCCAAGTGCCTGGCACCCCGATACAGCCCGCACCACAGACATCGCAACACGGAAGTGTGGGGCAACCAGCGAGTGCGGCCACTGATGGCGTCGTCCGCCATGACGGAGACGACGACCACGGCACGACACACCCCGACGCGACGAATGCGGCCAGAAGTCATCCTCGATTCACGATTTCTATGTCGACCGGCGAATCGGCTCTACCGTCGCCGATGTCGCTGAAGCTGCAGCGTCCGCCATGTTTTGACCCGAGTCAGCGGGGTGGTCCTACCGTTCAGGCGTGGCTCTTCACGTTGAACGTCTTCTTCGACGCGAACTACGTCTCGGAGGATACGGCGAAGATTCGCTACACCGTGATGTTGCTGCGAGAACCCGCCATGGACTGGTGGCATGTCATCGTCACGAAGCCAGTGGACTATGCGACTCTACCGACACGAGAAGGACATACCGGACCCTGGGCGCCGTCGTATTTCGTGGAGGTGCCCCAGTATCGCACGTGGGACGCGTGGTGCGCAGGTCTGCGCGCTCGTTTTGAGCCAATTGCGACTTAGATCGCGACGCGACAGAAGCTCCGCACTTGGCGCCAACTCGGTTCCGTCCAAGACTACACGAGCGGGTTTCTGGCGCTATACGAGCAAGTGGGTTATATGCACGAGAACGAAAGCATCGACCGCTACATCGGCGGCCTGAAGCAGGACATCACTCAAGAAATCCAGCTTCGCAGCGTCACCGACTTTCAGGAGATTCTTGCCATGGCGGAGAAGCTCGACTTCTTTCGCCGACCGAGACCGGGGTCCTACGGAAGCAGCAATTGGGGGCATCGGCCTCGTGGGACGAACGAGGGCGCTACGATACGTGCTGTCGCCGCAAATGCTGCTGCCGCACCATTCAAAGGGCGCTGCTTTGCGTGCAACCGGCCGGGACACCGTAAGAGCGAATGCCCGGAAAACGCTAAGGGAAAGGGGGAAGCTGAGCAGCAGAAACAGACAAAGCAGCAGGGAAACGCTGGGAGTCAGTAGCAGACGGGCCCTCTACTGATAGGTCACGCCGCTCGCCCGACCCAACCAACCCTCACCGAGTGATTGTGCCGGTTCACGCAATCGACCACACCTGGCCGAATAAGGAGGGTACTACGGTAGATAGCCCCATACTGCATAGTGGGAAAATCAAGACAGACTTAGTTAAAATCTTCGTAGACAGAGGGGCCAGCCACAGCCTTATCAACACCGCCACAGCACGAAAAATGGGACTGCCACTAGACAGATGTTTACCTGAGATTGACGCAAGACTGGTCGACGGCACGCCTCCGGCGATATGGGAACGTGTGGACCGAGTTCGGATTCGATGCGGGGGTAAATTCACATTTAGCCAGGAAATGCTCGCAACAACCCTCGACGGAACCGACATTTTACTCGGCCGTGATTGGTTGCGACGACACAATCCGCAGATCGACTGGACGACGGGTGACTGCACTGTGCGAGTGAACGGTAACAACATCGCCTTACCTCATTGGGGCTCGCCTCAGTCTTCGTCGGTGCGTGTCAACGCGATCACAATGAAACCCGCCGTAGCGGCAGGAGCTGACGTCTACGCGGTTGACATTCGGGAAGCCGAGGCAGCAGACACAGGAGGGGATTTACAGAAACTGCTAGCTGACGTATCGAATGATCTGGCAGCACTTTTGAAGCAGTACAGTGACATTTTCCCGGACGACCTACCGACGGGACTGCCACCTCAGCGACCGCACGACCATAAGATAGAACTAGAACTGGGGGCACAACCTACAGTACAGCGACAGTTCAGACTGACCCAACCCGAACTGGACGAACTAAGGAAGCAGCTGGATTACCTGCTCGAGAAGGAGGTCATTCGCCCTAGTTCGTCGCCTTTCGCAGCACCGATACTGTTCACGCCGAAAAAAGATGGGGGTTTTCGCATGTGCATAGACTACAGAGCCATGAACAAGGTTACCATAAAATCCCGTTACCCCATCCCGCGAGCCGACGAACTGATCGACCATGTGAGAGTACGACGGCTTATGCCAGCTATGCTTGCTTGCCTCTACTTTATCATGCTATTTCTAGCATAGGATAATCATATGCATGCATGAATTGCTTGATTTCCTAGGCTAGGTGCTTTCCTATATTTTATTATAGTTATAGCACCGAGCTAGGTTGCGTGCACCGAATTCTGGCTTTTCGGTTGCCACCGAATTGCCTTCTACCGAATTCGGTAAGGATCTGTTCGGGACGCTTCGCGACCCGCGGAACCTTCGCGTAACACCTGGTTACGGGGCCTTGTGTCGAGCCTATATATAGCCTCGTGTTGTACCCAGGTGGACATTCAATTCAATTCAATTCGACTCAATTCTCATTCTCTTTTCTGAACTCGATCCTAGATCCTCACACTTGGTATCAGAGCGGGTTTACACGCGAGGTCTTCAACCGCTTAGTTCCGGCCTTTAAAAACCGCGGGGGCGACGACGAAAGCACCGATACGGGTATGTAAAACCAGTTCCGCGCAATTTTTCTAAGTCCCCCTCGATTCGGTTTTCGAACACCCCTCAAATTTACTGGTGGAAAGGTTGGAGTTTCGACCGTTCGATCGAGTTTCATCTCAACGGCCCAGAGAATTTCGCCCAAAAAAGTTGGAATTTGGAGCGTCGGATCGATTTTCTCCTCAACGGCCAAGATCGGACGCGAATTTCGCCTAAGGGAGATTTACGCAACCTACAAAATTCGCGCTCGTCGATTCTACAGTCAATTTGACTCGCAGTAAGTCGACCAGCACCTAGAAATCGATTATTTTCGTCGCGCATCTTCCTGTAAATCACCAAATGGAGGACCAAGGCGACAACTACGGGACTACGAGCGACATCGCGAGCCTCCGCACCGACATGGAGCAGACGCAGGCGACGCTTCGTCGACTCGAGGCTTTTCTGACAAGCCAACCAGGGTTTGCCACCGCAGCAGCAGCGACCACAGCGACTGCAGCACCGACAACTCCAGCACCAGTGGCGACACCGACATTTCACGGACCAATGGCACCACTGTCGCCGAACCTCGAAGCAGCACGACCGAGGCTCCCGGAGGCGTTCGATCCAAGCGCGAAGGGATCCGACGTCCGGCGATTCGTGGCCACCCTCGAAATTTACTTCGAGGCCATTGGCTGTTCGACCCCGCAACAAGACGCAGCAAGGATTCGGCTCACAGCGACACTGTTACGTGGACCGGCTCTCGAATGGATTTACTACACCGTCGTAGCCCGCGGGGAGAAAACGTGGCAGCAGTTTCGGGCAGATTTAATCGAGCGTTTCGAACCAATTAATACAACCTACATGGCGCGGCAGTAGATACACCGACACAAGCAATACAGTAGTGTAACACAGTACACGCAGCAGATGGAGTTACTGTTCAACCGCATCACCGACCTGACCGAAGGCGAAAAAATCCAGGCGTACACCGAAGGATTAAAAAAGGAGATTCGGCGGCAGGTGATTGCGGCGAATTACAACAGCTACAGAGACATCGTGCGTGCTGCCGAGCGATATGACGCGCTGACTCGAAGTCAACCCGAAACACGACGCTTCACGCCGGACCGTACATTTGGCACAGAGCGATCGGCACCCCCCACGTTCACCGAACTGATGGATATCGACAAATACGACGCGAAGCAGCAGCCGACAAAATGCGAATTTTGCGGCGCAGCAGGACATCAGTTTTTGTCGTGCTACAAAATGAAGAAAGCACGTGCGGCACTCCGGGACGGAAACAGTGGAGCACCCCCGAAGTCAAAAAAACGGGAATCGCTAGTAGCCGCGGATCGACCTGGCGATCGCGTAAAGATCCGAAAAGCAGGAAAAGGCGACGACGTGGCGACTTCGGAGCGGGAGAAAAAGGAGAAAATGATGGCGCGAATTTAAAACGTCACAACCGGCCGGCATCAGGGGAAATCGCCGAGGCGAATGGAGGCTCCGCGAAAAAAGACTCTGCACCGACCGGGAAACTCCAGCCGAACACCCACGAAAGTAAGAATTCGTTAAAAGTATCCTATAAAGATGCTCTAACGAAGAATATTGCTTCTCGTGGTTTACAAGCCTTCAAAAAAATCAGGGGAGGTCTAGAGGCCAAGAAAAAGCCTTTAGAAATTATTCAGGTACCTGAGAAGTTGGGCAAAGTACTACGGAGCGTAGAAAAGGGTCGTGCGTTCCGTGGAGTTAATATTCCCTCCCCACAGCACAGTGTTAAGGCTCCCCGTCGCCCACAGGTGAATCCTACACAGCTGCCAATGCTTAGAGGAGACATCCACGCTCAGGAAAAATTATACAAGCCTCGGAAAAATTCTCCTACCCCCCAGGTGAAGTTGGAAAGCGCTGAGTCAGGTATAGGAAAAAGGGAAGGTATTAAGTTTGATGTACCCTATGATCCTATTAACGAGACCCTCTTTGGCTACTCAGCACAGCAGAAACCACTACTCCTCGAGGTGTTATGCAATGGGCGACGCCTCCAGGCACTGGTGGACAGCGGTGCATCTCACTCGGTGTGTGACCGCGGAGCATTGGAGAAAATTGGAGAGAAGGCGGAAGAGACCCAGTTTTCAGCAACCATGGTGGACGGTACGAAGCTTCCTATCCACGGCGAAGCATCACTGCAACTGCATATAGGTGCGTTGAGGTGGAAGCCGATGTCAGAACATTATAGCTTACTTATTTGTGTGGGCTATAGTGGGGTATCCCATAGGGGGTACAACCCAATTAGGGTTTCATATTTGTACTCACTTCATTCATAGTTCATCAATTCTCGCTCTTTCTTTCACATGGTATCAGAGCAGGTTCCCTCCTAGGGACTGCTTCTAGGGCCCACCGAAGCGCACCCCGAGGCGCGTTTTCCTTTTTTTTTAGCGACCCGTTGTGTTGCCCCCAGCTGTGGAGGTGGCGGCGGAGGTGGTGGCGGAGGTGGTGGCGGAGGAGGCAGTGGGAGCGGCAGGGGCGAGGGTGGCGGTGGCGGCGGTGGCGGCGGAGGCGGGGGTGGCGGTGGTGGAGGTGGTCGGAGTGGCTCGTCCTAGAGGAGCGGCACTGGGGGTGGTCAGTGGCAGCAGCAGCAGCAGCAGCAGCAGCAGCAGCGCGCTCGCGACGTCCCCGCCCCTCAGCAGCTCCGTGAGTGGTACTCGCAGCGTCAGCGCGGTGGGGCGTTCGGTCCCTGCACCTACGTCCTTCGCACCGGCGACCGCGCGGGTGAGCAGTGTGGGGGCACCCACACCGCTCGCCGCTGCTTTGCCCGCCTGACCGACGCCTGGCGCCAGCAGTTTCCGGAGGCCTCTGAGATCCCCCTCTGGGGAGAGCTGTCTAGGGCTGGTGTAGCTGTGTTTGATCTTGACTTTGATGCTATCCTTGCTGCCATGTATGCTGTGACTGTTAGTGATGATGGTGACTGTTACCGGTGCTTTCCGCCCGACCCGGGCATTGGTACTGCTGTGTCAGGTGCCAGTGAGGCTGCTGCTCTAGGTGCCAGTGCGTCTGTGCTCTCAGGTGCTAGTGAGTCTGCCCTCTCAGGTACTGTGTCGGCTTCTGCCTCCCACACCTTCACCCTTGACTCTGGGGCGTCTCGCTCCTTCTTTCGGGACCGCACCACTCTCACGCCGCTTAGTCGGCCGGTTGCGGTGTCCCTGGCTGACCCCTCTGGGGGTCCTGTCCTGTCTCGTTTCTCCACAGTCCTCCCGTGTCCGGCGGCTCCCTCTGGCACCCTGACTGGTCTTTACCTCCCCTCGTTCTCTACGAACCTGGTGAGTGGTGCTGACCTACAGGATGTGGGGGTCCACCAGTTCACTCCTCCTCGTCAGCGGATGACACACTGCACAGAGGCTAGCACAGGTCGCCACCTGGCTACGTTTAGACGTCAGCCAGGGTCGAGCCTGTACACACTGACCACTGCTTCTCCTCCCAGTGCTGAGTCTGGTAGAGTCCCTTCGTCTGGTCAGGTATTTGCTGCAGCGTCCAGGTCTGGTCCTGAGTCTGCCCCCTGTTCGTGTCGCCGTCTGTCTCACGAGACTCTCCTCTGGCACCACCGCCTTGGCCACCCCTCTCTGCTTCGGCTCAGAGGCATGGCCTCCCGTCTTCTTGTGTCTGGTCTCACCCGGTCCCTCCCTCCTCTTCCTCAGGGCCCTGGCCCTGCCTGTGTCCCCTGTGTCGAGGGGCGCCAGCGTGCTGCCCCTCACTCCTCCCAGTTTCCTCCGACAGAGGCTCCGTTGCAGACACTTCACATGGACGTGTGGGGCCCTGCCCGCGTCCGTGGACTCGGTCACGAGCGCTACTTCCTATTGGTGGTTGACGACTACTCGCGTTACACCACAGTCTTCCCCTTGCGCAGCAAGGATGATGTCACTGAGGTGCTGATCGACTGGATCCGCGCAGCTCGTCTCCAGCTCAGGCACAGCTTTAGCTCGGACTTTCCTGTATTGCGTCTGCACTCGGACAGAGGCGGAGAGTTCTCCTCTGGCCTTCTGCGTGCCTTCTGTCGTGCGCGAGGCATTCGCCAGACCTTCACGCTTCCGGACTCACCGCAGCAAAATGGGATTGCAGAGCGCCGCATTGGCATGGTCATGGACGTCGCTCGTACGTCTATGATGCATGCGGCTGCCCCCCATTTTCTGTGGCCGTTTGCGGTCAGGTACGCGGCGCATCAGATCAACCTTCACCCCAGGGTCTCCAGGCCGGAGACCTCCCCAGCCCTGCTGTGGGCGGGGAAGGTTGGCGATGCGTCGGCGTTCCGGGTCTGGGGATCTCGGGCGTTTGTCCGCGACTTGTCTGCGGACAAGCTGTCCCCTCGCGCTGCTCCCTGCGTCTTCCTGGGGTTCCCCCCCGACGCCCCTGGGTGGCAGTTCTACCACCCCACCTCTCGACGTGTTCTGTCCTCCCAGGACGTCACGTTCGATGAGTCGGTACCCTACTACCGCCTCTTCCCCTACCGCACTCCTTCCCTTCCCCCGCCCCCGCTCTTCTTGGTACCAGGTCCCCCCCCGGTAGACCCCCTCCCCCCTCAGGGTCCTGCCCCTTCAGGTGTGTCCCAGGTAGACGCGGTCGAGCCTGTCGAGGTCACTGGTGACTCTGGTGCTGCTGCGGGAGCTGAGCCTGGGGGTGCTGAGACTGGGGGTGCGGAGTCTGGGGGTGCTGAGTCTGGAGGTGCTGAGCCTGGGGGTGCTGAGCCTGGGGATGCTGTGCCTGGGGGTACTGAGCCTGGGGGTGCTGAGCCTGGGGGTGCTGAGCCTGGGGGTGCTGAGAGTGGAGGTTCTCCGCCTGGAGGTGCTTCGTCTCGCCGAGAGCCACTCTCCCCACATGAGGTGCGTGAGTGGTTTGCCCGGCGCTGGAGGCGTGCTGCTGGTGCTGGAGGTTCTTCGGCTGCAGAGGGTGCTGCTGCCGCGCGTCCCGGAGGTGCTCGTACTGTGGGTGCTGGAGCTGCTGGGCCTGAGGGTTCTCCTGGAGCTGCTACTGCTGAGGGTGTTGGCGCTGAGACTACTGCTGGCGGTCCGACTGGCAGTGCTCCTGGTACTGCTGGGGGTGCTGGAGGTGCTGCTGGGGGTGCTGCTGGAGCGGGTACTCCTGCTGGGGGTAGTGGTGCTGTCCCTGCTGTTTCTGGCGTCGCCACGCGGCCCCGACCGTACTTCGTTCCGCTCCTGCAGCAGGTTCTTGGTCTGACAACTTCTCCTGGTCCTCCTCCTCCTCCCTTAGAGGGTCCACAGCCAGTCCCGTCACAGTCACAGCTACAGCCTACCTCCCCTTTGCCTGCTCCTTCTCCCTACGCTGGTCCGACTGGAGGTCTTACTGAGCGTCGTGAGCCTGTGTCTCGTCCTGCGTCGCCTGTTCGCACTGCACGCACTAGTGGTCGCAGTTCGCGTCAGCGTCCTCCTCCTGTCCCTGGCACGCACCGGATGTCTCTGCGTCCGTCCACTGCTCCTCTGCGTGCCCCTTTGCCTTCTCCTCCTGCTTCCTCTCTTCCTGCTCTTGCCGACCCGGAGTCGGACTCTCTTCGTGCTGCCAGTCCCACTCTCACGCGTCTCCTTGCTACTGCTGTCACTGACCCTTCCTTCGAATCTTCTGCTGCGTCTGCCCTTGTCACTGAGCTTGTCGACTTTGCTGCGCGCTGTCGTCTAGACTACGCTGCTAGTCTTGTCGCTAAGTCTGCGTATGCATGTCCTCCGTCCGTCGGGGGTGAGTGTGCCCTAGGCACGGACGTCCTTGAGGACAGGCAGGAGGAGTTCCAGTGTCTGGCCGCCGCTTCACCTCATCTCGCGTCTGTACTGCTCGCCCCTGAGAGAGACGCGGATGCACTAGACATCCCGACTCCGCGCTCTGACGCGGAGGCGATAGAGGGTCCCTACTCCTCTCAGTGGCAGGCAGCTATGGATGCAGAGATGGCTTCCTGGAAGTCCACAGGCACCTACGTTGACGCAATTCCCCCTCCTGGGGCGAACATCGTCAGTGGCATGTGGATCTTCAGGGTGAAGCGGCCGCCGGGCTCTCCGCCTGTCTTCAAGGCGCGCTACGTGGCTCGTGGCTTCAGTCAGCGGCAGGGAGTTGACTACTTTCAGACCTTCTCCCCCACCCCGAAGATGACCACTCTTCGGGTACTGCTGCACGTTGCTGCTCACCGCGACTACGAGCTGCACTTTCTCGACTTCAGCACAGCTTTCTTGCAGGGCAGCCTGCACGAGGAGATCTGGCTGCGTCGCCCACCTGGCTTCACTGGGTCTTTCCCTCCTGGTACCCAGTGGAGTCTCCGGCGTCCAGTCTACGGTCTCCGCCAGGCGCCACGTGAGTGGCACGACACACTGAGGACTACGCTTGCGGCACTTGGGTTTGCTCCTTCTACTGCCGACCCGTCGCTGTTTCTGCGCACCGACACCTCTCTGCCGCCCTTCTACATCCTCGTGTACGTCGACGACTTGGTCTTTGACACAGCGGACACTGCTGGACTCGCCTACGTGAAGTCCGAGCTGCAGAAGAGACACACGTGCACTGACCTGGGTGAACTGCGCAGCTACCTTGGCTTGCAGATCACCCGGGACAGAGCACGCCACACCATTACCCTGACTCAGTCACACATGGTGCAGCAGGTCCTTCAGCGCTTCGGCTTCACGTACTCCTCGCCTCAGGCCACTCCTCTGCCTACTCGCCACTCGCTCTCAGCTCTGCCTTCGGATGAGTCCGTAGAGTCGAGTGGCCCGTATGCAGAGCTTGTTGGCTGCCTCATGTACCTGATGACCTGCACACGACCTGACCTTGCATACCCTCTTAGCATTCTTGCACGCTATGTTGCTCCTGGGAGACACAGACCAGAGCACATGGCTGCAGCGAAGAGGGTGTTGCGCTACTTGTGCAGTACGTCGAGCATGGGGCTCGTGCTTGGAGGGCGCAGTCCAGTGGTCCTCACTGGGCACGCGGACGCTTCTTGGGCTGACGACCAGGCTACGCAGCGGTCGTCACAGGGTTACTCCTTCGGCCTTGGTTCCGGCTCTGTTTCGTGGCGGGCTACTCGCTCGTCTTCTGTTCTCGGCTCCAGTTGTGAGGCTGAGATCTACGCCGGGGCTATGGCTGCTCAGGAGCTTCGCTGGCTCACCTACTTGCTGACCGACCTTGGAGAGCCGCCTCCTTCTCCTCCAGTCATGTACGTAGACAACAAGGCCATGCTGGCCTTGTGTCGAGAGCAGCGACTGGAGCACAGAACAAAGCACATTGCTCTCCGCTACTTTCTTGCTCGTGAGCTACAGCAGCGTGGACAGTTGCGACTTGCGTACGTGGCCTCTGAGGCCAACACTGCTGATGTCTTCACCAAGGCACTTGCGCCTTGTGATCATCAGCGTTGCTGCACGCAGCTAGGTCTTGTGCCTGTCTTGCCCCACTTACTCACTTCTTGACCTTGCTTGTACCTTGACCTATATATACTCTTGCTCTTGTTTCCTTGACTCTTGTATATCTCTATATATGATCTTGCATGTGAACTGGCCTTGTGGCCCTTGAACTTGTGCTCAGAATGTGTGGTGACTTTGTGATCCACCCTGAGCTTTGCTTTGCTTTGTTTGACTGGTCTTGTGACCCCTTGTTCTCCCCCACTTTGCCTATGGGGGTGTGTCAGAACATTATAGCTTACTTATTTGTGTAGGCTATAGTGGGGTATCCCATAGGGGGTACAACCCAATTAGGGTTTCATATTTGTACTCACTTCATTCATAGTTCATCAATTCTCGTTCTTTCTTTCACAGCCGAAGCTACCAGTCACCAACATCAAAGGATTAGATTTTATCTTGGGGCGAGATTTCCTGAAGAGGGTTCAACCCCGAGATCGATTGGGTCAACAGCAAGGTGTGCATTTACAACAATGGGAAGCGGATAGCACTGCGAAGCTGGACGGATACAGGGAACGTACCTGAAACGACACTGGCACGGTTCGAACAAACGGTGAACAAGAGTAACACGGGTTTGTTAGAATGAGAACGAGAATGAATGAACTATGAGCGAAGTGGGTACAAGTACTAACCCTAATTAGGTTGTACCCCCTATGGGATACCCCACTATAGCCTACACAAAAGCATAAGCTATAATGTTCTGACACACCCCCATAGGCAAAGTGGGGGAGAACAAGGGGTCACAAGACCAGTCAAGCAAAGCAAAGCAAGCTCAGGGTGGATCACAATGTCACCACACAGTCTGAGCACAAGGTCAAGGCCACAAGGCCAGTTCACATGCAGGAGGAGACATATATATATAAGTCTAAACAAGCAAGAGCAGGCATATATATATGCAAGAGTACAAGTAAGGTCAAGAAGTGAGCAAGTGAGGCAAGACTGGGACAAGTCCCAGCTGAGTACAGAAACGCTGATGATCACAAGGCGGAAGTGCCTTGGTGAAAACATCAGCAGTGTTGGCCTCAGAGGCCACGTACGCAAGTCGCAACTGACCACGCTGCTGCAGCTCACGAGCAAGAAAGTAGCGGAGAGCAATGTGCTTCGTTTTGTGCTCCAGACGCTGCTCTCGACACAAGGCCAGCATGGCCTTGTTGTCTACGTACAGGACTGGAGGAGAACGAGGTGGCTCTCCAAGGTCAGTCAGCAGGTAGGTGAGCCAGCGAAGCTCCTGTGCAGCCATGGCCCCGGCGTAGATCTCAGCCTCACAACTGGAGCCGAGAACAGAAGACGAGCGAGTAGCCCGCCACAAAACAGAGCCGGAACCAAGGCTGAAGGTGTAACCCTGCAACGACCGCTGCGTAGCCTGGTCGTCAGCCCAAGAAGCGTCCGCGTGCCCAGTGAGGACCACTGGACTCCGCCCTCCAAGCACTAGCCCCATGCCCGACGTACTGCACAAGTAGCGCAACACCCTCTTCGCTGCAGCCATGTGCTCTGGTCGGTGTCTCCCAGGAGCAACATAGCGTGCCAAGATGCTAAGAGGGTATGCAAGGTCAGGTCGTGTGCAGGTCATCAGGTACATGAGGCAGCCAACAAGCTCTGGGTACGGGCCACTCGACTCTACAGACTCATCCGAAGGCAGAGCTTAGAGCGAGTGGCGAGTAGACAGAGGAGTGGCCTGAGGCGAGGAGTACGTGAAGCCGAAGCGCTGAAGGACCTGCTGCACCATGTGTGACTGAGTCAAGGTAATGGTGCGGCGTGCTCTATCCCGAGTGATCTGCAAGCCAAGGTGGCTGCGCAGTTCACCCAGGTCTGTGCACGTGTGTCTCTTCTGCAGCTTGGACTTCACGTAGGCGAGTCCAGCAGTGTCCGCTGTGGCAAAGACCAAGTCGTCGACGTACACGAGGATGTAGAACGGCGGCAAAGAAGTGTCGGTGCGCAGAAACAACGACGGGTCAGCAGTAGAGGGAGCAAACCCAAGAGCCGCAAGCGTAGTCCTCAGTGTGTCGTGCCACTCACGTGGTGCCTGGCGGAGACCGTAGACTGGCCGTCGGAGGCTCCACTGGGTGCAAGGAGGGAAAGTCCCAGTGAAGTCAGGTGGACGGCGCAGCCAGATCTCCTTGTGCAGGCTACCCTGCAAGAAAGCAGTGCTGAAGTCAAGAGAGTGGAGCTCGTAGTCGCGCTGAGCGGCTATGTGCAGCAGCACCCGAAGAGTGGTCATCTTCGGGGTGGGAGAGAAGGTCTGAAAGTAGTCAACTCCCTGCCGCTGACTGAAGCCACGAGCCACGTACCGCGCCTTGAAGACAGGTGGAGAGCCCGGCGGCCGCTTCACCCTGAAGATCCACATGCCACTGACTATGTTCGCCCCAGGAGGGGGAACCTCGTCAACGTAGGTGCCTGTGGACTTCCAGGAAGCCATCTCTGCATCCATAGCTGCCTGCCACTGAGAGGAGTAGGGACCCTCTACGGCCTCCGCGTAAGAGCGCGGAGTCGGGATGTCTAGTGCATCCGGGTCTCCCTCAAGGGCAAGCAGTACAGACGCGAGATGAGGTGAAGCAGCAGCCAGACACTGAAACTCCTCCCGCCTGTCCTCAAGGACGTCCGTGCCAAGAGCACACTCACCCCCGACGGACGGAGGACAGATAGACGCAGACTCAGCAACAAGACTAGCAGCGTAGTCTAGACGACAGCGAGCAGCGAAGTCGACGAGCTCAGCAACAAGAGCAGACGTAGCAGTGGACTCAAAGGAGGGGTCAGTGACAACAGTAGCAAGGAGACGCATGACAGTAGGACTGGCAGCACGAAGAGAGTCCGACTCAGGGTCGGCAAGCGCAGGAAGAGAGGACCCAGGAGGAGAGGGCAAAGGGGCACGCAGAGGAGCAGTGGACGGACGCAGAGACATCCGATGCGTGCCAGGGACAGGAGGAGGACGCTGACGCGAACTGCGACCACTAGTGTGAGCAGCACGAACAGGCGACGCAGGGCGAGACGCATGCTCACGACGCTCAGCAAGACCACCAGTAGGACCAGTGTACGGAGACGGAGAAGGCAGTGGGGAGGCTGGTGGTAACTGTGACTGCGAGTGGACAAGCGGTGGACCCTCTAAGAGAGGAGGAAGACCAAGAACCTGCTGAAGGAGCGGAACGAAGTACGGCCGAGGCCGCGCGGCGGCACCAGACACAGCAGGGATAGCACCAGCACCCTTAGCACCTCCGGCAGCACCAGCGCCAACATTACCTCCATCGGCAGGACCTCCAGTAGCGCCAGCAGTACCCGCAGCACGACCACCACCAGGACGTACAGTAGTAGTCTCAGAACCAACACCCTCAGCAGCTCCAGCTCCAGGCGGACCCTCAGGCCCACCAGCTCCGGGACCGGCGGCACCACCACCCTCAGAGGCTGAAGAAGCGCCTGCTCCAGCAGTACGCCTCCAGCGGCGAGCAAACCACTCACGCAGCTCCTGTGGAGAGAGTGGCTCCCGCCGAGACGAAACACCCGGAGAACCTCCAGGCCCAGTACCGTCAGACGCCACAAGGGAAGGTCCAGTGGCCGCAGGCTCCACACCTCCAGGCTCAGCAGCTCCAGACGCAGCACCCCCAGGCTCAGCACCCCCAGGCTCAGTACCCACGCGCGCAGCACCTTCAGAGTCAGCACCCCCAGGCTCAGCACCCCCAGAGGCAGCACCCCCAGGCTCAGCACCCCCAGACTCAGCACCCCCAGACTCAGCACCCACAGGCTCAGCACCCCCAGCAGTACCTGAGTCACCAGCAACCTCGACCGGCTCGACTGCATCGACCTGGGACACACCTGAAGGGGCAGGACCGTGAGGGGGTAGGGGGTCTACCGGGGGGGGACCTGGTACAAGGAAGTGCGGCGGCGGCGGGAGGGAAGGAGTGCGGTAGGGAAAGAGGCGGTAGAAGGGGACTGACTCGTCGAACGTGACGTCCTGGGAGGACAGAACACGACGAGAGGAGGGGTGGTAGAACTGCCACCCTGGGGCGTCAGGGGGGAAGCCTAGGAAGACACAGGGAGCAGCACGAGGGGACAGTTTGTCTGCAGACAGGTCACGGACAAACGCCCGAGATCCCCAGACACGGAACGCAGACGCATCGCCGACCTTCCCCGTCCAAAGCAGAGCTGGGGAGGTCTCCGGCCGGGAGACCCTGGGGTGAAGGTTGAGCTGATGCGCCGCGTACCGAACCGCAAACGGCCACAGAAAATGGGGGGCAGCCGCATGCATCATGGACGTACGAGCGACGTCCATGACCATGCCAATGCGGCTCTCAGCAATCCCATTTTGCTGTGGAGAGCCCGGAAGCGTGAAGGTCTGGCGGATGCCTCGTGCACGACAGTAGGCTCGCAGAAGGCCAGAGGAGAACTCTCCGCCTCGTTCAGAGTGCAGACGCAGAACAGGAAAGTCCGAGCCGAAGCTCCTCCTGAGCTGGAGACGAGCCGCGCGGATCCAGTCGATCAACACCTCAGTGACATCACCTCAGTGACATCACCCTTGCTACGCAAGGGGAAGATTGTGGTGTAACGCGAGTAGTCGTCAACCACCAGCAGGAAGTAGCGCTCGTGACCCTGTCCACGGACGCGGGCCGGGCCCCACACGTCCATGTGAAGCGTCTGCAGAGGAGCCTCTGTCGGGGGAAACTGGGAGGAGTGAGGGGCAGCCCGGAGCCGCCCCTCGACACAAGGGACACAGGAAGGTCCTGGCCCCGAAGGAAGGGGAGGGAGAGACCGGGGGAGACTAGAGATAAGGACACGGGAAGCCATGCCCCGAAGACGAGGCAAGGAGGGGTGGCCAAGCCGGTGGTGCCACAAGAGAGTCTCGTGAGACAGGAGGCGACACGAGCAGGGGGCAGACTCAGGACCAGACCTGGACGCAGCAGCAAACACCTGACCCGACGCAGCTACCTGGCCAGACGCAGGGACTGGAGGAGACGCAATGGTCAGGGTGTAGAGACTCGACCCGGGCCGACGCGAAAACGTGGCTAGGTGTCGGCCTGTGCGGGCGTCCGAGCAGTGGGTCCCCCGCTGAATCGCAGGAGTAACCTGGTGAACCCCCGCATCCTGCAGGTCAGCACCACTCACCAAGTTCGTCGAGAACGAGGGGAGGTACAGACCCGACAGGGTGCCCGAGGGGGCAGCCGGACACGGGAGGACAGTGGAGAAGTGAGCGAGGACAGGACCCCCAGAGGGGTCAGCCAGGGAGACTGCAACCGGCCGACCAAGCGGCGTGAGTGTGGTGCGGTCTTGAAAGAAGGAGCGAGAAGCCCCTGAGTCAAGTGTGAAGGTGAGGGAGGCCGAAGCCGACGCAGTACCTGAGAGCGCAGCCTCACTAGTACCTGAGAGCGCAGCCTCACTAGCACCTGAGAGCGCAGACGCACTGGCACCTAGAGCAGTAGCCTCACAAGCACCTAGCGCAGCAGTGCCAGTGCCCGGATCGGGCGGGAAACATCGGTAACAGTCACCCTCATCACTAATAGTCACAGCATACATGGCAGCAAGGATAGCATCAAAGTCAAGATCAAAGATAGCCACACCAGCCCTAGACAGCTCTCCTCAGCGGGGGATCTCCGTGGCCTCCGGAAACTGCTGACGTCAAGCGCCCGTCAGGCGGCCAAAACAGCGCTGGGTGGGGTGGGCACCCCCACACTGCTCACCCGCTCGGTCGCCGGTGCGAAGGACGTAGGTGCAGGGACCAAGTCCCCCACCACGCTGACGCTGCGTGTACCACTCACCACGCTGAAGCTGGACCTACGATCGGGCTACTGGCAGATCAAGATGGCAGACAACTCCGTCCACAAGACAGTGTTCCGTACCAGATACGGCTCCTACGAATACTTGGTGATGCCGTTCGGACTTTGCAACGCACCAGCAACGTTTCAGGCGGAGATGAATCACATCTTACGACCCCTGCTAGACGAATGCGTGGTGGTGTACCTGGACGACATTCTCATCTACTCCAAAAACATGAAGGAGCACGTGGAGCATCTGCGGAAGGTGTTCGAGATCCTGCGGAAAAACAAGTTCTACGTGAAGCTGTCAAAGAGCGACTTCGCCCTGAAGAAGGTGCAGTTTCTCGGGCACATGGTGAGTGCCGAGGGCGTACACGTGGACCCACGGAAGATCGAAGCCGTCAAGAAGTGGAAAGTACCAGAGAACGTGAAGGAGTTACAGCAGTTCCTAGGCTTCGCCAACTACTACAACAGGTTCGTGCCGCAGTACGCTAAGATAGCAGCGCCACTGACCGACCTACTGAAAAAGGATACCCCCTACAAATGGGATACCCTTCATCAGCAAGCCATGGAGCAGCTACAGACAGCACTGACTACAGCGCCAGTACTCATCTTGCCGGATCCAGACAAGGACTACGTGGTGGAAGCAGACGCTAGTGACCAAGCAGTCGGAGCAGTACTGATGCAGGATCACGGACGCGGTTTGCAGCCCATCGCCTACCTCAGTAAGAAGCTACACGGAGCAGAACTAAACTACCCCATTCACGACAAGGAAGCCTTAGCGATAGTCATAGCCTTCAAGGCGTGGAGGTGTTACCTAGAGGGAGCCAAGACTACAGTCTATACTGACCACTGCAGTCTCAAATACCTGAAGTCACAGCCGACACTCTCACGACGACAGGTGCGGTGGGTGGACTTCCTGGAAACTCACTTCCACTACGACATAGTCTACAAGCCCGGGCTACACAACAAGGCAGACGCGTTGAGCCGCCCCGGACATGTAGCAGGCATCCAACTCGACGGGATGAACCCTCTGCTCAAGGGTCTATTCCAACATGGGTACTCCGTGGACGCAGAGATTACTACAGCACAGACCAAGAAGCTATTACAGTGGGAGAAAGACTTAGCTGTAAGGAAGGGTTCAGGAAAGATTTGGGTACCGAATTACGCCCCGCTACGGCAGATCCTATTGGAGGAGTTTCACAACGTACCTTACGCGGGACATTTCGGGAGCAACAAGACGTTAGCAGGGATAGCGAAGTATTACTACTGGCCCGGGATGGCAGCAGACGTGCAGCAGTTCGTCACCTCTTGCGACACGTGCCAGCGGATGAAGAGCAGCAAGCAGAAAAAAGCAGGGTTACTTCAGCCTCTACCCGTACCGGAGCAGCCATGGCAGGTCGTTAGCCTCGACTTCATCACAGGACTTCCTTCGACCTCACGGGGACATGATTCCATCCTCGTGGTGATCGATAAGTTCTCCAAAATGGGTCACTTCATACCGACCAACGCCACAGCTACAGCTGAAGCAACTGCTCGACTCTTCTTCGACCGCATCATCACCATCCACGGCATCCCCGCTACACTCATCTCAGACAGAGACCCCAAATTCACGAGTAAGTTCTAGAAGGAGCTCATGGGACTGTTGGGGACAAAGCTTGCAATGTCTTCAGCATACCACCCCCAGACTGACGGACAGACAGAGCGACTCAATCAAGTGGTTGAACAGTTACTGCGCACAGCTTGCAAGGACGACGTCAGCCACTGGGACACACAGTTACCAACCCTAGAGTTCGCTTACAACAACGCATCACATGCGGCCACAGGGAAAACTCCTTTCTTCCTGTGTTACGGACGCGAACCACTCACACCACAGCAGCCAACTACACCGGCACACGTCCAAGCCGCACATGACTTCGTCACCACCATGCAACAGCTATGGGAGAAGACTCAGCGACGTCTCACCACGATGCAGAACTCCCAGAAGCAGTATGCCAATCGTCAGCGACGTGATCACTCAGTAGCAGTCGGAGATCAGGTGCTTCTTGACACGCGCAACTTGAACCTGTCTCACCTCCCATCCAAACTCCGGCCTCGCTTCTGTGGTCCTTTTCTCGTTGAGGCACAGGTGACACCAGTTACATTCCGCTTGCGCTTACCAGAGACATGGAAGCTTCACAACGCTTTCCATGTCCAGCTACTGAAGCCCTACAAGGACCCCAACCAACAGTTCCAGGGACGGCAACTACCGCCACCACCTCCTGTTCTCATACAGGATGAGCCTGAGTACGAGATCAAGCGCGTTCTCTCTCATCGGCGCCGCGGTGGCAAGACTCTCGAGTTCCTGATACGCTGGAAGGGATACGACCCCACTGAGGACAGTTGGGTTGCAGAAGCTGATATGGGCAACGCACGCCGTGCTCTCAAGGACTATCTTGTCAAGCAGGGTGTATCTCACGCCACCCAGCTTTGAGGGGGGGACGTGTGAGAGTACGACGGCTTATGCCAGCTATGCTTGCTTGCCTCTACTTTATCATGCTATTTCTAGCATAGGATAATCATATGCATGCATGAATTGCTTGATTTCCTAGGCTAGGTGCTTTCCTATATTTTATTATAGTTATAGCACCGAGCTAGGTTGCGTGCACCGAATTCTGGCTTTTCGGTTGCCACCGAATTGCCTTCTACCGAATTCGGTAAGGATCTGTTCGGGACGCTTCGCGACCCGCGGAACCTTCGCGTAACACCTGGTTACGGGGCCTTGTGTCGAGCCTATATATAGCCTCGTGTTGTACCCAGGTGGACATTCAATTCAATTCAATTCGACTCAATTCTCATTCTCTTTTCTGAACTCGATCCTAGATCCTCACAGACCAATTGCGCACAGCCCGGGTTTTCTCGAAAATTGACCTTCGGGGAGGTTACCACCAGATTCGCATCAACCCACTTGACTGCCCTAAGAGAGCCTTCCGAACACGCTACGGATCCTTCGAATACACCGTCATGCCTTTCGGACTGACCATCGCCCCCGCCACCTTTCAAATGACAATGAACGAAGCCTTCCGCCCGCTCTTAGATAAGTGTGTCATCGTATACCTTGACGACATACTAATTTACTGCTCCTATAGAGCACAGCACTTACAGGACATCGAAGCGGTTTTTAGGATACTGAGTGAAAACCGCCTACTGACGAAAGCGTCTAAGTGTGAATTCTTACAAGACCGACTAGAGTTTTTGGGACACATTATTTCAGCCGCAGGAGTGGAAATAGACCCAAAAAAGATCGCGACGATTCAAGCATGGCACGCGCCGACTAACTTGACTGAGTTGCAGAGTTTTCTGGGGTTCGCCAACTACGTGCGTCGGTTCGTACCCGACATGGCGAAGCTGACTACCCCGTTGACCGACCTGCTGAGGAAGGGGGTTGAGTACACGTGGGGGGAGAAAGAGCATGATGCCTTCTCGGCCCTCAAAAATATTTTGCGCTCACCACCCGTACTTCACATCGCAGATCCGCACCGCCCATTCGAGCTCGTCACTGATGCTAGTGACATTGCTGTGGGAGTAGTACTGTTGCAGGACTTCGGGAACGGCCTCTGGCCAATCGCGTACGAGTCCCGCAAGCTTCACCCGCCCGAACGCAACTACCCGATACACGACCGCGAGATGTTGGCGATCGTGCATGCGTTTAAGGTGTGGTGATGTTACCTCACGGGATAAGACGTGACAGTACAAACAGACCACCGATCTCTAAAGTACCTGCGTGCCCAACCGAACCTCAACCCACGACAAATCCGCTGGTTGGACTATCTGGATTCCAACTTCCACTACACGGTCACGTACAAAAAAGGTGCATCCAACATCGCCGACGCACTCACACGCCCCACCGCCCAACTCCACGCCATCCTACTCGCCCAAACCAACCCACTGTTAACAGGCCTGTTCACCCACGGATACCGTACTGACCCATTTTTCACAACCGGAAATCCACAGCAACTGGCAGAGGCCAAAGGAGTCTATTACGTAAAAACAGGCACCAACCACATCTGGGTACCCGCGTATTCACTACTGAGGGAACCGCTACTGCAGAAGGCACACGACGGGATCACCTCAGGACATTTCGGGGTAGAGAAAACACGACAACAACTGCAGCGGTATTACTACTGGCCGGAGCTGTTGACCGACGTACAGCACCACGTGGGCTCCTGTCCTACGTGTCAGGTGATGAAGAGCTCGCGAAAAAGAAAGGCGGGTCAGTTGCAGCCAATTCCACCGCCTGAGCGCGCCTGGCAGCAGGTTACCATGGATTTTGTCACAGGGTTACCATCGGACCCTAGGGGTAACAACGCAGTTATGGTCGTCGTTGACAGGTTGACAAAGATGGCACACTTCGCTGCGTGCAAGAAGTCGATCTCAGCCGAAGAAACCGCTCGCCTGTTCATCACAGCCGTCGTTCGACTGCACGGGTTACCAGTCGCGATAATCAGTGACCGCGACACAAAGTTCACCAGCAACTTTTGGGAAAACCTTTAGGAGCAATTCGGGACAAGGCTACAGTTCAGCTCGTCGTACCACCCCGAGACCGACGGTCAAACGGAGCGAACGAATCAGACGATGGAGCAGTTGATTCGTGCCACGTGCGACGACCCGACCACTTGGGAGCAGCAACTACCACTGATTGAGTTCGCGTAAAACAATGCAACGTCAGCAACGACGCAGCAGTCCCCTTTCTACCTGAACTACGGGCAAAACCCTACAGTGCCCATGACGCCGAGTCCGGACAACCCAACACCACAAGCACAGCAATTCGCCGAAATTCTGCAAGCTGCCCGCACCAGAGTCGCAGAAGCAATTAAAAAAGCCAACGTCATCGCTAAGCGCAAAGCTGACCGCTACCGCCGCCCAGTCACGTACCAGTCAGGAGACTAGGTACTGCTCGACACCCATAACTTGAGACTGCCCGTCGCACCGAAATTACGACCCCGCTACTGTGGACCGTTTCAAATCAGCCACATGATTACACCAGTGACAGCCCACCTACTGTTGCCGACGGACTGGTACATCAGCCGTTCGTTCCACGTCGGCCTGCTCCGCCCATAAATCTCAACCACAAGCCAACTGCCTCGCCACCGCCCGCCATCCATAACTCGCCCTACATCGGAACCGATCATCAAGCCCGAAAAATTCCTGAGCCATCGGATTCGACACCCCACGGGAATCAGGAGGATTGAATTCCTCGTTCGCTGGAAGGATCGCACGCCAACTGAAGATAGCTGGGTGCCCCTGGCCAACATCGAAAACCACCCTGCCCTGCAAGTGTACCTGAGGAGCCGGGGTTTCCGCGATATACACGCACTCACGTAGCGGAGGAGGCTTCTTGAGGGGGGGGGGGGGGGGGGGGGGGGTAGTGTAAGGAATTTTCTCGATATTCCTTAGCGCGCCCTGCAACATCGCGTACCACAGCAGCCGTTGTTCGCCCGTTACTGCTAACGGGGCTTCGGTGACTTAGCGCACGCTGTTTCACCAAACCTCGCACAGCTGGCCCGGCCGTATCGGCTTACGCTTCGGGACTAGCCCGATCCTTGCTGCCAGCGTAGCACTAGCTAGCTCGCACGCACCGCGTTACGGTTTGCATGTTTCGCGTATAAATGTTCGCTCACGCCTTCGCTCACATTTTGTACTCGTTTTGACACCTTAGTGCAATTCTCGCTACTTCAATTCATTGCAACCGTAACAATTTCTTTCCTATGAGGAGACCCCCCTTATTATTTCCCTGTATTTTTAGCTATACCCTAGGGTGTTACGGTATGTCCAGGAGAATACGGTTATTGCCGCATTTTCCATATCTTGCACAATGACACCGCCAGCTCATTCACACTCGGCGCCTCACCCAACGCGAATCCTACCAAGCATGATATTGTTTGTACCGTACCTCCAGTCTAGCGCCCTGTAGGCACCTCAAGGCACCGCCCATCTCCAGGGCTCTCGTTATCGGACCAAATTGGTCTGATTTTCTGATTTTCAGACCTTGATTTTTGTTTTCATCTGATTTTCAAGACGAGGATTTTTACTTCGTCTGATCTGTAAGATTATGAATTTCAGTTCATCTGATTTTTCAGAGGAAGCCTTATACTTTGTCTGAAATTTCAGATAGGGGGTTGCATTTTGTCAGATATCGACCCCAATCCCCTTTCCCCCCCCCACCCCCCCTTCTCCCCCCCCCGATCCCTCGCTTCTCTAACAGTGCAGCCCCCCATTTGATGCCCTCGCTCCTCGTCCCTATATTACTGGCCTAGTCCAGCCCTTCTCCCCCTTTCCCCCAGCCTTAGGTCCCCTCCCCAGGTCCCCGCTCCTAGCCTAGCCTGCTTTCCTCTCAAAAAGTCTTGCAACAGCCCAACACCCCCAGCCGAACTCCCCCGAAGTCCTTGTCGCAGCCCAACACCCACCCCCCTGCCCTCAGCATGCCGCGAGCTGCCAAACAACCTTCCACATTTAGGTTGTGTCGCCCTGAATCGATGTACGGTAATACACTACACGATGCAATTTGAAAGAAAAACAGACAGCACTATCTATTTCAGCTGAAAAATCAGACGTGGCGTTTGCGCTCGTCTGAAAGTTCAGACTACCGTAACCTTTTTTCCTCGTCAAAACGTCAGACCAAACGAATTTTTTTTAACATGTCTTCAGACGGGCTTGAATCCTAGCAAGAGCCCTGCCCATCTCCTCTTACCATCAATGATAAAATGGCAAGTGGCACAACTACCTACATGCACCAGCACCACCACCACCATCTACACCTATTCCTTGAGAACAATAGATTCCTTGACAAGAACAGAGAGGAGGGAGAACTCAGCCGTTGAGGGGCATGCATGCTGCCCTTGAGTGGAAAGAAACAGAGGACAGGTGGAGAGGACAGACGGATCCCCAGACACGCAATAAGAATCTTCCGACCGGCACCTCTCCACCGAATATTTCTGCCCTGCACCAGGCACAACCTTTCGACTAGAAGCGCATCGCTTTATAAGGAGTCGCAGGATGCTCCTGCAAGGGTCAATCAGAGCTGTCCTCAGTTCCTCTTGCCAAAACCACCTCAGTTTCTCGCTGGCTCCCGAGCTCCACCCCTCACAGCCACCACCCTGTGCTGTGCGGAGAAGTCTCAGTCTCCCCATCCAAAGTTTTGTCTCTAGTCTCTCATCTCCTTCCTCCCTAGCTCGCTCCCACGCAGCTGCATTCTTAGAGGTGTCAAAACTCTCGCCTCCAATCTTTTATCTCCTCTCTTCCTAGCTCCCTCCCACGCAGCTGGCGATCTGCCCAGGCACGAGCGATGCCTGGTGTCTCGCACACACGCTCTTCACAGCACCCGAAGACACACACACACCCCCAACGCACACCCCCCCCTCTTCCCCCTCAGGTGCCTCATCGTTCGTTATTGAAAGTGTTGTGTGAGAGGTGCTCTCAGAGGGCGTGCTGGCGTGGTTGCTGTTGATAAGAGAAACCATCGCTGTTGGCGTGGCTTCCTTGCTGCTACTGCTGCTGCTGCTGGTAGTGTTCGTGCTGCTGCTGCAGCGAAAAGCAGGAGGGATTGGCCGAAGAGGGGTGGCAGTGGAAGAATCACAATCGCTCTTATCTGCTGCAGCAGCAGTAGGAGCAGTAGGAGCAGTAGGGGCAGTGGCAGGAGCAGCAGCAGCGCTTGGGGTAGCAGGCATGGGCTCGGGTTGGCATAGTGGCAGACTCCCCGATTCAGCGCAACTCTCTAGAGAGGCAGAGGGGGAGAGACCTGCACCGGAGAGAGTTGCAGCCTGGTCACTCCCATTTGCATTCGCATTCGCATCAGAAGAAACTGGCGCTTCACCAGCACTCGGTGCAGCTACAGGAGAAGCAGAAGCAGAAGCAGAAGAACCAGCAGCAGAGCCTGCACCAGCAGCACTAGAACTGGGACCAGCAACAGCAGGAGCTGCATCCGCAGCAGGCACAGCAGCAGGTGCAACAGCAGCGCCCGCTGCTTCATCCCTCACGTCCCCTGCTCCCCCCGCCCCTGCGGCCCCTCGGTGTGGGTTGACAAAGGAGGGCTGGATGAGCCCGCCTGAGCTCTGCCACATCTTCCACGCCGCCTCCTCGTCCGGCTTTATGTTGGTCAGCCCCGCCGGGCGACAGAAGTAGCTCAGGCTCACGAGCATTTCAACGAGTAGCAGCTCGAAGCACTCGCGGTCCACGTAGTGGAGGGTCTGAGGGGAGGCAGCGGGGAGAAAACGGGAGAGAGTAGGGGATGGGGGAGGGGGAAATGAAGTAGCTCAGGCTCACAAGCATCTCGACTAGGAGCAGCTCGAAGCACTTGCGGTCCACGTAGTGGAGGGTCTGAGGGGAGGCAGCGGGGAGGGGAAGGGGAGGGGGAGGGGAGGGGAAGCAGCTGAGGCTGACGAGCATCTCGACTAGTAGCAGCTCGAAGCACTCCCGGTCCACATAGTGGAGGGTCTGAGGGGAGGACAAAGGGAGCGGAAGTGCAGAGTGGAGGGGGAAGTGGTTCGAACGAGCGGGGGAAGGGGGTGGGGGAAGGAGGGTTCTGAAGAGAAGTAGCTCAGGCTCACGAGCATTTCCACTAGCAGTAGCTCAAAGCACTCCATGTACACGTAGTGGAGGGTCTGAGGGGAGGCAGCGGGGAGGGGAAGGGGAGGGGGAGGGGGAGGGGAGGGGGAGGGGGAAGGGAAGCAGCTGATGCTGACGAGCATCTCGACTAGTAGCAGCTCGAAGCACTCCCTGTACAGGATGTAGAGGGTCTGAGGGGGGACAGGGATGGGAAAGGGGAGGGCAGAGGAAAGGGGGAAGAGTGGGGGAGAAGCTGAAGAGAAGTAGCTCAAGCTCACGGGCACCTCGACTAGCAGCAGCTCACAGCGCTCCCAGTGTTGTAGTACTGGTGGGTCTAAGGGGAGGCAATGGGCAAAAAAGACAGTGTTGTAGTACTGGTGGCAGTGCGGACAAACAATATATATTCTGACCAATGACCAGCAGCAGAAGCTCAGAGCACTCCTCCCTGTCCACACAGTGAAGAGCCAGAGGGAGAAGGGGGGGGAAGAGAGGAAGAGAAGGGGAAAGCAGGGAGGGAAAGATTGTTAAGGAGACCACAGCATCGGCTGCTGAGAAGCTAGACTGGCCGCACCTCAAAGAAGTCTCTGTCAACGCAGCGAAGGGTCTGGATGAAGCAAGGCAGGCATGATAAGACAGCAGGAGGGGCTGGGAAGTTTCCAAGAAAGAATTTGCTGGCCGTTGGGGCTGTGTGGTGGCTGGCGGTTGCAATCGTACCACCCATGCCAGCACCCAACCTCCTCTACCCATACCCTCCCTGCCCCCCCTCAATCCCTGGCCTACCTAACCCCCTCCCTCCCCACCATTCCCCACCATCCTCCTCTCCCACCCGACTTTGCGAGAGCGTTGGCGTTTGTGTCAACGGGAGTTGTGAGTTGGCCCCGTCCACGCTTGGGCGGAGCCGACTTTGTGGTCGGTTGTGAGGGGAGCAGCCGACCTGCAGCAATGGGCGAGCTGGTTGACGAGAAGGTCGACCTGCACGGGGGCCACTGCACGGGCGCCGACTTCAGGGAGGTCGACCTAGGAAGTCGACCTGCGGAGGACGTCAACTTGGTGGCGTCAACTTGGGGCAGCCGACTTGGGTGGTCGGCTGACAGGACTGCGGGTCGACCTGGTGGTTGGTCGACCAGACCTGCTGGTCGTCTTGCTGGTGGTCGACCTGACCTGGTGGTCAACGGAGGAAGGGCCAACGTCGACCTCGACTCAGGATGCCGAGCAGCTGAGCGTCGAGTAGCAGGGCGTCAACTTGGTGACGCAGACTTCGGGTAGCCGACTTGGGTGGTCGGCTGACAACTGCACTGGTCGGATCGCCTTGAAGTGGTGCCGAGAGTACATCGACGCCGGCCACCGGGCGTGGCACTTCATCGAGTCGACCTACCAAGTCACTGACGACTTGTTCATCGCCCAGCTGGAGGGACAGCTAACGCACCTGCGTATGGGCGACGAGGAGACGGCGACCAACTGCTGCAACCGAGCCCGACGAATTCTCGCCACGATCAGGATGGCTTGTACTTCTTGCTGCTGAAGGACCGCAAGACCCGCTACGTGTGAGTGAGGCCGGTCGCCAAGAAGTCGGATGTGCTGCTTGAGTTCCAGCAGTGGCTGGTGTTGGTGGAGAGACAGGTGAAGAAGTCGGTGCTGATGCTGCGCTCAGACCGAGGAGGGGACTTCCTCGTGAAGAATTTCACCAACTTCGTGGACGGAAAGGGGAATCGTGCACGACCTTACCTGTCCGTACACCCCGCAGCAGAACGGCATGGCGGAGCGGGAGATGAGGACGATCGTGGAGTCGGTGAGGACGATGCTGCTGCACATGGGTGTGCAGCACCACTGGTGGCACCTCGCTCTGCGGCAGGCCGTCTGGGTCCGCAACTGCCTTGAGCGGTCAACGCTGCCGCCGAGGACGACTCCGTACCAGCTGCTGACCGGACAGAAGCCCGACTTGTCGCTGGCGAGTGTGTGGGGTTGCATGGCGCAATTCCTCGTACCCGAGCGGCAGCGTGGCGGGAAGCTGAAGCCGAAGGCCAAGTGGGGCCTTCACCTCGGCGTGTCGACAGCGAGCAAGGGCTAGGAGCTCCTCGACATCGACGCCAACCAGGTGGTCACCACATCGGACGTGGTGTTCTACGAGGATATGTCGCTGGAGGTGTGGAAGTCGGAGCATGGGCCGGTGTCAGGTCGGACGGCGACCACCCCACCGACCGATACCTCGCCAGCGACGCTGCCTCTGCTCGCCGAGGTCGGTGAGCTTGCTGCTGAGGACGTCGAGGACGTCCGCCCTCCTTCCCCTCCCTCTACGACTCCTGCCCCTCCGCTCCTGGTCGACCTCCGGGGGCTGACCTCGGTGTTGGCCTCCAGCGATGAGGGGAGCAGTGGGCCGTCACCTTCGGCGCCGACCAAGGGCATCGCCAGTGGCCGACGTGACGAGCAGCGGTCGACGTGGGATTGAAGCCGACGTCGATAGGGGAGGAGCAGGTCGAGGAGCAGCAGCGGACAGGGGAGCAGGCAGCAGTGAAGCCGACCACGGAGCAGTCGGCAACCAGACAGTCGGCAGGAAAGCGGACCATAGGGGAGAGGTCGACCAGGAAGTCGACTGAGGTGCAGCAGGACGATGAGGGCAGTGAAGACGGTGACGAAGGAGGGGACGCCGGGGAGTCCACCAAGAGTGACGTGGTGGAGGTTCGGCCTGAACCCCGGAAGTCTGATAGGCTTCGGAGGCCGCCGGACTTCTTCGTCCCCGCTACCTTCACCACGGTGTACGACGTGGACGATGACGACGACCTGCTGTACAACGACGCCGAGGAGGATGAGGAGTTTCCGAAGCTCGACCCGGACATGCTGGCCGACCCCGAACACCGTTGGGACATCTCGACGATGACGATGAAGGAGGCTTTGGCGAGCTGGAAGGGCCAGGCGGTGAAGGCCGCCATGGAGGAGGAGATTCGCAGCCTCATCAACATGGGTACATGGGAGCTGGTCGAACGCCCGCCAGGAGTGAACATCATGAAGAACCGGTGGGTGTTGACGACGAAGTACCACATCAACGACACCGTCGAGCGCGAAAAGGCGAGGCTGGTCGTGAAGGGCTTCACGCAGGTGTACGGCGCTGACTACGACGAGACGTTCGCGCCGCTGGGCAGCTACGTCACGCTGAGGATCTTCCACACCATCGTCGCCGTGCTCAATCTCAACCTGATGCAGCTCGACATGAAGAACGCCTTCCTGCAGAGCAAGCTCGACCGGGTGCTCTACATGTCCCAGCCGGACTACTTCAACGACGGAACCGGCCGGGTGTGCAAGCTGCTGAAGAGCCTGTACGGCCTGAAGCAGTCGCCGCTGCTGTAGTACTTGGCGCTCAACGACGTGCTGATCGGCGCCGGGTGGAAGAAGAGCCAGGTCGACGAGGCTCTGTACTTCAAGGTCGGCGACAACGGAGTGGCCTGCTAGGTGCTCGTCTACGTCAACGACCTGCTCGCCGCCAGCAGCAGCACCGAGATGCTGAAGGAGCTGAAGGAGCTGCTGGAGTCCCGCCTTCAACCTTCGTGAGATCTCGCCGGTGGAGAAGTACCTCGGGCTGGAGATCGTCTGCGACAGGTCGGCAAGGAAGCTGTGGCTGCCCTAGCAGGGCTACGCCGACAAGCTGCGTAGGCGCTTCATCGACGAGGAGCAGACTGGGCGCACCCCGAAGACGCCGGTTTTGGTCGACGCCTACGCCGAGCTCACCTTTGACGACAAGGAGGCATAGGAGCGACAGGAGGAGGAGTACCGGCAGAAGGTCGGCTCGCTGCAGTTCGCGGCGACGACGACAAGGCCGGACATCGCCTTCGCCTGCAGCAAGCTGGGGAGCAGCCTCACGGTGAGGAGCGACCAGCACTGGCGCGAGGTCGACCGCTGTCTCGCCTACCTCGCCAATACGCGTGACACCGCCCTGGAGTTCGGCGGTGGACCACAGTCGCTGGAGCTGGTCGGCTACGTGGACGCCGACGACGCCGGTGAAAAGCAGAACAGGACGAGCACGGGCGGCTACGTGTTCGTCTACGGAGGGGCCGCAGTCTCCTGGTCGAGCCAGCGCATCAAGTGCGTGACGTTGTCGTCGACCGAGTCGGAGTACGTGGCGGCCACCGAAGCCGACAAGGAGGGACGCCGCCTTCGCTTCCTTCTTGTAGAGTTCCGGCAGCTGGATGTCGGAAAGCCGACCGTCTTTCGGGTGGACAACAAGTCGGTCATCACAGTCGCCGAGGGCATGGGGTTGACTGGCAACCTCAAGCACATGGAGCGGCGATAGGCCTGGCTGCAGCACATGGTGAGGCGCGGGAATATCTCGCTGAGGTACATCCCGACCACCGAGCAACCAGCCGACTTTCCGACGAAGGCGCTGCACTATCCGGCCTTCAACCGGTGCTCCGTCGCCATCGCCCAGGTGCGCCTCGCCGACGTGGACGACGAACATGACGAAGTGCAGCAGTAGGTGCCATGCCCTCTTGCATGGCTGGTGCGGTGGACGACATGCTGTGTGTTGGGTGCACGTCGACGAGCTATTCTCCGAGGAGTACTGTCGTGTGGGCTGGGGGCCCAAGCGTGAACGAGGCAGGGGAGTGTCAACGGGAGTTGTGTGTGTTGGCCCCGTCCACGCTTGGGCGTAGCCGACTTCGTGGTCGGTTGTGACGAGAGCAGCCGACGTGCAGCAGTGGGCGAGCTGGTTGACGAGAAGGTCGACCTGCACGGGGGCCACTGCACGGGCGCCGACTTTAGGGAGGTCGACCTAGGAAGTTGACCTGCGGAGGACGTCAACTTGGTGGCGTCAACTTGGTGCAGCCGACTTGGGTGGTCGGCTGACAGGACTGCGGGTCGACCTGGTGGTTGGTCGACCAGACCTGCTGATCGTCTTGCTGGTGGTCGACCTGACCTGGTGGTCAACGGAGGAAGGGCCGACGTCGACCTCGACTCAGGATGCCGAGCAGCTGACTGTCGAGTAGCAGGGCGTCAACTTGGTGACGCCGACTTCGGGTAGCCGACTTGGGTGGTCGGCTGACAACTGCACTAGTCGACATGAAGCTGGTCGACCAGGAGTGCTGGTCGACGTGGAGCTGGTCGACCTGGAGTTGGTCGACCAGGGGAGTGGTCGACGTGGTGAGATCGACTTGGAGGTGGTTGTCGACTTGGGAGGTCGACGGGCACATACGGGAGCAGCTGGTCGACGTGGTTGCCCTGTCGACCAAGTTACCTGGGTGACGAGGTTCTGCGGAGGAGTGCGACGGTCGCCCAGGCGAAGTTGGCGAGTCTAACCTCGGTGGTGGTATCCCGAGGTCGACATGGCGGATCAGGTGAAGTCGTCAGCACGAGGGTGACTTGGTGTGTGCGTTGTGCAGGTGACGAGGCTCAGCCCGCCAATCATCTGCAAGCACCTGCAAAGCAGGTGCGCTGCTGTTCTGCGGGAGCAATGCTGGCACGCCGTCAACCTACGACGCTGGCACGCCGTCGACCTTTGCACTGCTGGAGCGCGGTCGACCAAGTCGTGCTGGAACGCGGTCGACCATGTTGCGCTGGCAGTCGACCGACCTGAATGCTAGCTCTGATGTAGTCTTGCCATGCCAACTTCATTGTACCATTGTTGTCAACTTTCTCTAGTGAAATTCTTGCCAACTTGCCCCGTGAACTAGCAAGCAGTGTGTGCACTAGGAAAACGACTAAGGACCAACGTACGTAGAGATCACACGAGCACCCGTGCCTAGCCCGTAGTCTAGCTTCCGTTGTAGTAGTTATCTCTGCAGTTTGCTCAGGTGGTACCCGTACGAGTGCTCTGCCTGCCATGCCAGCGTGCGCTGCACCATCGGCAGCACCCACGCCAGCAGCTGCTCCTCCAGTGCTGCTTCTTCCGTGCTGCTGCTGCTCCTCCGGTGCTGCTCCTTCTGTGCTGCTGCTGCTCCTCCAGTGCTGCTCCTTCCGTGCTGCTGCTGCTGCTCCTGCCCCCACCCATGCCATTCCCCACCCTTTACCTGCGCCCTCTTCCAATCTGCACCTCTGCTCCGCAATGCACAACTGCATACACACACCCCCCAACCCCAACCACAATCCCAAGACCCATCCGTCCACAGCCCCTTGCCTCCCTCGCACCAATAACACCCACCTGAATGTGCAGGGAGCGTTGGCGTTTGCTCAGGTGGCACCCGTACGAGTGCTCTGCCTGCCATGCTAGCGTGCGCTGCGCCATCGGCAGCACCCACGCCAGCATCTGTTCTGTGCTGCGCCGCATCTCAGCCGCTACCTCCACGTCGAACGGACGGCTGCGATTGCTCAGCCGCCGCCGCACCTTGTGCTTCACTGTGGAGGGCAGGTGGCGGTATAGGTCGTCCCTGGGTGTATGGAAAAGGTGGGGAGCGGGGGGAAGGAGAGGGGGAGGGTCAGAAGAGAATAGGAAAGCAGAAGGGATTCCGAAGGGTGCTTGTTCGTGCATCTTGTGCTTTACTGTGGAAGGCAGGTGGCGGTATAGGTTGTCCCTGGATGTATGGTGGGGGGTTGGGGGAAAAGGAGACAGGGGAGGGGGAGGGAAGCAGGGGAGGGGAGGGGAGAGGGGAAGGAGAAAGAATAGGAGAGAAGAAAGGAGAGAAGAAAGGAGTAGAGGTGGTGCTTCTCCGTGTGCCTTGTGCCATCAGCTGCCTGTCCGTGCAGGCAGGGCAGGTTGCTGTCAAATCGACTTTGGGCAGAGGCAGGGAGGAGAGTGGAGAAGGGGGAGGGAAGGGGGGGAAACGAGAAGAGGGGAGGGAAAAGGGGGGGAGAAGCAACAGGCGGTTGAGAAGGGGCCAGGAGGAGCGGTGCGTGCCGGTGCACCCTGTGCTCTATATAAAGGGCATGTAGCGTTGCTGATTTTTTAGTCGACTAAAAAAAGAGGTCGCCATGGAGGGGGAAGAAGAAGGGGAGGGGGAAGAAGAAGGGGAGGGGGAAGAAGAAGGGGAGGGGGGGATGTGCAGGAAAAGGGTTTAGAGGAGGGGGGAAAGGGGGGGAAGTAAGGAGGAGACCGGAGCAAGAGACGGAGGAGAAGTGGGGAGGGTGGAGAGAGAAAGAACCACAGGATGGGGAGAGTGGGGTAGGGCGAGGGGGAAGGGAAGTTGGTGGAAGGGGCTTCCCGAGAACCTGTATATTCCTGCAACGCAACCACAGCTGCTTCTACCTTCTCTCAAAACAGCAACAGCACTTGTTTTCTCTCACCTCTGCGCTGCGCTCTCAGCAGCAGCGTGGGCTTGTTGAGAATGCGGTCCAGACCAGAATCTGCAGCGTGTGCGCGTAGCGAATCGACAACCTGCCCCCCTCCATGTAAGTTCTGAGACGTCACACGCCCCTTCTTACCACACGCGTCCCCTTCTCACCTCTGCGCTCTCAGCAGCAGCGTGGGTTTGTTGAGAATGCGGTCCAGACCAGAATCTGCAGTGTGTGCGCGTAGCGGATCGACAGCCCTGCCAGGTGTTCGGGATCTGATCTGAGGCATCACAAACTCCTTCTTACCCCTTCTTACCCCTTCTTACCACTTTCCCGCCGCTCACCTCTGTGCTCTCAGCAGCAGCGTGGGCTTGTTGAGAATGCGGTCCAGACCAGAATCTGCAGCGTGTGCGCGTAGCGAATCGACAACCTTCCCTCCTCCATGTAAGTTCTGAAACGTCGCAAGCCCCTTCTTACCACACGCGTCCCTCTCTCACCTCTGCGCTCTCAGCAGCAGCGTGGGCTTGTTGAGAATCCGTTCCAGAATCTGCAGCGTGTGGGCATAGCGGATCGACAGTCCCGCCTCGCCCACTGTCCCCGCCACACCCTCCCGCTCGTCCTCTGCTGCGGCCCCCCCTGTGCCGCTGCTGCCGCCTCCCCTCTGCCACTTGAACGTGGAGCGCACCTTGTAGGAGAGAATCGCCACTGCTGCTGCCAGCAGCTGGAGTAGGGGAGGGGATCGGGGGACTGGTGTGGGTGATAGAGCGCCGGAGGTATTTAATTCCCCCCTGCCGCCTCCCTGGTGCCACCTGAACGTAGACCAGTTCGTGTAGGGGGAAATAGTCATCAACTGCTGCTGTTAGGAGCTGACTGAATCATGGTTGGGAAGACTTTAGAGAATTCTCAAAAGGAAGCGGCGTGGAATGGGATAATGGGTGAGAGGAGAAATGGGTGGGAGGATGGTGGATGGGATGTTAGCCGAGGGGAGCAAGGGGAGGGAGGGTGGTGTAGGAAGGTGCTTCTTTTTCTCCCCTCTTCTGCCACGTGAGCACGCCTTGGAGTTGTGGACTTAATGAGAAAGGATCAGCACTGCTGCTGCTAGAAGCTGGAATGCGGAGAAGAGAGGGGGTGGAAGGGGAAGTGGGATGGGGGGAGACGCATGGGAGCCACGGGGGTAAGGATGGTGAGGAGTCTCTTAAGGAACTGGTCAGCAGCAGCACTGCTGTAAACAGGTGGCCATGGGGCGTTGTTCCAGAAGAAGGCAAGCAGGGAAGGGGGGGAAGGGTGAGAGGAAGATGAGGGGAAAGCACGTAGATAGGAAGATGGGTCACCCCTACTGCTTTTCTAAGGTTCCACGAACCGCACTTAAGAGATGTGGGATGTGGGCAGGAGCAAGGAGCTGGCGGGTGGATTCATGGGTGCTTCACCACAACATGCTTGCAACCCACCCATCCATGCACCCACCCATCCATGCACCCACCCATCCATGCACCCACCCACACATGCATCCATCCATCCATGCACCCACCCATCCATGCACCCACCCACACATGCATCCATCCACCCATCCATGCACCCACACTCCATTATCACCCATGTATACATCACCATGCACCACCCTATACGCACCATCATGCACTTATCAAAGTCCTCTACCCACAGGGATTCCTTTTGCAGTCGCCGAATGAGCTTCAGCTGCCACACACACAGAGAGAACCGCAAGGAGACCCAAAAACCCCACAGAACAGACTCACATGGAACAGAACCACACAGAACAGAACCACACAGATAAAACCACACGAGCAACCACAAAGCTTAGTTGGAGCGTCGGAACGCATTAGGCGTGAGCATAGGAACCAGAAACTCTAGAATCATGATCACGCGGGAAGGTAGAATAAAAATTGAGCAGAGCGAATGAACAGGGAAGCGGGAAAAGCAGAAGGGTGGGAGGAGGGGAAGTGGGGGAAGAGGGGGGAAGGGGGGAAAGAGGGGGGAAGGGGGGAAAGAGGGGGGAAGGGGGGAAAGAGGGGGGAAGGGGGGAAAGAGGGGGGAAGGGGGGAAAGAGGGGGGAAGGGGGGAAAGAGGGGGGAAGGGGGGAAAGAGGGGGGAAGGGGGGGAGAGGGGGGTTGGGATACAGGAGGCTGCGCAAGTTGCTAACAGAGAGCATAAGTAGGTGCTGGATTGACAGGTTTTGTTTTAGAGTGCTGAGTGGCGAGACTTATAGTGTTAACAGAACAAAACCAGAACAAAACAGACGAAAAAAACTCCCACTTCCTCCCTTTCGCCCACCCTTCCTGATCCCCTCACCCATCTACCTGCGACTGAATCCCCTCACACAAAGGGTCTGACTTTTGAGTCGACTCAATGTCACCTCACCCATCTACCTGTGACTGAATCCTCTCACCCGGTGGCAAGAGCTGTAGGGACTAGATAGACTAGACAATCAACAATCCCTCTGCCTTTCACCCCATCCGCCCCCCTCACCCCCGTTCTCTCCTCCCAACACCCACCCACGCCCACACACGCCCACCCACCCACCCACCTGTGACTGAATCTTCTCGCGCACAAAAGGGCTGGCGGCAATGGCGGTGGTGGCCCAGGAGGGTGCGTCCTTGGTGAAGCGCGCCATGCGCAGCGAGTGGGACGAGCTGGGGAGGGAGAGAGGGGGGGAAGGGGGATTGAAGAAGGGGGGAAGGGGGTTGAAGATGGGGGGAAGGGGCTTGAAGATGGGGGAAAGGGGGCTGAAGATGTGGTAACGGGGGGAACAGGGGGAAGGGGAGAGCAAGGTGTGAAGGGCATGGGATGGGGCATGGGATGGGGCATGGGATGGGGCATGAATTGAGCTTAGGGTTTCAGAACGGGTTTGAGCTTTGGTTGCGCTCTTTGCATGCCTTTTGAGGCGCCTCAATGGCCGCGCTCTTTGACTGCAAGTTTTGGATACAATTATGGCGGCGGTGGTGCCTTTGCAAATCTCACGCACACACATGTTCATACATGGATGCATGCGTGGACACATACACACGCACAGACACACACACAGCACACTCACACACACACACACACGCACGCACACACACTTCTACGTTCCCCCACCTGGGCATGAGGTTATCAAGGAGCGTCATCTCCACATGCAGGCGATTGGTAGCTGTTACCTTCTTCTCCAGAAACCTGATCGATGGGAGGGCGGGGCAGGATGGGAGCGCGGAAGCAAGAGAGGAGGAGGAAGGGGAGAGGGGGGGGGAAAGGGAAAGGAGAAGGGGCAGGGGGACAGGGACAGGGGCGAATGACTGTTGAGCCTTTTCAAAGATTTCACATGCAGGCAATTGGTGGCTGTTACCTGCTTCTCGAGAAACCTGATCGATGGGAGGGCGGAAGCAGGAGAGGAGGAGAGGACAGGAGGAGAAGAAGGGGATGGGGATGGGGTGACTGTTGAGCTCAGCAAGAGTCTTCCTTCATGGCCATGCGGGCGCCCAATGGCCGACTGGTGGCTGCAACTTCTTTTCCAGAAAAACAGATCAAGGGGGGGAAGGTGATGGGGAAAGTGGTGGGGGAGGTGCGGAGGAGGAAGGGGGAACAAAGAGGGGAACGTGGAAGGGAACAAGGTGCGGGGGGGGGGGGGGGAGACAGGATGATAATCGAGTCGAGCCAGAAGCTTGCAGGTGACTGGTGGCTGGTACGGTGGCTGGTACGGTGGCTGGTACGGTGTGGCTGGTACGGTGGCTGGTACGGTGGCTGGTACGGTGGCTGGTACGGTGGCTGGTACGGTGGTTGGTACGGTGGCTGGTACGGTGGCTGGTACGGTGGCTGGTACGGTGGCTGGTACGGTGGTTGGTACGGTGGTGCCCTCTCCTCTAAAAGCCTCATGGGCCTCAGGCTCGGGGGGGAGGGAGGGAGGGAGGAACACGACGAGAGAAGGGGGAAAGGGGGGGGGGGGGGGGGGGGGGGGGGTTGTGGCAGAGCACCGGGACAAGAGGCAAGGGGTAAGAGGGAAGAGACAAGAGGCATGAGGTGCAGCACGGCACGCAGAAGAGAAAGCAAGGCATGCGATGCAATGCGAGCACCTACTTGTGCCGCCTCAACACAAGGCATGCGATGCAAGCACCTACTTGCGCAGAAATGCCTCTTCCTTGGGCGAATACAGAAACCAGTCCTCCTCACTCGCATCACCACCCCCACCACCACCGCCGCCGCCGCCACTGCCATTGACGTTGACGTTGACGTTCCCCTTCCCCTCCCATCCACCTCCCCCATCCCATCCCCTCCCCACCACCATCATCTCCTTCCCCCTCCCACTCCCCTGCGCCATCCCTCCCCCCTGCGCCCCCCCATCCCCCTGCTGTCCCTGCAACCGCCCAATCCCCCCCTCCCTTGCATCCCCTTCCCTCGCATCCCCCTCCGATCCCCCGCTCTCCCTCTCCCCGCCCTCCTGTGCCTCTCTTTCTCGCAGGTGCGCCTCCCCTTGAGCCTCCAACTCCGCTAAGCGCTGCTTGAGGCGGTGCATGCGAGGGTCTTTGCAGCGCCGTGACAGCACACACACAAGAGATGACAGCACCTGCAACTCCCTTAGGTACTCCAGGCCTGACGAGGAGGCAGGGGGGTGGGCGAGGAAGGAGGGAATGAACAGAACTGAGGGTGCTTGCAACGCCGTGACAGCACACACACAAGAGACGACAGCACCTGCAGCTCCCTCAGGTGCTCCAGGCCTGGAGAACGGGCAGAGAGAGGAGGAAGGTGGTGTGCTGACGCTGGGGGTGATGTGATGGGAGTGGGGGGACAAGAGAAGGGAGGGAAAGGGAAAGAGGGGGGGAAAGGTGTGGAGGGGGAAGAGCAATAGAGGGTCACATCACAGGCAGTTGGCAGGGTAAGTGCAACACAAGGGAAGTGTGCGCCCTCACACACGTGTTGTGAGGCACCTCAAATATGGTAACTGCTACACGTGAGGAGAGAGGGGGCACACACACACACGCATGCACCTGCAGCAGGGTGGGGGAGAAGGGGAAGGTACACGCTCCACATCCACCCACATTCTCATTCACCCACACCCACCCACACCCATCCACAGGCACCCACACCCATCCACACCCATCCACACCCATCCACACCCACCCACAGCCACCCAAGTGCAGCAACGGGGTATGAACCCAGGTCTTCCTCGTGTGAGTCATCCTGTCTGTCTCGTTCCCTGGTGATATCTACCTCCCTAGCATCTGGCGCAAGTCATCTCACCTGTGGACTGCTGTCCCTGGCCCTGACATGCGTATTTTCGAGTCGACTAAAAAATACTCGTTCCCTTGTGATATCTACCTCGCTAGCATCTGGCGCAAGTCATCTCATCTCACCCGTAAGACTCCTGCCCCTGCCCCTGCCACTGACCTGCGAGCCTCCAGTGGCGCTTCTCATCCCCTGGAATCATCTTGGTCACTCCGTCCGACTGCACACGCACAGGAGGGAAGGAGAAGGGGAAGGAGAGGGGGGGGAGAGCGGGGGGAAAGGGAGGGGGGAAAAGGAGGGGGGGAAAGGAGGGAGAAAGGGAGGGGGGGAAGGGAGGGAGAAAGGGAGGGAGGAAGGGAGGGGGGAAAGGGAGGGGGGTGATGGCGGTTTGGTGGATTCTTGGATCGACTCAAAAGTCAGTGGCGCTTCTCATCCCCTGGGATCATCTTGGTCACTCCATCTAACCGCACACGCGCATGAAAGGGGGGAGTCAAATGGGCACGAGCGTGTGTGATCATACTGGGAGGCGCGGAACCACAGAGCTGCTGGTATCTGGAGGGTTCTCGAACGAGGATGGAAATTCGCAACACAGGGAATGAGGTGACTTTTGAGTCGACTCAAAAGTCACCGCAGAGCTGCTGGTATCTGGAGGGTTCTCGAACGAGGATGGAAATTCGCAACACAGGGAATGAGGTGACTTTTGAGTCGACTCAAAAGTCACCGTAGAGCTGCTGGTATCTGGAGGGTTCTCGAACGAGGATGGAAATTCGCAACACGGGGAATGAGGTGAACAGATCGATATGAGGAGAAAGGGAGAGGAGGGGTGTGGGAGAGAGTCGGAAGTGGGGTGGCGGTGAGCAGGGGGCATCGATGTTACGAGCCATAGCCATGTAAAGGACAGGCAAACTGGCAGTTATAAGACTCTGCTCTGCTGCATTCTCCTGGACTGTCAACAAGAGGCAATCTCCCTCCACCACAACCCACCCCCCTCCCTCACTCACTCTCTCCCCCTACCCATCTCCTCTCCCTTGCCCCCTCATCTGCCCTCTCTAGTCCCCCTCACGGTCTCACCTGCAGAATCTTCCTGAGGTGGTCCATATGTGCGGGTTCCAGCAGCCGTTTCAGGTGCCTCAAAAGCCTCCTCTCGCCCCCCCTCACCTGCAGAATCTTCCTCAGGTGGTCCATACGTGCGGGCTCAAGTTGTCCCCACAGCTCCAGACTGCGAAGCATTGTCAAACGCCAAGACCCCCATTGCCTTCGCCTATTCCCCATCCCCCTCATCCCCCTCACGGTCTCACCTGCAGGACCTTCCTCAGGTGGTCCATGTGTGCGGGCTCAAGTTGTCCCCACAGCTCCAGAGCGCGCAGCATGGTGGACGCCACTTCAAACGCCAGGATTCCCATCCCCTTCGCTCTGCGCCCGCTGCCAAAGCTGCTGCTGCTGCTTCTCGTGCTGCTGCCCGTGCTGACAGTGCTGCTGCGGCTTCCCCGGACGAGCAAGCTGCTACTGCCACCACCACCACTGCTGCTGCTGCCGCCGCTGCCTCTGCTGGTTGTGGTGGTGGTGGTGTTGGTGCTGCGGCTGATACGTATACTGCCATGACCATCTGGGTCGCTACTTTGCACCCCGCTGCTTGCCCCGCTGTCACCGCTGCTGCTGCTGGCGTCACTGCTGCCCCTGCTGCTGCCTATATTGGCCCACGCGCTCCTGCTCCGCCCCAGTTCTTTGTGGTGCCTTGGAGAATCTAACCGGCTCATATCATCACTCCCAACATCACCAGCACCAGCACCAGCACCAGCACCAGCACCACTCCCATCACCAGCATCAGCTGCAGCTGTAGCGAAATCATCTTCCCCTGCTCCTCCTCCTCTGCTGTTGCTGGTACCGCTGCTGCTGGCGCCATCAGCAGCAGCATTACCCTGCCCTTTACTCTCCTCCTTACTCTCCTCCTTACTCCCCTCCTTGCCCTCCTTCCATCTCTGTTTCCGCTTGCTTGACCTCTCATCGTTGCTTCGTCTAAAGCTCCTGCTGTCGCCACCACACACAGCAGCAGAAGCAAGCCCTCGTGCACTCCCCCTGCTGCTGCGACTTCGAGAGGCGAAGGAGGAGAGAGAGCGACTGAGGGGCGGCGAGTGGGAGGAGGAGGCGGAGGAGGGAGAGGAGGAGGAGGACGTGGGGGACCCTTGCGCGTTCTCGTTCCCGCCTGTCCCCGATATAGGGTCACCCGTTGCAGTGGAAGGTCCTGCTTCGAGGAGCGGAAGCGAGGGGCGAATGATCACGCTGCCCGCGCCGTCGGGCAGTCTCGGAAATATTTTCTCTGTCACGACGGATACCATGCTCTGCTGATTCCCCATTGCACTCGGCCCGTTTTTTTAATAATTTTGAATTTTTTTAAGACGATTCTTATCAAACGGCTGACCTAATCTGCTGCAGAAATGCGCAGCAGGAAAACCGGTGACGTCCCCGTGCTGCTGGTTTCGAATTTCACCGAAGCGATTTAAAATCCTAATCGGTGCTATCGAGGAACTTTAGAATGGAGATCTTAGCGAGAGGATTCTCGGCTGACAGGCGTCTAGTCGAAAAGCGCTTCCAGTAGCGAGTTTAGGGTCTCGCATCGCGTGAAGAGCGTTTCAAGCGACGACTTTGCCACCACTTTCCGCCTTTGCTTACGCCGTTCCATCCTGTGCCGATTCTCGCGACAACTTGCACAGCCACTTGCACGCTAGAACTATAAGAAGGAACTTGTAACCAACAGTCGAACTTCTAGGTTTGAGGGTGTCAGCGGTAACGCGAAGAGAGGTGGCAGTACGGCGAGCGATGAATCAACTGCTTGCGTGTATCTCCGGAGCGATTCCTGAGGCGCTTCGAAGGAACAGAGCCCGCGGCACGGAAGTCGTATAATGAGGGAAAGGTCTGAGAAGGTGCTCGTGGGAGGCTAGCTCTGACGCATACTGGCGCGTACTGGCGCGTACTGGCACGTACTGGCGCGTACGGCTCGAACGGTTCAGTACTGTTGATGGCGAAGCGCAAATTAGAAGTGAATCGAGCACTCCTGAAACGGAGAAGCGGCACGCACGAAGTAACTAGGGGAGCCTTAATAGCGAAGGTGCTATCGTGGAATTGGAGACAACGGATCATCCGTTGTAGGTCAACATCGGACGGACGACACAGCACGACACGGGAAGGCTGTCGATATGCAAGACGATGTTTCAGGAGCCTCGCCTTCACATTCTAGTAATGCGGTCAGCGTGAAAATACTACGCTGGGTCATCGCGACAGCATGTATGGAGCGGAAGGGGCAAATGCCGGAACGGAATACACCAACAATGTACTGTAGTAGTTAGTAGATGGCAAAACAATGCGACGCGGCGCCCGTACGTAAGACTTCAATTATGTATCTAGTGCTATTCCCACGTCGGCAGCTCGTTCTGACTGGTAGGACAGGATAACACAAGCTGGCGGCTAACTCATCAACTCAAAGCACCTCACTGCACAACACGGTTTACGGGTTGATGCATGGATGCAGGGGCGTGGGCTGTTTTGAAACTCGATGAATCCTGGCCGTTCATACTTTCCAACCTGTTACTTTTTGGGTTGCGTAGCAACCTTATACATTCGTTTTCACTTTTCGGTTTGCTGACGTGAACAGTGAATTTCTCCCATCAATTTTGAAAGAAATCACTGTTCACCAACTTCCGGAAAAATGGAAACAAATGTTTCCAATCATTCCAAAATCGTCGATAAGTACGGCGAATGGAACAATTGGACAATCTTTCTAGCACTAATGACGATACCAAATGACACACGAACACAAGGACAGAACCACCGAAAGACACACATACACAAATGGTCACAAAAGCAGCCGGGTACAAGAACCGTCGTACATGTTTTGGGGGGAGTGCAAAATGCATCGATGCAGCAATTGAGGTTGATATGGTACGGAAGAGGCGAGCAAAGCTGCCCCACCGACGATCACAATCTCAGTTGCATACACGAGGCACTCGCACACTCCCAAAACAAGCACATGCGATAACACAAACAAACTGGTGCAGAAACAGATAACGATTGAGAATGTTTCAACGCGAATACTAAATGCATCAATGCTGCAACTAAGATTGATATGGTACGGAAGAGGCTAGCAAAGCTGCCCCACCGACGATCACAATCCGAGTTGCATTCACGAGGCACTTAGCACCACACCTTGAAACACACACAACACATGTACACATGTACGCACTCAAACATACAGGCTCACACATACGGTACACAACGACACACACGCAAAAACATACAGCTACGGTAATAAGCATGCAAGCATAATGAATGGAGTTCAGCCTTGTATAAATCATCACTAGCTTGTCCCCCATTCCCCCCCCTCCCTCCCTCCCTCCCTCCCTCACTCCCTCCCTCCCTCCCTCCCTCATTCATTTCCCTTATGTTCTCCCTTCTCCCAATCCCTTTTGTCCGCAAGAAACAAGGGCTGCAGCTTTAACTTCCTGCGCACGAAAGAAGAAACAGCAAATGCAACTCACTCCCTGCACAAACAAAAACGAAAACTTGCATGAGTTGCACAAGAAATCAAAATCAGCGAGTGCAGTTTCCTTGACGCACAAGAAACAAAAAACAGAGAACGCAGCTCACGCATGCACTAGAAACGAATTAAGAACAATAGAAAATGGTGTTGAAGAACGCATAGATCAATAAAAGACAGCAATTAGACTTACACAACTCACGGTGCTAATTTGGAACAAGTCGTGGCACCACAGATACTACACCGGAATGATGCAATACCTTGCAGCTACCCTCGCGTTCAGCTTCTCAATCACATTTGCACTCAATCACACACGCACAAATACTCTCAACTTTATTAGACACTCACATAAACAAACATTTAAATCTACACGCTCATTGTTGCACAAACCCTCGCACTTATGATCGTTCTCATTCACAATAACACTCACACAAAAACTTACATGTGCATGCAAACACACTCGCACGCACCCTTGCAATAACACTCGCACTTGCTCTCGCACTCACTCTGGCACACACAGTGGCACGCACTCTCATCCTCGCGCGCACACCCTCTCATCCTGGCGCTTTCTCATGCGCTCTCTCACGCACTCTCTCACGCGCACTCTCACACGCACTTTTTCGCGCTCTCTCATTCGCACTCTCACGTGCACCCTCACGTGCTCTCCCACGTTCTCTCTCACGCGCACTCTCAGGCGCATTCTCACACGCTCACTCACACGCTCTCTCACGCTCTCTCACACGCACCCTCACGTGCTCTCTAACGCGCACTCTCACAAGTCTCCCATGCGTCTCCCACATGCACTCTCATGCGCACTCTTGTGCGCTCTCTCACGCACTTGCCCACGCGCCCTCTCACTCGCTTGCGCACGTGCTCTCTCACGCGCTCTCCCACGCACTCTCTCACGTGCACTCTCACGCGCGCACTCTTTTGTGCTCTCTCACACGCACTCTCGCGTGCACTCTCACTCACGCTCTCTCTCACGTTCTCTCTCACACGCACTCTCACGCGCTCTCTCACGCGCACTCTCACGCGCACTCTCACGCGCATTCTCACATGCTCTCTCTCACGCTCTCTCACACGCACTCTCACACGCACCCTCACGTGCTCTCTAACATGCACTCTCACGAGTCTCCCATGCGTCTCCCACATGCACTCTCACGCGCACTCTCGTGCGCTCTCTCACGCGCACTCTTGTGCGCTCTCTCACGCACTTGCGCACGCGCTCTCTCACACGCTTGCGCACGCGCTCTCTCACGCACTCTCTCACGAGCACTCTCACGCGCTCTCTCACGTTCTCTCACACGCACTCTCACGCGCTCTCTCACGCGCTCTCTCACGCGCACTCTCACGCGCATTCTCACATGCTCTCTCACACGCTCTCTCACATGCTCTCTCACGCTCTCACATGCACCCTCACACGCTCTCTCACGCGCCCTCTCACGCACACTCTCACACGCACTCTCACACGCACTCTCACACTCACTCTCACGCGCTCCCTCTCGCGCACTCTCACGCGCAATCTCACACGCTCTCTCACGCGCACTCTCACGTGCACCCTCACGTGCTCTCTAACACGCACCCTCACAAGTCTCTCACGCGTCTCCCACGTGCACTCTCACGCGCCCTCTCACGCACTCTCACGCGCACTCTCACGCGCACACTCACGCGCACTCTCATGCACACACTCACGCGCTCTCTCACGCGATCTAGCACACGCTCTCTCCTGCGCTCTCTCACACCCGCTCTCACACGCACTCTCGTGTGCTCTCTCACGCGCTCTCTCACGCGCACACTCATGCGCACACTCACATGCCCCTTCACGCGCTCTCTCACGCGCACTCTCACGCGCACCCTCACGCGCTCTCTCACGTTCTCTCTAACGAGCTCTCTCACGCGCACCCTCATACGCACTCTCACACGCTCCCTCACACGCTCTCTCACACGATCTTTCACGCTCCCTAACGCGCACTCTCACGCGCACTCTCATGCGCTCTCTCACGCGCTCTCTCATGCACTTGCGCACGCGCTCCCTCACGCGCTCTCTCACGCGCCCCCTCACGCGCTCTCTCATGCGCCCCCTCACGCGCTCTCTCATGCGCACTCTCACGTGCTCTCTCACGCGCACTCTCACGTGCTCCCTCACGCGCTCTCTCACGCGCTCTCTCACGCGCTATCTCACGCGCTCTCTCACGCGCTCTCTCACGCGCTCTCTCACGCGCTATCTCACGCGCTCTCTCATGCGCACTCTCACGCGCACACTCATGTGCACTCTCACGCACACACTCACGCGCACTCTTACGTGCACACTCATGTGCACTCTCACGCACACACTCACGCGCACTCTTACGCGCACACTCATGTGCACTCTCACGCACACACTCACGCGCACTCTTACGCGCACACTCACGCGCTCTCTCACGCGCACACTCACGCACTCTCTCACGCGCTCTCTCCCCACTCTCTCACGCGCACTCACGCGCTCTCTCACGCGCAATCTCACTCGCTCTCTCACGCGCACTCTCACGCGCTCTCTCACGCGCACTCTCCTGCGCGTTCGCTCCCTTGCACACGCTCTCCCTCGCTCTTCGTCTCTCCCCTTCTTCAAATGAAAGTGCAATGCAAGAGGAGACCAATGACACACAAAATTTACAAAGAAGCAAAAATTAAGTCAGGAAATATCAGAGGCGGAAGGGTGGATGAAAGGACCGGGAACGCACCTGATAACAACGGTGCCTCAGAAAACAACCCGTGCTGGCGCACCAACCCGCGCTCGTGCACCAGCCCGCGCTCGCGCACCAACCCGCGCTCGCGCACCCACCCGCGCTCGCGCACCAACCCGCGTTCATGCACCAGCCCGCGCTCGCACACCAACCCGCACTCGCACACCAAGTCTCGCTTGCGCTCGTGCACCTGTCGCCGGAGGCGACGGCGGGAGGGAAGGAGAGGCGATGGCGAGGAGGAGGGAGAGGCGACGGCGGGGAGGAGGGAGAGGCGGGGGCGGGGAGGAGGGAGAGGCGGCGGCGGGGAGGAGGGAGAGGCGACGGCGGGGAGGAGGGAGAGGCGACGGCGGGGAGGAGGGAGAGGCGACGGCGGGGAGGAGGGAAACGCGACGGCGGGGAGGAGGGAGAGGCGACGGCGGGGAGGAGGGATACGCGACGGCGGGGAGGAGGGATACGCAACGGCGGGGAGGAGGGAAAGGCGACGGCGGGGAGGAGGGAGAGGCGACGGAGGGGAGGAGGGAGAGGCGACGGCGAGGAGGAGGGAGAGGCGACGGCGGGTAGGAAGGAGAGGCGACGGCGGGTGGAAGGGAGAGAGGACGGCGTGGTGGGAAAGAAAGGATGGCGGGGTGGAGGTAGAGATTATGACGAGGTGGGTGGTGGGAGAAAGAGGCAAGAGGTGGGTGGGTTTGTCACGTGAAAACACACGCACAATCACGTGACACTGAGTGGGCTGAAAACAACTCACTATGAACCACACAAAATAGTGCAATGTTACAATACAAAGTATTATCTTTGAGGAAAGAGATCATTGTTCACTATACAAAACAAAAAACGATCGATGTGTCTAGATCTTAACATATTAGAAACGTCAATTGTTAAGAATCATAAACATCCACATTGAAATGAATAGATTGAACCATAAAAAAAGCTTGCCATATTCCTTGAACGGTAGACCTAGATTTGACGATTTAAAAAACCGCAATTCGTTTTTGTCAACTAAGAATGTAACATCTACGCAACCCTTCCGACGTTAACGTCGAGTCTTGTCGGATGTAACCCATGTCCGTTTGCGACGCTTGCGAACGAAGAGTATGGAGCGCCAAATGACGTACGTACGAGCAGGGAAGAAACGCACGGAACGGAGTACACATGATGCCCATTTCAGTCCCCTTCCTCATCTTTCTCTGTGCTCCTCTCTCGAGCATGCGTTCACTAGGGGCAGAATGGGACTGAATGTAGAACAAAGGTTGACAAAAAACAAAAGTTGCAGAAATTGTGGGTAGCCCAGCGTGTTTTGTCTGGGAAACTCGAACATCTTGGTTTTGTCGTGGGCTAGTAACGTGCAGGCCGTTGGCTGTGAATGTCGACCACTGGGCGTATGGAGTGGCAGCGGGCGTGTTCGGAGTGGGCGGTTGAGTGAGCATTAGGGTGTACCAGTGGTGGGGAAATCGGGAAAGGTCCAACTGGTTTGGAAGCTCATATGGCGCAGCCTCACGACACCGTGTCGAACCTGGACCGCACCTACCACTAACTACACACGATGCTCGTTTGACTAACCCCAGGTTGCTTTGTGAAAGGGGCTTTTAAGTTTTTTCTCGGAATTTCGCAAATTCGTCAATGTCGCACCTAGCAAAAAAAAAATAGAAACATTGTAACTCCCCGTTGACATTTTGACTTCGTTATCTTCTGTTTAACTTTTATTTCTGTGGTTCTTCTTAGTTCATAACCATTGCGACTTGCTCGAGGGGCTTGTAATGTGGGTGCAACTGAGTGGTAAAAAAAACAACGGGTGCAAAATTTTCATCCCAGTGAGGGCAAATTCGCGCACAGGGGTTGAGCATCATGTGTACTCTCGCACCTGATAAAACTTGAACGAGAATGAATGCACTATGAAAGAGTTGGGTACAAGTACTAACCCTAATAGGGTTGTACCCTATATGGGCTACCCCACTACAGCCTACACAAAAGCATAAGCTATAATGTTCTGACACACCCCCATAGGCAAAGTGGGGGAGTACAAGGGGTCACAAGACCAGTCAAGCAAAGCAAAGCAAAGCAAGCTCAGGGTGGATCACAAAGTCACCACACATTCCGAGCACAAGGTCAAGGCCACAAGGCCAGTTCACATGTAGGAGTACATATATGTATATAAAAGGCTAGACAAGCAAGAGCAGGTGTGTATATATATGTAACAGTACAAGCAAGGTCAAGAGGTGAGCAAGTGAGGCAAGGCAGACACAAGACCCAGCTGAGTACAGAAGTGCTAATGATCACAAGGCGCAAGCGCCTTGGTGAAGATATCAGCAGTGCTGGCCTCAGAGGCCACGTACGCGAGACGCAGCTGACCACGCTGCTGCAACTCACGAGCAAGAAAGTAGCGAAGAGCAATGTGCTTCGTTCTGTGCTCCAGTCTCTGCTCTCGACACAAGGCCAGCATGGCCTTGTTGTCTACGTACAGCACTGGAGGAGAACGAGGCGGCTCTCCGAGGTCAGTCAGCAGGTAGGTGAGCCAGCGAAGCTCCTGAGAAGCCATGGCCCCGGCGTAGATCTCAGCCTCACAACTGGAGCCGATAACAGAAGACGAGCGGGTAGCCCGCCACGAAACAGAGCCGGAACCAAGGTTGAAGGTGTAACCCTGTGACGACCGCTGCGTAGCCTGGTCGTCAGCCCAAGAAGCGTCTACGTGCCCAGTGAGGACCACTGGACTCTGCCCTCCAAGCACAAGCCCCATGCCCGATGTACTGCACAAGTAGCGCAACACCCTCTTCGCTGTAGCCATGTGCTCCGGTCTGTGTCTCCCAGGAGCAACATAGCGTGCGAGAATGTTAAGAGGGTAAACAAGGTCAGGTCGAGTGCAGGTCATCAGGTACATGAGGCAGCCAACAAGCTCAGGGTACGGGCCACTCGACTCTACGGACTCATCCGAAGGCAGAGCTGAGAGCGAGTGGCGAGTAGGCAGAGGAGTGGCCTGAGGCGAGGAGTACGTGAAGCCGAAGCGCTGAAGGACCTGCTGCACCATGTGTGACTGAGTCAGGGTAATGGTGTGGCGTGCTCTGTCCCGGGTGATCTGCAAGCCAAGGTAGCTACGCAGCTCACACAGGTCTGTGCACGTGTGTCTCTTCTGCAGCTCGGACTTCACGTGGGCGAGTCCAGCAGTGTCAGCAGTGGCAAAGACCAAGTCGTCGACGTACACGAGGATGTAGAACGGCGGCAAAGAAGTGTCGGTGCGCAGAAACAACGACGGGTCGGCAGTAGAGGGAGCAAACCCAAGAGCCGCAAGTGTAGTCCTCAGTGTGTCGTGCCACTCACGCGGTGCCTGGCGGAGACCGTAGACTGGCCGCCGGAGGCTCCACTGGGTGCCAGGATGAAAAGACCCAGTGAAGCCCGGTGGGCGACGCAACCAGATCTCCTCGTGCAGGCTGCCCTGCAAGAAAGCAGTCCTGAAGTCAAGAGAGTGCAGCTCGTAGTCACGGTGAGCAGCTATGTGCAGCAGTACCCGAAGAGTGGTCATCGTCGGGGTGGGAGAGAAGGTCTGAAAGTACTCAACTCCCTGCCTCTGACTGAAGCCACGAGCCACGTACCGCGCCTTGAAGACAGGCGGAGAACCCGGCGGCCGCTTCACCCTGAAAATCCACATGCCACTGACGATGTTCGCCCCAGGCGGGGGAGCCTCGTCAACGTAGGTGCCTGTGGACTTCCAAGAAGCCATCTCTGCGTCCATAGCTGCCTGCCACTGAGAGGAGTAGGGACCCTCTATCGCCTCCGCGTAAGAGCGCGGAGTCGGGATGTCAAGTGCATCCGGGTCTCCCTCAGGGGTAAGCAGTACGGACACGAGATGAGGTGAAGCAGCAGCCAGACACTGGAACTCCTCCTGCCTGTCCTCAAGGACGTCCGTGCCAAGGGCACACTCACCCCCGACGGTCGGAGGACAGACAGACTCAGACTCAGCGACAAGACTAGCAGCGTAGTCTAGACGACAGCGAGCAGCAAAGTCGACGAGCTCAGTAACTAGGGCAGACGCAGCAGTGGACTCAAAGGAAGAGTCAGTGACGACAGTAGCCAGGAGACGCGCGACAGTAGGACTGGCAGCACGAAGAGAGTCCGACTCCGGGTCGGCAAGAGCAGGAAGAGAGGACTCAGGAGGAGAAGGCAAAGGGGCACGTAGAGGAGAAGTGGACTGACGTAGAGACATCCGGTGCGTGCAAGGGACAGGAGGAGGACGCTGACGCGAACCACGACCACTACTGCGAGTAGGACAGACAGGCGACGCAAGGCGAGACGCAGGCTCACGACGCTCAGCAAGACCTCCAGTAGGACAAGTGTAGGGAGAAGGAGCAGGCAGTGGAGAAGCCGGCTGTAACTGTGACGGGACAGGCTGTGGACACTCTAAGGGAGGAGAAGGACAAGTAGAAGGCGGGAGAACAAGAACCTGCTGAAGGAGCGGAACGAAGTACGGTCGAGGCCACGGGGCGACTCCAGACACAGCAGGGACAGCACCAGTACCCCCAGCGGCAGCACCAGCGCCAGCAGCACCTCCAGCTCCAGCACCTCCAGCAGCACCAGTAGCACTAGTAGCACCCCCAGTAGGACCGCCTCCGGGACCGACAGCAGTAGCCTCAGTGCCAACACCCTCAGCAGCTCCAGCTCCAACCGTACCCGCAGGCCCAGCAGCTCCAGTACTCCCAGTACGAGCACCTCCGGGACCCGCAGTAGCCGCACCCTCAGCAGCCGAAGAACCTCCAGCTCCAGCAGCACGCCTCCAGCGCCGGGCAAACCACTCGCGCAGCTCCTGTGGAGAGAGTGGCTCCCTCCGAGACGAAGCACCCGGAGAACTTCCAGGCTCAGCACCGCCAGACGCCACACGAGCAAGCCCAGCTCCCTCAGGCTCCGCACCCCCGGGCTCAGCACCCCCAGGCGTAGCACCCCCAGGCTCAGCAACCCCAGGCTCAGCACCCCAGTGGTAGCACCCCCAGGCTCAGCACCCCCAGTAGTAGCACCCTCAGGCTCAGCACCCCCAGGCATAGCACCCACACGCTCAGCACCCCCAGAGTCAGCACCCCCAGGCTCAGTACCCTCAGCAGCACCAGAGTCACCAGTAACCTCGACAGGCTCGACTGCGTCTACCTGGGACACACCTGAAGGGGCAGGACCCTGAGGGGGGAGGGGGTCTACCGGGGGGGGACCTGGCACAAGGAAGAGGGGTGGTGGGGGGAGGGACGGAGTGCGGTAGGGGAAGAGGCGGTAGTAGGGGACCGACTCGTCAAACATGACGTCCTGGGAGGACAAAACACGGCGAGAGATGGGGTGGTAGAACTGCCACCCTGGAGCGTCAGGGTGGAAGCCAAGGAAGACGCAAGGAGCAGCACGAGGGGACAGCTTGTCCGCAGACAAGTCGCGGACAAACGCCCGAGATCCCCAAACACGGAACGCAGACGCATCGCCAACCTTCCCCGTCCACAGCAAAGCTGGGGAGGTCTCCGGCATGGAGACCCTGGGGTGAAGGTTGATCTGATGCGCCGCGTACCGAAGCGCAAACGGCCACAAAAAATGGGGGGCAGCCGCATGCATCATGGACGTACGGGCGACGTCCATGACCATGCCAATGCGGCGCTCAGCAATCCCATTTTGCTTTGGAGAGTCCGGAAGCGTGAAGGTCTGGCGGATGCCTCGTGCACGACAGTAGGCTCGCAGAAGGCCAGAGGAGAACTCTCCGCCTCTGTCAGAATGCAGACGCAGAACAGGAAAGTCCGAGCCGAAGCTCTGCCGGAGCTGGAGACGAGCTGCGCGGATCCAGTCGATCAACACCTCAGTGACATCCCCCTTGCTGCGCAAGGGGAAGACTGTGGTGTAACGCGAGTAGTTGTCAACCACCAGCAGGAACTAGCGCTCGTGACCCTGTCCACGGACGCGGGCGGGGCCCCACACGTCCATGTGAAGCGTTTGCAGCGGGGCCTCTGTCGGAGGAAACTGGGAGGAGTGAGGGGCACCCCGCTGGCGCCCCTCGACATAGGGGACGCAGGTAGGGCCAGGCCCCGGAGGAAGGGGAGGGAGGGACCGGGGAAGACCAGAGACAAGGACACGGGAGGCCATGCCTCGGAGACGAAGCAGGGAGGAGTGACCAAGGCGGTGGTGCAAGAGGAGAGTCTCATGAGACAGGAGGCGACACGAGCAGGGGGCAGACTCAGGACCAGACCTGGACGCTGCAGCAAACACCTGACCCGACGCAGCTACCTGACCAGACGCAGGGACAGGAGGAGACGCAGTGGTCAGTGTGTACAGGCTCGACTTCGGCCGTCAAGTAAACGTGGCCCGTCCGAGCATCCGTGCAGTGGGTCACCCACTGGCTCGCAGGAGTGAACTGGTGAACTCCCCCATCCTGAAGGTCAGCACCACTCACCAAGTTCGTAGAGAACGAGGGTAGGTAAAGACCAGACAAGGTGCCAGAGGGAGCCGCCGGACACTGGAGGACAGTGGAGAACTGAGCAAGGACAGGACCCCCCGAGGGGTCTGCCAGAGAGACTGCAACTGGCCGACCAAGCGGCGTGAGTGTGGTGCGGTCTCGAAAGAAGGAGCGAGAAGCCCCCGAGTCAAGGGTGAAGGTGAGGGAGGCCGAAGCCGACTTGGTACCTGAGAGCGCGGACTCACCAGCACCAAAGGAAGCAGACGCACTAGCACCTAGAGCAGCAGCCTCGCTAACACCTAGAGCAGCAGCCTCACCAGTACCTAGAGCAGCAGTCTCAATGCCCGGGTCGGGCGGGAAACACCGGTAACAGTCACCCTCATCACTATTAGTCACAGCATACATGGCAGCAAGAATAGCATCAAAGTCAAGGTCAAAGATAGCTACTCCCGCCCTAGACAGCTCACCCCAGCGGGGGATCTCCGTGGCCTCCGGGAACTGGTGACGCCAAGCGTCCGTCAAGCGGCCAAAGCAGCGCTAGGTGGAGTGCGCACCCGCGCGGTCGTTGGTGCGTAGGACGTAGGTGCGTAGGACCAGTACCCCCACCCCGCTAGCGTGCAGCATACCACTCACGGAGCTGCTGAGGGGGGGGGAATGTCACGAGTGCGCTGCTGCTGTTGCTGCTGCTGGCGCTGACCACCACCGGAGCCGACCCTCTACGCAACGCCACCCCGACGAGTTCCACCTCCTCCGCCACCGCCTCCTCCACCGCCGCCACCTCCGCCACCTCCGCTTCCACCGCCACCGCCGCCGCCTCCGCCTCCACTGCCGCCACCGACACCTCCACCCCCGCCACCACCCCCACCGCCACCCCGACTCCCTCCGCCGCCTCCACCGCCGCCTCCAACGCCCCCACTAGCTCCTCCAGCGCCCCTGCCCCCCTTGCCCTTGCCAGGGCGGCGTCTCCCGCTAGGGGTAGACGCCGCACCAACCGACTCAAGCCCAACGAGGTCGGCCGCAGCAGTAGAGGCAACAGAGGGCAAAAGGGGGGAGGGGGAACACCCCTCAAAGATGGGGGTGCGAGGGTCACCACGAGAGGCTCCTACAGCGACTATGCTCTTCTCCGCTGCTAGGAGGGCCTTCTTGAGGAGGTCAACGGTGAGAGTGGTGGGGCAAACTAAGAGGAAGTGGTCCCTGACTACGCGAAGGGAGTCAGGGAGGCGAGTGACGATGTAGTAGAGAGTGATGTACATGGGGGGGGGGGGGGGGGGGTTCTTGACACAGAACTTAGGAAGAAGCGCAGCGCGGTAGCGAGTGTCACTAGTGCGGAGGTGCGTAATGAGGTCAGCGACTATGGGAAAGGCAGCAAGGTCAGGGAAGAGGTATGGTAGCATGAGGCGGCTCAGTGCAGCAGTGGCAGGGGAGGAGTAGCGTGCAACTACAGCGTCGTACATGGTCTGAGCACTCTTGTACTGGCTAAAGTGCGCACGCTCAGAGGTAGGCAGGTGGCGACGCACAGCAAGACGTGCAGCAGCATCGCGAGTGGCCCACTGTGAGCGAACAGTGGCGTCAGCATCAGCAGCAGGGGCAGGAGAGGCACCAGAGGTGAGGTCAAAGAGGGAGAGAGCGCCTGCCCTATCGCACTGTAGGAAAAGCTGCAGGTCATCTACCCAGACCTCAAAGTCAATGGCCCGACCCTCAGCGTCTAAAGCGAGGACACTAGGGGTAGCCATGACAGTAGTAGACTAGTAGCGCGAACAGTGGGGTAAGGGCAGTGCAGTGACAGAGGCGCTGCTCTTACCGGACAGGGCGGCTCGGGCGGCTTGGCAGGAAATGTAGCTCGGCGGCTCGGCGACTCGGCGGCTCGGGCGGCTCGGGCGGCTCGGGCGGCTCGGCGGCAACTGCGGCTCGGCGACTCGGCGGCTCGGGCGGCTCGGGCGGCTCGGCGGCAACTGCGGCCCGGCGACTCGGCGGCTCGGGCGGCTCGGGCGGTACGGCGGCTCGGGCGGCTCAGGTGGCGTGGCGGCTCGGGTGGCGCTGGCGGCTCGGCAGTAGCTCGGCGGGGCCGCGTGAAGGCGGGGCCGGGGCCGGGAAGGGCGGGCGACGGGGCCAGCAGAGGCTGGGCCGGGGCCAGGAAGGGCAGTGCCGGGGCCGAGAAGGGCGGCTTCGGGGCCGCAGAGGTAGGCGACGGGGCCAGCAGAGGCTGGGCCGGGTCGGGAAGGGCGGCGTCGGGGCCGAGAAAGGGCGGCGCCGGGGCCGCGGGGTAGGCGACGGGGCCGCAGAGCGGCGGATCGGGGCCGGGAAGGGCGGCGTCGGGGCCGGGAAGGGCGGCGCCGGGGCCGCAGGGCTAGGCGACGGGGCCAGCAGAGGCAGGGCTGGGCCGGGAAGGGCGTCGTCGGGGCCCGGGAAGGGCAGCGCCGGTGGCGCGGGTTAGGCGACGAGGTCGCAGGACGGCTGATCGGGGCCGGGAAGGGCGGCGCCGGGGCCGCAGGAGTAGGCGACACGGCCGTTAGGGCGGCGGATCGGGGCCGCTAGGGCGGCGGGACGCAGCCGCTAGGGCGGCGCGACGGGATGGGGCCGCGAGGGCGATGCGACGGGGCCTCTAGCGCGACGCGACGGGGCCGCTAAGGCGGCGCGAGAGGGTCAAGAGAGGGGAGCGCGACTCGGGCAGGAACTGAGCGCGCTCCGGGCAGGAAAAAAAAATCGAATTGGTGGGCCCTAGGAACAGTTCCCACGAGGGAACCTGCTCGATACCATGATAAAACTAGAACGAGAATGAATGCACTATGAAAGAGTTGGGTACAAGTACTAACCCTAATTGGGTTGTACCCTATATGGGCTACCCCATTACAGCCTACACAAAAGCATAAGCTATAATGTTCTGACAGGACCTCGCCAACGCGATCCGTCAAACCTGACCTCACAAGCTGACGGTATCTTGTTTTACGTGGGGAAATCGAACGGCTCAAGGTGGTTGTCATAATTGACGCTGTTATTGATACAGTCCCAACCTCCTCGCGGAAATCTGTGCGTTCCGTATCCTTGCATGTCCCTAAACCCTCAGTACGGGCAACCGCACACAGCCGATTTATTTTTAAGCGGCGGTATACATTTGGCAGGGCGAGTGCCAAAAGTTTATAAATGGTACATAGTGGTAACCAAATAACAAGCCCACCCAACCTCTCTCTCGAGAAACAAGCGGCCCCCAACTCCTCCCAGCTCGCCCGAATGCCAAAAGTTTATGGATGTCAAAAGTATAATGATTCATTTCCCCCCGCAGAAGCTAACTCCCGTAGCTTTCTTGGCGTTCACTACTAGAAGAATCTTACCTACACCATTGAAGTGCATCTCTTAGGCTTAGGTCATACGCCGACGATAGCACCGGAGCCAGCGTCGCCAAATACGCATTCATTCGTTTGGGAAGCCGCGATGTCGCCACGCGGCTTCGCCGCACTTTCAGTAGATATCTCGTTGCCTCCCTACGCAGCCTAGTGTCGACCACCGTATTGCATAATCCGCTCACCGCAAATCGCCTCCGCATCAAGCCAACAGTAGCGGCCTCGTCCCACCGCAACTTGCTGCCTCGTAGGCTCGCCTCAACGCTCGCGGCGTCGCCGCGCCGCAAATCCCCGCTCGCGGCGTCGACGCACCGCAAATCCCCGCTCGCAGCGTCGACGCACCGCGAATCCCCGCTCGCGGCGTCGCCTCGCCGCAAATCCGGTCGCGGCGTCGCCTCGCCGCAAATCCGGTCGCAGCGTCGCCTCGCCGCAAATCCTCTCGCGGCGTCGCCTCGCCGCAAATCCGCTCGCGGCGTCGCCTCGCCGCGACACGTTGCCTCCTCACGCCACCGCAATCGCGCTGGCCGCGCCAGACACTGCGGGCCCTCTTGCTCCACCCAATATCCCCTTTCCACTGCCCGCTTCCTTTTCCGCCTCCCGATCTCGCCTTACGCCTCTTGTTCTCCCCTTCGGGCCTCCCGTTCTCCCCTTACCGCCTCCCTGCATCCCCGTGTCCCCATAATCTCCCCATCCCAACCCCATTCCACCACATCCCTACCTGCATCTTCCCTTCCCTCCCTTCCCTGCCTTCCCTTCCTTACCTTCCTTACCTTCCTTACCTTCCTTACCTTCCTTACCTTCCTTACCTTCCTTACCTTCCTTACCTTCCTTACCTTCCTTACCTTCCTTTTTCTCCCTTCTATGCCTTCCCTGCCTACCCTCCCTTCACTCCCTTCCCTCGCTTCCCTGCCTTCCCTGCCTTCCCTCCCTTTCATCCCTTCCCTCCCATCCTGTTCTCCCCTTCCCGCATCCCGCCTCCCCATCTCACATTCCCGCCTTCCCATTCCCCTTCTCGCCTCCTCATTTTCCCTTCCTGCCTTCACCTTCTCCTTCCCGCCTCCCCATTTTCCCTTTCCTGCCTTCCCTGCCTTCCCTCCCTTCCATCCCTTCCCTCGCTTCCCTGACTCCATGCCTTCCCTGCCTTCCATCGCTTCCCTCCCATCCCGTTCTTCCCTTCCCGCATCCCCATTTTCCCTTTCTGCCTTCCCATTCCCCTTCCCGCCTCCCCATCTTCCCTCCCTTCTCTCCGTTCCCTCCCTTCTCTCCCTTCTCTCCGTTCCCTCCCTTCCCTCCCTTCTCTCTGCTCCCTCCCTTTCCCTCCCTTCTCTCCCTTCCCCCCCTTCTCTCCCTTCCCGCCCTTCTCTCCCTTCCCTGCCTTCTCTCCCTTCCCTCCCTTCCCTCTCTTCCCTCCCTTCACTCTCCCTTGTCTCCCTTCCCTCCTTTCTCTTCCTTCCCTCCCTTCCCCCCTTCCCTCCGTTCCCTCGGTTCCCTCCTTTCTCTCCCTTCTCTCCCTTCCCTCCCTTCTCTCCCTTCCCTCCCTTCTCTCCCTTTCCTCCCTTCTCTCTCTTCCCTCCCTTCTCTCCCTTCCCTCCCTTCCCTCCCTTCTCTCCCTTCCCTCCCTTCCCTCCCGCCTCCCCATCTTCTCAACCCCTCTTCCCTTCCCCTCCTTGCATCCCCATCTTCCCGCCCTGCATACCTCTCTCCCCTTCCTGCATCCCCATCTCCCCTCCCTGCATCCTCTGTAAACCTTTCCCTGCTTCTCCTCACTTCTCCCCCGCCCCCTCCTGCCTCTCATCATTTTCTCCCCTGCTTCCCCTCATTTCCCTTCCTCACTGTGCCCTCCGCAGGCCTCCCTGCTATACTATTCCCTCTTGTTACCTTCCCTGCCGTCCCCCCTACGATGGAAGCGATCTCAATGTGCTTTTCCTCACATGCCCTCCAAAGCCTGCTTCTCCTCACTTCTCCCCCTCATTCCCCTCACCCTCCCCCCCGACCTGATTCCTCTCATTTCTCCCGCTGATTCCCCTCATCCCCCCCCCCCCCCCCCCCTGATTCCCCTCATATCCCCCCCTGATTCCCCTCATTCCCCCCCCCCCCCCCTGATTCCCCTCATATCCCCCCCTCATTCCCCTCATTCCCCCCCCCCCCTGATTCGCCTCATATCCCCCTCCCCCCCCCCCTTTATTCCCCTCATCCTCCCCCCCGTTAATTCCCCTCATTTCCTCCCCCCTTGATTTCCCTCAGTTCCCCCTGATTCCCATCATTTTCTCCCTGATTCCCCTCATCACAGCCTGTGGTTGAACCATGACCATTTTCTTATTCCCCGCCCTCAGATTCTTTCCCCTTTCCTGACAATTTCAGTGACTGACTGCTCTGAAGATTTCAAGCTTCAACATGCCTCACCCCATCATCTCATGCCAAAGGAGCTAATATTTGTTGCCAAAGGCATAGAGAAAGGGTCAATAGTACGGTATTGCTCCTCTTGGCCTTTGCCTACAGTCCTAAGTTATATGAGAACATGTTTCTTTCCACCCGTATGTGATGTGACACCTGTCAATGCATCTTGGAAGGATAAATTTCACTGCTGAATCGTGGTAGTACGTAGTGGGCTCCTTCATGACGCATATCTCTAGGAATAACTCACTACCATACTTGCATTACAATGCACAATGCACACGGGACAAAACAAAAATGGTAACAAACATCCACTAGCTAGGCATCTGCTTGTACGGTAACTGCTGCCCTCTGTTTCAACACAGCCAACTAGCAGAGTAGGCAAAAACGGTTGTGTAAGGCCCAATGGGAAGGTGCTGTGAGGCAGAAGGGGAGAAGCAACAAAGAAATTTAAGCAAGTGATGGCACTACATGCACAACTTCTAGAGGGAAGACGGTTACGAGTGAGTGAGGGGGGAGAGGAGGGCATGCAAGGGAAGGGAGGGAGGCAGGATGGGAAAGGGGAGGGATGCAGGGAGGGAAAGGAGGGGATTCAGGGGGGGAAAGGAGGAGATGCCGTGGGTAAAGGAGAGGATTCAGGGAGGGAAAGAAGGGGATGGAGTGCAGGGGGAGAAAGGAGGGGATGCAGGGGGAGAAAGGAGGGGATGCAGGGGGAGAAAGGAGGGGATGCAGGGGGAGAAAGGAGGGGATGCAGGGGGAGAAAGGAGGGGATGCAGGGGGAGAAAGGAGGGGATGCAGGGGGAGAAAGGAGGGGATGCAGGGGGAGAAAGGAGGGGATGCAGGGGGAGAAAGGAGGGGATGCAGGGGGAGAAAGGAGGGGATGCAGGGGGAGAAAGGAGGGGATGCAGGGGGGAAACGAGGGGATGCAGGGAGGGAAAGGAGGGGATGCAGGGAGGGAAAGGAGGGGATGCAGGGAGGGAAAGGAGGGGATGCAGGGAGGGAAAGGAGGGGATGCAGGGAGGGAAAGGAGGGGATGCAGGGAGGGAAAGGAGGGGATGCAGGGAGGGAAAGGAGGGGATGCAGGGAGGGAAAGGAGGGGATGCAGGGAGGGAAAGGAGGGGATGCAGGGAGGGAAAGGAGGGGATGCAGGGAGGGAAAGGAGGGGATGCAGGGAGGGAAAGGAGGGGATGCAGGGAGGGAAAGGAGGGGATGCAGGGAGGGAAAGGAGGGGATGCAGGGAGGGAAAGGAGGGGATGCAGGGAGGGAAAGGAGGGGATTCAGGGAGGGAAATGAGGGGATGCAGGGGCGGAAAGGAAGGAATGCAGGGAGGTGCGTGCATGCCGGCGGAAAAGGGAGTGCGTGCGGGGCTAGTGAATGCGCATGGGAGGAGCGAGTGCGCGCGGGGGGAGCGAGTGCGCGGGGGGAGCGAATGGAGCGAGTGCGTGCGGGGGGAGCGAATGCGCGGTGGGGGAGCGAGTGCGTGCGGGGGGAGCGAATGCGCGGTGCAGGAGCGAGTGCGCGCGGAGCGAATGCGCGCTGGGGAGCGAGTGCGCGCGGAGGGAGCGAGTGCGCGCGGGGAAAGCGAGTGAGCGAGGGGGGATTGAGTGCGCGCGGGGGGAGCGAGTGCGCGCGGGGGGAGCGAGTGTGCGCGGGGGGAGCGAGTGCGCGCGGGGGGAGCGATTGCTCACGGGGGGAGCGATTGCGCGCGAGGGGAGCGAATGCGCGCTGGGGGAGTGAGTGTGCGCTGGGGGAGTGAGTGTGCGCTGGGGGAGTGAGTGCGCGCGGGAGGAAAGGGAGGAGGAGGGAGTGGGGCGGAAGGGACGGCGGTAGGCAAAGAGACACGTCCACAGCGCATATCACGCAGCGGAATGCTCGCCGTGGGTTCTCAGAAAAGTGGACGGCGGGCTAGCCGAATGCAATTCAACAGACCGCTGCATGGTTTTCCTGCAGGCTCGGCGATAGGGGAAATGGCTATCTCGCCGGAACGCTCTAAGAAACGGGGACGGCGGCCTCGACAAAAGCAATTTTGCGGGAATGCTTTCTACGGCGAAAGGGGAAAGGCGATTTCCCCGATTGCTTGTCGACGGACCCGCGGAATGTTCGACGGCGCGCCCAACTATAAGGGGGACGACGTGCTCGCCGAATGCAACGTGGCGGCCTGGATTGGGTAGATTGCGGTCGCCTAATGAACCCTAATATTTAGTTTATGCGAACTCACGAGATGGTTTAGTTGTCGTGGTGACTAATAGAAGCTAATTAGCTAATTCAGACCCTGGCACCAATGCTTAGTGTCTGGTGACGAGTGCGTGCCTCTCTTTTGTGCAGACACAATTCTCTCCAAGTGGTGGAGGGGCTCGGACTTTTCGCCAAACCTCTCGTCAAGCTGTTTCGCTTTCGCTAGGGCGAAATCGTTCTAGGTACTGTAGTCATCCTAACAGTACTGCCAAATGTATACTGCTGCTTTAAGCAGACGTTGATCTCTCACCTTATCACGCAGCCATCCATAGATCAATCGGATCTTTTGAGATGTTTCGCAATTGTTACCACATGCCAAATTAAGTCACGCTTTAGTGAAGTTGGCACGCATATGTTCAGGGCTGACTTTTCATTTTAGGCCTCCTTGATTCCGGGGAAAATTTCCCCCCTCGATTATGGGTGCACAATTTCCAGAAAAACAGCACCCTGATTGCTCAGGGTTGTAAAGTAGTTAAAGCTCGCGGCCCAAATTGTTCAACCTTAGTAAGGTTTACCTTAGGGTGGCGGGAGAAGAAAGTTGACTTGTTGGAAGTTGGGTTGTTTGCTTTCGCTCAGTTTCGCGCTAGACCCTTGGGGTTTTTGTTGACGCGGCAAACCCCTGGGAGCAACCCGGGTTTGCTTTGAGAGTCTCAAATTGCACTCAACGTATTGTTGTTATTCCCTACTCTCCCATTCGACAAAAAATATCTGGCCAATCAGATTGCATCTCACTTCTCGTAACCACCCTTCTGTTAGAATAGTAGCTAGTAGAGACTAGGCAGGTGGCAGGTGCTGGCGCTCATCGCTGGCCGATCGCGGGGCAACCCGGGGGGGGGGGGGGGGGGGGGGGATGTGAGCCGAGGTCGACGGGAAGGGGGGGCGCCGTGGTCGACGGGAACCAGGGCTCTGCGGCGACGGGAAGCGGGGTGCCGTGGTGGCGGAACGCGTGGTGCCGCGGCGACGGGAATCAGGGGCGCCGCGGCGACGGAAATCGGGACGGGGAGGCGCTTCGGACGCGACCGGACAGAGCGCGACGAGTATGATAGAAATTGGGATGCGCAGGCGCCTCGAGCGCGACCAGCGACAAAATAAAAGTAGCGCATTTCGCGCTCTATGGGTGGGCCCATGTTCCGTGAAGAAAAAGGTAGGTCCTTAGACCGTTTTACTGCTCTGAACCATGTTAGAATAGTAGCTAGTGGAGACTAGGGTTTGTGAGAGAGAGTTGGCCAAAGAGGGTTGCACTATAGGATGAGAAAACAATGTATAGGACAGAGGAGGTGGTGAAGGGAGGTAGACCACCTAAGACAAGACGGGTTGACTACACTAACTAACTAAACATGCAATTATATAAGAATATTACATTCTGACACCTTCGCAACCCAAACAGCACTCAAAACATCACCCACGTCAACCTTAGTAAGCTTGGACAGCGCGCCCCGCAATTTGGGCCGCGAGCTTTAACTCTGATTGTTCAGGGTCGAGAATTGAACATCAGAGTATGCTTTTTTTTTGGAAAGTGTGTAACACTTTCTAAAATGGGTATTGTGAAAGCGCAGCTGACTGTAGCGCAGCAAGGCTACTGCGAATTACCATTCCCCGAGTACATAACGAGGGTTGGAGGCCATTTAGCCTCCACCCACGTCTTCATGCGAAACTTTGTAGTTACAGTCCCCACCCACCCACCCTGGTCATATACGGTACATGTATGATTAATAGTTGGACGAGAATGCTGTAATTACCCCAATTCTAATGAAGCACGTTGCTATTGCAAGAACAGAAAGCAAGCTTTCTCACTAGTAACGAGCTCTTTGTTACCGAGGGAAAAATGTATGCTCTCCATAAATTATGCGCGCTGTGTTTCGCGCTGCGGGGAGTGGAGATAGGAGGCGACGAGTGGAGCCGCAGACACACGGGCAACAGGAACGACGCACACGGTGGCTACCGGAGCAAGGGCCCCGGAGTATAGAAGCAACTGGCTCCGCGGCTAAGACTAGCGGCAGGAGCAACATACCCACGGGCGACTGGCGCAGCAGGCTCGCTAGGCTACCGGAGCAAGGGCCCCGGACTACTGGCGCTGCTGACGTTACGACGGCTACCTCCGCTCAACCTCCCCCAAGTGTCTCACACCCCTTTCACACACCCCCTGCTGCACCCCTAGCTCCACTCTCACGACACCCCCCTAGCGCCACTCCCTCGGCTCCCACACACCCACCCTCCTCAGCGGCAGCTGCAGTAGTGGGAGAGAGAGGAGGAGGAGGAGCATGGGAGGCCTCACACACCCGTCACCCCTATACTCGCCACCCCCACACTAGCCACCCGCGGGGAGGAAGAAGCCTTGCGGCGCACGAGGGCACGGGGCGGCGCAACAGGAGCACAAGGAGCGCGCGCGGGTCCCAAGGGCAGCGCGACGGGAGCGCAGGGGGCGCGTGCGGGCCCCCAGGGCGGCGCGACGGGATGGCGGGGGTCGCGCGCGGATCCCTAAGGAGACGCGACGGAATCGCAAGGGGCGCGCGCGGGTCCCGAGGGGCGACGCGTCGGTCGATGGGGAGGAAGCGCGGGTCCCCGGGGGTAGCGGAACAGTCGACGGGGGGGACGCGCGGGTCCCCGGGGTGACGCGCGAGGCAGTAAACCGCCATGCGCCACGAACGCGTAGTGGGAAGAAAAAACGTCGCGCGCCACGGGGCGCGCGACAGATAGGAAAGCAGCGGAAGCAAGTGGGCCCACAGGCCAGGAGCGTACTTGCTCCGATAGCATGTTGAAGTCCTAGCTACAGCTTAGTAGCCATGGCTAGGGTTTAGGTTTTACGTGTCAAATTATAATATTGTGTAGGCTATAGTGGGGTAGCCCATATGGGGTACACATTTCTAGGGTTGCATATTTGTATCACTTCCATTCCTTAGTCATTCATTCTCGTTCTAAGTTTCTCATGGTATCGAGCAGGTTCCCTCAAGGGAACTGTGCCTAGGGCCCACCACATCGAACCTTTTTTTTTTTTCCTGCCCGAAGCGCGCTCCCCGAGTCGCGCTCCCCTCTCTGCATTCGTCGAGCCGCCCTAGCGGCCTCCCTTGCGGCCCCGCCGCCCTCACTTGCGGCCCCGCCGCCTTCAGTTGCGGCCCCGCCACCCTCACTTGCGGCCCGTCGCCGCCCTCGGTTGCGGCCCCGTCACCGCCCTCACCTGTGGCCCCGTCGCCGCCCTCACCTGCGGCCCGTCGCCGCCCTCAATTGCGGCCCCGCCGCCCTCACTTGCGGCCCCGTCGCCCTCTGTTGCGGCCCCGCCGCCCTCACCTGCGGCCCCACCGCCGCCCTCAGCTGCGGCCCCGTCGCCGCTCTCACCTGCGGCCCGTCGCCGCCCTCAGCTGCGGCCCCGTCGCTGCCCTCATCTGCGGCCCGTCGCCGCTCTCCCCTGCGGCCCCGACGCCGCCCTCAGCTACGGCCCCGTCGCCGCCCTCACCTGCGGCCTCGCCGCCCTCATTTGCGGCCCCGCCGCCCTCACCTGCGGCCCCGCCGCCCTCCGTTGCGGCCCCGCCGCCTTCACCTCCGGCCCTGCCACCCTCAATTGCGGCCCCGCCGCCCTCACCTGCGGCCCTGCCGCCCCCAGCTGCGGCCCCGCCGCCCTCACCTGCGGCCCCGCCGCCTTCAGTTGCGGCCCGTCCCCACCCTCACCTGCGGCCCGCCGCTCTCACTTGCGGCTCCGCCGCCTTCAGTTGCGGCCCCGCCGCCTTCAACTACTGCAGCGCCGCCCGCCGCCCAAGCCGGCCGAGCCGCCCCTGCCAACCGAGCCGCCGACCGCCGCGCCGCCCTGCAGCAGCACAACCGAGCCGCCCAGCAGCAGAGCAGCCGAGCCGCCGAGCCGCCGGGTCGCCCTGCAGCCGAGCCGCCCAGCCGCCGTGCAGCCGAGCCGCCGAGCTGCCAAGCCGCCCTACCGCTGAGCCGCCCGAGCAGCCCTGTCCGGTGAGCACAGCCCCTGTGTCACTGCACTGCCCTCCCCCTACTGCTTGCACTACTGGTCTACTGTTGTCATGGCTACCCCTAGTGTCCTCGCTTTTGACGCTGAGGGTCGAGCCATTGACTTTGAGGTCTGGGTCGACGACCTGCAGCTGTTCTTACAGTGCGATAGGGCAGACGGTCTCTCTCTCTTTGACCTCACCTCTGGCGCCTCTCCTGCCCCTGCTACTGATGGTGACCCCACTGTTCGCTCCCAGTGGGCCACGCGCGATGCTGCTGCACGTCTTGCTGTGCGTCGCCACCTGCCTACCACTGAGCGCGCGCAATTTAGTCAATACAAGAGTGCTCAGACCTTGTACGACGCTGTAGTTGCGCGCTAATCTTACCCTGCCACTGCTGCACCGAGCCGCCTCATGCTACCGTACCTCTTCCCTGACCTTGCTGCCTTTCCCATAGTCGCTGACCTCATTACGCACCTCCGCACTAGTGACACTCGCTACCGCGCCGCGCTTCCTGCTGAGTTCTGCGCCAAGAACCCCCCCCCCCCCATGTACATCACTCTCTATTATATAGTCACCCGCCTCCCTGACTCCCTTCGCGTAGTCAGGGACCACTTCCTCTCAGTCTGTCCCACCACTCTCACTGTTGACCTCATTGAGAAGGCCCTCCTAGCAGCGGATAAGAGCATAGTCGCTGTAGGAGCCTCTCGTGGTGACCCTCGCACCCCCATCTTTGAGGGGTGTTCCCCTTCCCCCCTGTTGCCCTCTGTCGCCTCTGCTGCTGCGGCCGACCTCGTTGGTCTTGAGTCGGTCGGTGCGGCGTCTGCCCCTAGCGGGAGACGTCGCTCTGGCAAGGGCAAGGGGGGCAAGGGCGCGGGTGGAGCTAGCGGGGGTGGTGGAGGTGGCGGTGGAGGCGGCGGAGGGAGTGGGGGTGGCGGTGGGAGTGGCGGCGGGGGTGGAGGTGGCAGTGGCAGCAGCGGAGGCGGAGGCGGCGGAGGCGGTAGCGGTGGGAGCGGAGGCAGCGGTGGTGGCGGAGGTGGAGGCGGTGGTGGTGGAGGAGGTGGAGCTGGTCGGGGTGGTGCTTCGCAGCGGAGCGGCTCCGGTGGTGGTCAGCGCCAGCAACAGCAGCAGCAGCAGCAGCGTTCTCGGGACATCCCCCCTCCTCAGCAGCTCCGTGAGTGGTACACGCAGCGTCAGCGTGGTGGGGGTTTCGGTCCGTGCACCTACGTCCTTCGCTCCGGCGACCGCGCTGGTGAGCAGTGTGGGGGTGCCCACCCCACCCAGCGCTGCTTTGGCCGCTTGACGGACGCTTGGCGTCAGCAGTTCCCGGATGCTAGTGAGATCCCCCGCTGGGGAGAGCTGTCTAGGGCAGGTGTTGCTATCTATGATCTTGACTTTGATGCTATCCTTGCTGCCATGTATGCTGTGACTATTAGTGATGAGGGTGACTGTTACCGGTGTTTCCCGCCCGACCCGGGCATTGGTACTGCTGCGCTAGGTGCTAGTGAGGCTGCTGCTCTAGGTGCCAGCGTGTCTGCACCCTCAGGTACTGGTGAGGCTGCGCTCTAAGGTACCGCGTCGGCTTCGGCCTCCCTCACCTTCACACTTGACTCAGGGGCTTCACGCTCCTTCTTTCGAGACCGCACCACACTCACGCCGCTTGGTCGGCCGGTTGCAGTCTCCCTTGCAGACCCCTCTGGGGATCCTGTCCTCTCTCACTTCTCCATTGTCCTCCCGTGTCCGGCTGCCCCCTCTGGCACCTTGTCTGGTCTTTACCTCCCCTCTTTCTCGACGAACTTGGTGAGTGGTGCTGACCTGTAGGATGCGGGGGTTCACCAGTTTACCCCTGCGAGTCAGCGGGTGACCCACTGCTCGGACGCATGCACGGGCCGGCACCTGGCCACGTTTTCGCGTCGGCCGGGGTCGAGCATCTACACCCTGACCACTGGGTCCCCTCCTGTCCCTGCGTCTAGCCAGGTAGCTGCGTCGGGTCAGGTGTTTGCTGCAGCGTCCAGGTCTGGTCCTGAGTCTGCCCCCTGCTCGTGTCGCCTTCCGTCTCACGAGACTCTCCTCTGGCACCACCGTCTTGGTCACCCCTCCCTGCCTCGTCTCCGAGGCATGGCTTCCCGTGTCCTTGTCTCTGGTCTCCCCCGGTCCCTCCCTCCCCTTTCTCCAGGGCCTGGTCCTTCCTGTGTGCCCTGTGTAGAGGGGCGGCTCCGGGCTGCCCCTCACTCCTCTCAGTTTCCCCCGACAGAGGCCCCGCTGCAGACGCTTCACATGGACGTGTGGGGCCCGGCCCGCGTCCGTGGACAAGGTCACGAGCGCTACTTCCTGCTGGTGGTTGACGACTAGTCGCGTTACACCACAGTCTTCCCTTTGCGCAGCAAGGGTGATGTCGCTGAGGTGTTGATCGACTGGATCCGCGCAGCTCGTCTCCAGCTCAGGAGGAGCTTCGGCTCGGACTTTCCTGTTCTGCGTCTGCACTCTGACCGAGGCGGAGAGTTCTCCTCTGGCCTTCTGCGAGCCTACTGTCGTGCGCGAGGCATCCGCCAGACCTTTACGCTTCCGGACTCTCCACAACAAAATGGGATTGCTGAGCGCCGCATTGGCATGGTCATGTACGTCCATGATGCATGCGACTGCCCCCCATTTTCTGTGGCCGTTTGCGGTTCGGTACGCGGCGCATCAGATCAACCTTCACCCCAGAGTCTCCAGGCCGGAGACCTCCCCAGCCTTGCTGTGGACGGGGAAGGTCGGCGATGCGTCTGCGTTCAGTGTCTGGGGATCTCGGGCGTTTGTCCGCGACTTGTCTTCGGACAAGCTGTCCCCTCGTGCTGCTCTCTGTGTCTTCCTTGGCTTCCCCCCTGACGCCCCTGGGTGGCAGTTCTACCACCCCACCTCTCGTCGTGTTCTGTCCTCCCAGGACGTCACGTTCGACGAGTCAGTCCCCTACTACCGCCTCTTCCCCTACCGCACTCCTTCCCTCCCCCCGCCACCGCACTTCCTTGTGCCAGGTCCCCCCCCGGTAGACCCCCTCCCCCCTCAGGGTCCTGCCCCTTCAGGTGTGTCCCAGGTAGATGCAGTCGAGCCGGTCGAGGTTGCTGGTGACTCTGGTACTGCTGCGGGTGCTGAGCCTGGGGGTGCTGCCTCTGGGGGTGCTGCGCGCGTGGGTGCTGAGCCTGGGGGTGCTGAGTCTGGGGGTGCTGAGCCTGGGGGTGCTACGACTGGGGGTGCTGAGCCTCGGGGTGCTACGACTGGGGGTGCTGAGCCTGGGGGTCCTTTGCCTGGGGGTGCTGCGTCTGGAGCTGCTGAGCCTGGGGGTGCTGAGTCTGGAGCTACTGAGCCTGGGAGTGCGGAGCCCGCGGCCGCTGGACCTACTCGTGTGGCGTCTGGCGGAGCTGGGCCTGGTGGTTCTCCGGGTGCTTCGTCTCGGCGGGAGCCGCTCTCTCCACAGGAGCTGCGCGAGTGGTTTGCCCGGCGCTGGAGGCGTACTACTGGAGCTAGTGCTTCTTCGGCTGCTGCGGGTGCTGGTGCCGCTGGTCTCGGAGGTGCTAGTCCTGCGAGTGCTACTGGAGTCGAAGCTGCTGAGGGTGTTGGCGCTAAGGCTACTGCTGTCAGCTCGGGTGCCGGTCCTGCTGCTGCGGGTGCTGCTGGTGCTGCTGGAGGTACTGGAGCTGGAGGTGCTGTTGACGCTGGTGCTGCCGCTGGGGGTGCTGGTGCTGTCCCTGCTGTGTCTGGAGTCGCCGCGCGGCCTCGGCCGTACTTTGTTCCGCTCCTTCAGCAGGTTCTTGGTCTTCCTCCTCCCTTAGAGTGTCCACTGCCTGTCCAGTCACAGTCACAGTTACCGCCGGCCTCCCCACTGCCTTCTCCTTCTCCGTACTCTGGTCCTACTGGAGGTCTTGCTGAGCGTCGTGAGCCTGCGTCTCGTCCTGCGTCGCCTCTTTGTGCTGCTCGCACTAGTGGTCGCAGTTCGCGTCAGCGTCCTCCTCCTGTCCCTGGCACGCACCGGATGTCTCTGCGTCCATCCACTGCTCCTCTTCGTGCCCCTTTGCCCTCTCCTCCTGAGTCCTCTCTTCCTGCGCTTGCCGACCCTGAGTTGGACTCTCTTCGTGCTGCCAGTCCTACTGTCACGCGTCTCCTTGCTACTGTCGTCACTGACCCCTCCTTTGAGTCCACTGCTGCGTCTGCTCTTGTTGCTGAGCTCGTCGACTTTGCTGCTCGCTATCGTCTAGACTACGCTGCTAGTCTTGTTGCTGAGTCTGCGTCTGTCTGTCCTCCATCCGTTGGGGGTGAGTGTGCTCTTGGCACGGACGTCCTTGAGGACAGGCAGGAGGAGTTCCAGTGTCTGGCTGCTGCTTCACCTCATCTCGCGTCCGTACTGCTTACCCCTTAGGGAGACCCGGATGCACTAGACATCCCGACTCCGCGCTCTTACGCGGAGGCCGTAGAGGGTCCCTACTCCTCTCAGTGGCAGGCAGCTATGGATGCAGAGATGGCTTCCTGGAAGTCCACAGGCACCTACGTTGACGCGGTACGTGGCTTCAAGGTGCGGTACGTGGCTCGTGGCTTCAGTCAGCGGCAGGGAGTTGACTACTTTCAGACCTTCTCTCCCACCCCGAAGATGACCACTCTTCGGGTGCTGCTACACGTAGCCGCTCAGGGTGACTACGAGCTTCACTCCCTTGACTTCAGCACTGCTTTCCTGCAGGGTAGCCTGCACGAGGAGATCTGGTTGCGCCGTCCACCTGGCTTCACTGGGACTTTCCCTCCTGGCACCCAGTGGAGCCTCCGACGGCACCGCGCGAGTGGCACGACACACTGAGGACTACGCTTGCGGCTCTTGGGTTTGCTCCCTCTACTGCTGACCCGTCGCTGTTTCTACACACCGACACCTCTCTGCCGCCGTTCTACATCCTCGTGTACGTCGACGACTTGGTCTTTGCCACAGCTGACACTGCTGGACTCGCCCACGTGAAGTCCGAGCTGCAGAAGAGACACACGTGCACAGACCTGGGTGAACTGCGCAGCTACCTTGGCTTGCAGATCACCCGGGACAGAGCACGCCGCACCATTACCTAGACTCAGTCACACATGGTGCAGCAGGTCCTTCAGCACTTCGGCTTCACGTACTCCTCGCCTCAGGCCACTCCTCTGTCTACTCGCCACTCGCTCTCAGCCCTGCCTTCGGATGAGTCCGTAGAGTCGAGTGGCCCGTACCCAGAGCTTGTTGGCTGCCTCATGTACCTGATGACCTGCACACGACCTGACCTTGCATACCCTCTTAGCATTCTTGCACGCTATGTTGCTCCTGGGAGACACAGACCAGAGCACATGGCTCCAGCGAAGAGGGTGTTGCGCTACTTGTGCAGTACGTCGGGCATGGGGCTAGTGCTTGGAGGGCGGAGTCCAGTGGTCCTCACTGGGCACGCAGACGCTTCTTGGGCAGACGACCAGGCTACGCAGCGGTCGTCACAGGGTAACACCTTCAGCCTTGGTTCCGGCTCTGTTTCGTGGCGGGCTACTCGCTCGTCTTCTGTTCTCGGCTCCAGTTGTGAGGCTGAGATCTACGCCGGGGCCATGGCTGCACAGGAGCTTCGCTGGCTCACCTACCTGCTGACCGACCTTGGAGAGCCGCCTCGTTCTCCTCCAGTGCTGTACGTAGACAACAAGGCCATGCTGGCCTTGTGTCGAGAGCAGAGACTGGAGCACAGAACAAAGCACATTGCTCTTCGCTACTTCCTTGCTCGTGAGCTTCGGCATCGTGGTCAGTTGCGGCTTGCGTACGTTGCCTCTGAGGCCAACACTGCTGATGTTTTCACCAAGGCACTTGCGCTTCTGTACTCAGCTTGGTCTTGTGCCTGTCTTGCCTCACTTGCTCACTTCTTGACCTTGCTTGTACTGTCACATATATATACTCTTGCTCTTGCTTGTTTAGCCTCTTATATATATGTGCTCCTGCATGTGAAGTGGCCTTCTGGCCTTGACCTTGTGCTCGGACTGTGTGGTGACTTTGTGATCCACCCTGAGCTTGCTTTGCTTTGCTTGACTGGTCTTGTGACCCCTTGTACTCCCCCACTTTGCCTATGGGGGTGTGTCAGATTTATATGACATAGCTATTGTAGGCTATAGTGGGGTAGCACATATGGGGTACAGCTTTCTAGGGTTGTATTTGTACCCAACTTTCACTTAGTCATTTCATTCTCGTTCATATCTTCTCAACCTGCACACGACCTGACCTTGCATACCCCCTTAGCATTCTTGCACGCTATCTTGCTCCTGGGAGACACAGACCAGAGCACATGGCTGCAGCGAAGAGGGTGTTGCGCTACTTGTGCAGTACGTCGGGCATGGGGCTAGTGCTTGGAGGGCGGAGTCTAGTGGTCCTCACTGGGCACGCGGACGCTTCTTGGGCAGACGACCATGTCAGATTTATATGACATAGCTATTGTAGGCTATATTGGGGTAGCACATATGGGGAACAGCTTTCTAGGGTTGTATTTGTACCCAACTTTCACTTAGTCATTTTATTCTCGTTCACATCTTCTCATGGTATCGAGCAGGTTCCCCCGTGGGAACTGTGCCTAGGGCCCACCACCACATCGACCTTTGTTTTTTCTGCCCGAAGCGCGCTCCGCCCGAGTCGCACTTTGGGCTCTCACCTCGTCGAGCCGCCCTAGCGGCCCTTTCCCCTAGCGGCCCCGCCGCCCGTCGCTTCGGTCCCGCCGCCCGTCGTCGCGGCCCCGCCGCCCTACCTCGCGGCCCCGCCGCCCTACCTCGCGGCCCTGCCACCCTACCTCGCGGCCCCGCCGCCCTACCTCGCGGCCCCGCCGCCCTACCTCGCGGCCCCGCCGCCCTACCTCGCGGCCCCGCTGCCCTACCTCGCGGCCCCGCCGCCCTACCTCGCGGCCCCGCCGCCCTACCTCGCGGCCCTGCCGCCCTACCTCTCAGCCACGCCGCCCTACCTCGCGGCCCCGTCGCCCTACCTCGCGGCCCCGCCGCCCTGCTCAGCGGCCCCGCCGCCCTTCTGCAGCGGCCCCGCCGCCCTTCTCAGCGGCCCCACCGCCTTTCTGCGCGGCCCCGCCGCCCTTCTACAGCGGCCTCGCCGCCCTACTCCTGCGGCCCCGCCGCCCTACTCCTACGGCCCCGCCGCCCTACTCCTACGGCCCCGCCGCCCTACTTCTGCGGCCCCGCCGCCCTACTCAACGGCCCCGCCACCGTTCACCAGCGGCCCTGCCGCCCTACACCACCCGCGCCGCCCGAGCTGCCAGAACAGCCCGAGCCGCCCGAGCCGCCCGAGCCGCCCGAGCCACCCGAGCCGCCCGAGCCGCCCGAGCCGCCTGAGCCACCCGAGCCGCCCGAGCCGCCCGAGCCGCCCGAGCCGCCCGAGCCGCCCGAGCCGCCTGATCAGCCGAGTCGCCGGTGCCGCGGAGCCGCAGTCGCTACTGAGCCGTCCGAGCAGCCGTGTTGCCGTGTTACTGCACTACTGAGCTGCCCGACTTGCCCTGTCTGGTGAGACCAGCGCTTCTGTCACTGCACTGCCCCTGTCCTACAGTTGGTCTCGCTAGTCTACTGCTGTCATGGCTTCCCCTAGTGTTCTAGCTTTTGACGCTGAGGGTCGAGCCATTGACTTTGAGGTTTGGGTAGATGACCTGCAGCTCTTCTTACAGTGTGATAGGGTAGACGGTCTCTCTCTCTTTGACCTCACCTCTGGCGCCTCTCCTACCCCTGCTGCTGATGCTGACCCCACTGTTCGCTCCTAGTGGGCCACGCGCGATGCTGCTGCACGTCTTGCTGTGCGTCGCCACCTGCCTACCACTGAGCGCGCGCACTTTAGTCAGTACAAGAGTGCTCACACCTTATACGACGCTGTAGTTGCGCGCTACTCTTCCCCTGCCACTGCTGCACTTAGCCGCCTCATACTACCGTACCTCTTTCCTGACCTTGCTGCCTTTCCCACAGTCGCTGACCTCATTACGCACCTCCGCACTAGTGACACTCGCTACCGCGCCGCACTTCCTGCTGAGTTCTGCGCCAAGAACCCCCCCCCCCCCATGTACATCACTCTCTATTATATAGTCACTCGCCTCCCTGACTCCCTTCGCGTAGTCAGGGACCACTTCCTCTCAGTCTGTCCCACCACTCTCACTGTTGACCTCCCAGAGAAGGCCCTCCTAGCAGGGGAGAAGAGCATAGTCGCTGTAGGAGCCTCTCGTGGTGACCCTCGCACCCCCACCTTTGAGGGGTGTTCCCCTTCCCCCCTTTTGCCCTCTGTCGCCTCTGCTGCTGCGGCCGACCTCGTTGGTCTTGAGTCGGTCGGTGCGGCGTCTGCCCCTAGCGGGAGACGCCGCCCTAGCAAGGGCAAGGGGGGCAAGGGCGCGGGTGGAGCTAGCGGGGGTGGTGGAGGTGGCGGTGGAGGCGGCGGAGGGAGTGGGGGTGGCGGTGGGAGTGGTGGCGGGGGTGGAGGTGGTGGTGGCAGCAGCGGAGGCGGAGGCAGCGGAGGCGGCAGCGGAGGCGGCAGCGGTGGGAGCGGAGGCGGCGGTGGTGGCGGAGGTGGAGGCGGCGGTGGCGGAGGAGGTGGAGCTGGGCGAGGTGGTGCTTCGCAGCGGAGCGGTTCCAGTGGTGGTCAGCGCCAGCAGCAGCAGCAGCAGCAGCAGCGTTCTCGGGACATCCCCCCTCCTCAGCAGCTCCGTGAGTGGTACACGCAGCGTCAGCGTGGTGGGGGTTTTGGTCCGTGCACCTACGTCCTTCGCTCCGGCGACCGCGCGGGTGGGCAGTGTGGGGGTGCCCACCCCAGCCAGCGCTGCTTTGGCCGCTTGACGGACGCTTTGCGTCAGCAGTTCTCGGAGGCTGGTGAGATCCCCCGCTGGGGAGAGCTGTCTAGGGCAGGTGTCGCTATCTATGATCTTGACTTTGATGCTATCCTTGCTGCCATGTATGCTGTGACTATTAGTGATGAGGGTGACTGTTACCGGTGTTTCCCGCCCGACCCGGGCATTGGTACTGCTGCGCTAGGTGCTAGTGAGGCTGCTGCTCTAGGTGCCAGCGCGTCTGCGCCCTCAGGTACAGGTGAGGCTGCGCTCTCAGGTACCGCGTCGGCTTCGGCCTCCCTCACCTTCACACTTGACTCGGGGGCTTCTCGCTCCTTATTTCGTGACCGCACCACACTCACGCCGCTTGGTCGGCCGGTTGCAGTCTCCCTGGCAGACCCCTCTGGGGGTCCTGTCCTCTCTCACTTCTCTACTGTCCTCCCGTGTCCGGCTGCCCCCTCTGGCACCTTGTCTGGTCTTTACCTCCCCTCTTTCTCGACGAACTTGGTGAGTGGTGCTGACCTGCAGGATGCGGGGGCTCACCAGTTTACTCCTGCGAGTCAGCGGGGGACCCACTGCTCGGACGCACGCATGGGCCGACACCTGGCCACGTTTTCGCGTCGGCCGGGGTCGAGCCTCTACACCCTGACCACTGGGTCCCATCCTGTTCCTGCTTCTGGCCAGGTAGCTGCGTCGGGTCAGGTGTTTGCTGCAGCGTCCAGGTCTGGTCCTGAGTCTGCCCCCTGCTCGTGTCGCCTCCTGTCTCACGAGACTCTCCTCTGGCACCACCGTCTTGGTCACCCCTCCCTGCCTCGTCTCCGAGGCATGGCTTCCCGTGTCCTTGTCTCTGGTCTTCCCCGGTCACTCCCTCCCCTTCCTCCTGGGCCTGGTCCTTCCTGTGTCCCCTGTGTCGAGGGGCGGCTCCGAGCTGCCCCTCACTCCTCTCAGTTTCCCCCGACAGAGGCCCCGCTGCAGACGCTTCACATGGACGTGTGGGGCCCGGCCCGCGTCCGTGGACAAGGTCACGAGCGCTACTTCCTGCTGGTGGTTGACGACTACTCGCGTTACACCACAGTCTTCCCCTTGCGCAGCAAGGGTGATGTCGCTGAGGTGTTGATCGACTGGATCCGCGCAGCTCGTCTCCAGCTCAGGAGGAGCTTCGGCTCGGACTTTCCTGTTCTGCGTCTGCACTCTGACCGAGGCGGAGAGTTCTCCTCTGGCCTTATGCGAGCCTACTGTCGTACGCGAGGCATCCGCCAGACCTTTACGCTTCCGGACTCTCCACAGCAAAATGGGATTGCTGAGCGCCGCATTGGCATGGTCATGGACGTCGCTCGTACGTCCATGATGCATGCGGCTGCCCCCCATTTTCTGTGGCCGTTTGCGGTTCGGTACGCGGCGCATCAGATCAACCTTCACCCCAGGGTCTCCAGGCCGGAGACCTCCCCAGCCTTGCTGTGGACGGGGAAGGTCGGCGATGCGTCTGCGTTCCGTGTCTGGGGATCTCGGGCGTTTGTCCGCGACTTGTCTGCGGACAAGCTGTCCCCTCGTGCTGCTCCCTGTGTCTTCCTTGGCTTCCCCCCTAACGCCCCTGGGTGGCAGTTCTACCACCCCACCTCTCGTCGTGTTCTGTCCTCCCAGGATGTCACGTTTGACGAGTCAGTACCCTACTTCCTCTTCTTCCCCTACCGCACTCCTTCCCTCCCCCCGCCACCGCACTTCCTTGTGCCAGGTCCCCCCCCGGTAGACCCCCTCCCCCCTCCGGGTCCTGCCCCTTCAGGTGTGTCCCAGGTAGATGCAGTCGAGCCGGTCGAGGTTGCTGGTGACTCTGGTACTACTACGGGTGCTGAGCCTGGGGGTGCTGAGTCTGGGGGTGCTGCGACTGGGGGTGCTGAGCCTGGGGGTGCTGAGCCTGGGGGTGCTACGACTGGAGGTGCTGAGCCTGGGGGTCCTTCGCCCGGGGGTGCTGTGTCTGGAGCTACTGCGCCTGGGGGTGCGGAGCCCACGGCCGCTGGACCTACTCGTGTGGCGTCTGGCGGTGCGGGGCGTGGTGGTTCTCCGGGTGCTTCGTCTCGATGGGAGCCACTCTCTCCACAGGAGCTGCGCGAGTGGTTTGCCCGGCGCTGGAGGCGTACTACTGGAGCTGGTGCTTCTTCGGCTGCTGAGGGTACTGGTGCCGCCGGTCTCGGAGGTGCTAGTCCAACTAGTGCTACTGGAGTCGGAGCTGCTGCGGGTGTTGGCGCTGAGACTACTGCTGTCAGCCCTGACGGCGGTCCTGCTGCGGGTGCTGCTGGTGCTGCTGGAGGTAGTGGAGCTGGAGGTGCTGTTGACGCTAGTGCTGCCGCTGGGGGTGCTGGTGCTGTCCCTGCTGTGTCTGGAGTCGCCGCGCGGCCTCGGCCGTACTTTGTTCCGCTCCTTCAGCAGGTTCTTGGTCTTCCTCCTACCTTAGAGTGTCCACCGCCTGTCCAGTCACAGTCACAGTTACCGCCGGCCTCCCCACTGCCTTCTCCTTCTCCGTACACTGGTCCTACTGGAGGTCTTGCTGAGCGTCGTGAGCCTGCGTCTCGTCCTGCGTCGCCTGTTCGTGCTGCTCGCACTAGTGGTCGCGGTTCGCGTCAGCGTCCTCCTCCTGTCCCTGGCACGCACCGGATGTCTCTGCGTCCGTCCACTGCTCCTCTGCGTGCCCCTTTGCCTTCTCCTCCTGAGTCCTCTCTTCCTGCGCTTGCCGACCCTGAGTCGGACTCTCTTCGTGCTGCCAGTCCTACTGTCACGCGTCTCCTTGCTACTGTCGTCACTGACCCCTCCTTTGAGTCCACTGCTGCGTCTGCTCTTGTTGCTGAGCTCGTCGACTTTGCTGCTCGCTGTCGTCTAGACTACGCTGCTAGTCTTGTTGCTGAGTCTGCGTCTGTCTGTCCTCCGTCTGTCGGGGGTGAGTGTGCTCTTGGCACGGACGTCCTTGAGGACAGGCAGGAGGAGTTCCAGTGTCTGGCTGCTGCTTCACCTCATCTCGCGTCCGTACTGCTTACCCCTGAGGGAGATCCGGATGCACTAGACATCCTGACTCCGCGCTCTTACGCGGAGACCGTAGAGGGTCCCTACTCCTCTCAGTGGCAGGCAGCTATGGATGCAGAGATGGCTTCCTGGAAGTCCACAGGCACCTACGTTGACGCGGTTCCCCCTCCTGGGGCGAACATCGTCAGTGGCATGTGGATCTTCAGGGTGAAGCGGCCGCCGGGCTCTCCACCTGTCTTCAAGGCGCGGTACGTGGCTCGTGGCTTCAGTCAGCGGCAGGGAGTTGACTACTTTCAGACCTTGTCTCCCACTCCGAAGATGACCACTCTTCGGGTGCTGCTACACGTAGCCGCTCAGCGTGACTACGAGCTTCACACCCTTGACTTCAGCACTGCTTTCTTGCAGGGTAGCCTGCACGAGGAGATCTGGTTGCGCCGTCCACCTGGCTTCACTGGGACTTTCCCTACTAGCACCCAGTGGAGCCTCCGATGGCAAGTCTACTGTCTCCGCCAGGCACCGCGCGAGTGGCACGACACACTGAGGACTACGCTTGCGGCTCTTGGGTTTGCTCCCTCTACTGCTGACCCGTCGCTGTTTCTACGCACCGACACCTCTCTGCCGCCGTTCTACATCCTCGTGTACGTCGACGACTTGGTCTTTGCCACAGCTGACAGTGCTGGACTCGCCCACGTGAAGTCGGAGCTGCAGAAGAGACACACGTGCACAGACCTGGGTGAACTGCGCAGCTACCTTGGCTTGCAGATCACCCGGGACAGAGCACGCTGCACCATTACCCTGACTCAGTCACACATGGTGCAGCAGGTCCTTCAGCGCTTCGGCTTCACGTACTCCTCGCCTCAGGCCACTCCTCTGTCTACTCGCCACTCGCTCTCAGCTCTGCCTTCGGATGAGTCCGTAGAGTCGAGTGGCCCGTACCCAGAGCTTGTTGGCTGCCTCATGTACCTGATGACCTGCACACGACCTGACCTTGCATACCCTCTTAGCATTCTTGCACGCTATGTTGCTCCTGGGAGACACAGACCAGAGCACATGGCTGCAGGGAAGAGGGTTTTGCGCTACTTGTGCAGTACGTCGGGCATGGGGCTAGTGCTTGGAGGGCGGAGTCCAGTGGTCCTCACTGGGCACGCGGACGCTTCTTGGGCAGACGACCAGGCTACGCAGCGGTCGTCACAGGGTTACACCTTCAGCCTTGGTTCCGGCTCTGTTTCGTGGCGGGCTACTCGCTCGTCTTCTGTTCTCGGCTCCAGTTGTGAGGCTGAGATCTACGCCGGGGCCATGGCTGCACAGGAGCTTCGCTGGCTCACCTACCTGCTGACCGACCTTGGAGAGCCGCCTCGTTCTCCTCCAGTCTTGTACCTAGTCAACAAGGCCATGCTGGCCTTGTGTCGAGAGCAGAGACTGGAGCACAGAACAAAGCACATTGCTCTTCACTACTTCCTTGCTCGTGAGCTTCAGCAGCGTGGTCAGTTGCGGCTTGCGTACGTGGCCTCTGAGGCCAACACTGCTGATGTTTTCACCAAGGCACTTGCGCCTTGTGATCATCAGCGCTTCTGTACTCGGCTTGGTCTTGTGCCTGTCTTGCCTCACTTGCTCACTTCTTGACCTTGCTTGTACTGTCACATATATATACTCTTGCTCTTGCTTGTTTAGCCTCTTATATATATATGTGTGCTCCTGCATGTGAACTGGCCTTCTAGCCTTGACCTTGTGCTCGGACTGTGTGGTGACTTTGCTTGACTGGTCTTGTGACCCCTTGTACTCCCCCACTTTGCCTATGGGGGTGTGTCAGATTTATATGACATAGCTATTGTAGGCTAAAGTGGGGTAGCACATATGGGGTACAGCTTTCTAGGGTTGTATTTGTACCCAACTTTCACTTAGTCCTTTTATTCTCGTTCACATCTGCTCAGACCAGGCTACGCAGCGGTCGTCACAGGGTTACACCTTCAGCCTTGGTTCCGGCTCTGTTTCGTGGCGGGCTACTCGCTCGTCTTCTGTTCTCGGCTCCAGTTGTGAGGCTGAGATCTACGCCGGGGCCATGGCTGCACAGGAGCTTCGCTGGCTTACCTACCTGCTGACTGACCTCGGAGAGCCGCCTCGTTCTCCTCCGGTGCTGTACGTAGACAACAAGGCCATGCTAGCCTTGTGTCGGGAGCAGCGCCTGTCAGAACATTATAGCTTATGCTTTTGTGTAGGCTATAGTGGGGTATCCCATAGGGGGTACAACCCAATTAGGGTTAGTACTTGTACCCACTTCACTCATAGTTCATTCATTCTCGTTCTCATTTTAACATGGAATCAGAGCAGGTCCCCTCCTAGGGACTGTTTCTTGGGCCCACCGAAGCGCGCCCCGAGGCGCGCGTCTTTTTTTTAGCGACCCGTCGTGTCGCCCCCCCCCCCCCCCAACGGCCCGTCGCGCTGCCTTTCGTTCGCGGCCCCGCCGCCCTACGTCGCGGCCCCGCCGCCCTACCCTTCGACGACGCCGCCGCCCTACGTCGCGGCCCTGCCGCCCTACTTCGACGGCCCCGCCGTCCTACGTCGCGGCCCTGCCGCCCTACCCTACGTCGCGGCCCCATCGCCCTCCCTTCCACGGCGTCGCCGCCCTATGTCGCGGCCCTGCCGCCCTACTTCGACGGCCCCGCCGCCCTACATTGCGGCCCCGCCGCCCTACTCTGACGGCCCCGCCGCCCTACCCTACTTCGCGGCCCCGCCGCCCTACGTTGCGGCCCCGCCGCCCTACCCTACATCGACGGCCCCGCCGCCCTACTTTGCGGCCCCCTGCCGCCCTACTCGACGGCCCCGCCGTACTACGTCACGGCCCCGCCGCCCTGCTCAGCGGCCCGCCAGACGCCCTACCTACGGCACGCCTGCCGCCCTACCTGCGGCCCACCCGTCGCCCGACCGCCGGATCGCCCAGCCGCTGAGCCGCCGAGCCGCCCAGCAACCGAGCAGTCCAACACCCGAGCTGCCGAGCCGCCGAGCTGCCCAGCAGCCGAGCAGCCGAGCCACCGAGCCGCCCAGCAGCCGAGCCGCCGAGCAGCCGAGCCGCCCCGCAGCCGAGCCGCCGACCGCTGAGCTGCCCTACTTTCATACCGCCCGTTCTGCCCAGTCTGGTGAGCACAGAGCCTTCCTTTTTCACTGCGCTGCCCTCATCCTACTGCTTGCACTGCTAGGCGTCTGTCGTCATGGCTACCCCCAGTGTCCTCGCTTTTGACGCTGAGGGTCGAGCCATTGACTTTGAGGTCTGGGTAGATGACCTCCAGCTGTTCTTACAGTGCGATAGGGAAGACGGCTTCTCTCTCTTTGACCTTACCTCTGGCGCTTCCCCTGCCCCTGCTGCTGATGCTGACCCTACTGTTCGCTCCCAGTGGGCTACGCGCGATGCTGCTGCACGTCTTGCTGTGCGTCGCCACCTCCCTACCTCTGAGCGTGCGCACTTTAGTCAGTACAAAAGTGCTCAGACCTTGTACGACGCTGTAGTTGCGCGCTACTCATCCCCTGTCACTGCTGCACTGAGCCGCCTCATCCTACCCTTCCTCTTCCCTGACCTTGCCGCCTTTCCCACAGTCGCTGATCTCATTACGCATCTCCGCACTAGTGACACCCGCTACCGCGCTGCGCTCCCTGCTGACTTCTGCGCCAAGAACCCCCCCCCCTATGTACATCACTCTCTACTTTCTAGTCACCCGCCTCCCCGACTCCCTTCGTGTAGTCCGGGACCACTTCCTCGCGGTCTGTCCCACCACTCTCACAGTCGACAGCCTAGAGAAGGCCCTCCTAGCGGCGGAGAAGAGCATAGTCGCTGTAGGAGCCTCTCGAGGTGACCCCCGCGCCCCCATCTTTGAGGGGTGTTCTCCTTCCCCTCTCTTGCCCTTTGTCGCCTCTACCGCTGCGGCCGACCTCGTTGGTCTTGAATCGGTCGGTGCGGCGTTTGCCCCTAGCGGGAGACGTCGCCCTCGCAAGGGCAAGGGGGGCAAGGGAGCGGGTGGGGCTAGCGGGGGCGGTGGCGGTGGAGGTGGAGGCGGCGGAGGGAGTGGGGGTGGAGGTGGAGGAGGTGGCGGGGGTGGGAGTGCTAGTTGCAGCAGTGGTGGCGGAGGCGGCGTCGGCGGCGGCGGTACTGGCGGGGGTGGCGGCGGTGGCGGAGGTGGAGGAGGTGGAGGAGGAGGTGGTGGAGGTGGTCGGAGTGGCACTTCACAGCGGAGCGGCACTGGGGGTGGTCAACGCCAGCAGCAGCAGCAGCAGCAGCAGCAGCGTTCTCGCGACGTCCCCACCCCTCAACAGCTCCGTGAGTGGTACAAGCAGCATCAGCGTGGTGGGGGACTTGCACCTACGTCCTTCGCACCAGCGACCGCGCGGGTGAGTAGTGTGGGGGTGCCCACCCCACCCAGCGCTGTTTTGGCCGCTTGACGGACGCTTGGCGTCAGCAGTTTCCGGAGGCCGCGGAGATCCCCCGCTGGGGAGAGCTGTCTAGGGCTGGCGTGGCTATCTTTGATCTTGACTTTGATGCTATCCTTGCTGCCATGTATGCTGTGACTATTAGTGATGAGGGTGACTGTTACCGGTGTTTCCCGCCCGACCCGGGCATTGGTACTGCCGCGCTAGGTGCTTGTGAGGCTACTGCTCTAGGTGCCAGTGCGTCTGCACTCTCAGGTACTAGTGAGGCTGCGCTCTCAGGTACTGCGTCGGCTTCGGCCTCCCTCACCTTCACACTTGACTCAGGGGCTTCTCGCTCCTTCTTTCGAGACCGCACCACACTCACGCCGCTTGGTCGGCCGGTTGCAGTCTCCCTGGCTGACCCCTCTGGGGGTCCTGTCCTCGCTCACTTGTCCACTGTCCTCCCGTGTCTGGCTGCCCCCTCGGGCACCCTGTCGGGTCTGTACCTCCCCTCGTTCTCGACGAACTTGGTGAGTGGTGCTGACCTGCAGGATGCGGGGGTTCACCAGTTTACTCCTGCGAGTCAGCGGGGGACCCACTGCTCGGACGCTCGCACAGGCCGACACCTAGCCACGTTTTTGCGTCGGCCCGGGTTGAGTCTCTACACCCTGACCATTGAGTCTCCTCCAGTCCCTGCGTCTGGCCAGGTAGCTGCGTCGGGTCAGGTGTTTGCTGCTGCGTCCAGGTCTGGTCCTGAGTCTGCCCCCTGCTCGTGTCGCCTCCTGTCTCACGAGACTCTCTTGTGGCACCACCGTCTTGGCCACCCCTCCTTGCCTCGTCTTCGAGGCATGGCTTCCCGTGTCCTTGTCTCTGGTCTCCCCCTGTCTCTCCCTCCCCTTCCTTCGGGGCCAGGACCTTCCTGTGTCCCCAGTGTCGAGGGGCGGCTCCGGGCTGCCCCTCACTCCTCCCAGTTTCCCCCGACAGAGGCTCCTTTGCAGACGCTTCACATGGACGTGTGGGGCCCGGCCCGCGTCCGTGGACAGGGTCACGAGCGCTACTTCCTGCTGGTGGTTGACGTCTACTCGCGTTACACCACAGTCTTCCCCTTGCGCAGCAAGGGTGATGTCGCTGAGGTGTTGATCGACTGGATCCGCGCGGCTCGTCTCCAGCTCAGGAGGAGCTTCGGCTCGGACTTTCCTGTTCTGCGTCTGCACTCTGACCGAGGCGGAGAGTTCTCCTCTGGCCTTCTACGAGCCTACTGTCGTGTACGAGGCATCCGCCAGACCTTCACGCTTCCGGACTCTCCACAGCAAAATGGGATTGCTGAGCGCCGCATTGGCATGGTCATGGACGTCGCTCGTACGTCCATGATGCATGCGGCTGCCCCCCATTTTCTGTGGCCGTTTGCGGTTCGGTACGCGGCGCATCAGCGCAACCTTCACCCCAGGGTCTCCCGGCCGGAGACCTCCCCAGCTCTGCTGTGGACGGGGAAGGTCGGCGATGCGTCTGCGTTCCGTGTCTGGGGATCTCGGGCGTTTGTCCGCGACCTGTCTGCGGACAAGCTGTCCCCTCGTGCTGCTCCCTGTGTCTTCCTAGGCTTCCCCCCTGACGCCCCAGGGTGGCAGTTCTACCACCCCTCCTCTCATCGTGTTCTGTCCTCCCAGGACGTTACATTCGACGAGTCCGTCCCCTTCTACCGCCTCTTCCCCTACCGCACTCCTTCCCTCCCGCCGCCGCCGCACTTCCTTGTGCCAGGTCCCCCCCCGGTAGACCCCCTTCCCCCTCAGGGTCCTGCCCCTTCAGGTGTGTCCCAGGTCGATGCAGTCGAGCCGGTCGAGGTTGCTGGTGACTCAGGTACTGCTGAGGGTGCTGAGCCTGGGGGTGCTGACTCTGGGGGTGCTGAGTCTGGGTGTGCTGAGCGTGGTGGTGCTGAGCCTGGGGGTGCTGCCTCTGGGGGTGCTGAGCCTGGGGGTGCTGACTCTTAGGGTGCTGCGCGCGTGGGTGCTGAGCCTGGGGGTGCTGAGCTTGGGGGTACTGCGCCTGGGGGTGCTGAGCCTGGGGGTGCTACGTTTGGAGCTGTTGAGCCTAGAGGTGTGGAGCTTGCGGCCACTAGACCTCCCCTTGTGGCGTCTGGCGGTACTGGGCCTGGAGGTTCTCCGGGTGTTTTGTCTCGGCGGGAGCCATTCTCTCCACAGGAGCTGCGTGAGTGGTTTGCTCGCCGCTGGAGGCGTACTGCTGGAGCTGGCGCTTCTTCGGCCGCTGAGGGTGCTGGTGCCGTTTGTCCCGGAGCTGCTGGGCCTGCGGGTCCGCCTGGAGCTGGAGCTGCTGAGGGTGTTGGTTCTGAGACTACTACTGTACGTCCTGGTGGTGGTCGTGCTGCGGGTGCTACTGGCGCTGCTGGAGGTCCTGCCGCTGGAGGTGCTGTTGGCGCTGGTGCTGCAGGAGGTGCTGAGGGTGCTGGTGCTGTCCCTACTGTGTCTTGTGCCGCCGCGCGGCCTTGGCCGTACTTCGTTCCGCTCCTTCAGCAGGTTCTTGGTCTTCCTCCTCTCTTAGAGGGTCCACCGCCTATCCAGTCGCAGTCACAGTTACCGCCGGCCTCCCCACTGCCTTCTCCCTCTCCCTACACTGGTCCTACTGGAGGTCTTGCTGAGCGTCGTGAGCCTGCGTCTCGTCCTGCGTCGCCTGTTCGTGCTGCTCGCACTAGTGGTCGCAGTTCGCGTCAACGTCCTCCTCCTGTCCCTGGCACGCACCGGATGTCTCTGTGTCCGTCCACTGCTCCTCTGCGTGCCCCTTTGCCCTCTCCTCCTGAGTCCTCTCTTCCTGCGCTTGCCGACCCTGAGTCGTAGTCTAGACAACAGCGAGCAGCAAAGTCGACAAGCTCAGCAGCAAGAGCAGACGCAGCAGTGGACTCAAAGGAGGGGTCAGTGACCATAGTAGCAAGAAGACGCGTGACAGTAGGACTGGCAGCACGCAGAGAGTCCGACTCTGGGTCGGCAAGCGCAGGAAGAGAGGACTCAGGAGGAGAAGGCAAAGGGGCACGCAGAGGAGCAGTGGACGGACGCAAAGATATCCGGTGCGTGCCAGGGACAGGAGGAGGACGCTGACGCGAACTGCGACCACTAGCGCGGGCAGCACGAACAGGCGACGCGGGAAAAGACGCAGGCTCACGACGCTCAGCAAGACCTCCAGTAGGACCAGTGTAAGGAGAGGGAGCAGGCAGTGGGGAGGCTGGCTCTAACAGTGACTGCGAATGGACAGGCGGTGGACACTCTACAGAAGGAGGAAGACCAAGAACCTGCTGAAGGAGCGGAACAAATTACAACCGAGGCCGCGCGGGGACTCCAGACACAGCACGGACAACACCAGCACCCTCAGCAGCAGCACCAGCGCCAACAGCACCTCCAGCGGCAGGACCTCGAGTCGCACCAGCAGCAGCACCCTCAGCACCAGCACCCTCAGCAGCTCAAGCTCCAGCGGGCCCAGCAGCTCCAGGACCGGCGGTACCAGCACCCTCAGCGGCCGAAGAAGCTCCAGCTCCAGCAGTACGCCTCCAGCGGCGAGCAAACCACTCGCGTAGCTCTTGTGGAGAGAGGGGCTCCCGCCAAGACGGAGCACCCGGAGAACCTCCAGACCCAGCTCCACCAGACGCCACAAGGGGAGGTCAAGCAACCGCAGGCTCCGCACCTCCAGGCACAGCAGCTCTAGACGCAGCACCTCTAGGCTCGACACCCTCTGGCGCAGCACCCCCAGACTCAGCAACCCCAGGCTCAGTACCCCAGGTGGTAGCACCCCCAGGCTCGTCACCCCCAGGCTCAGCACCCCCAGTCGCAGCACCCCCAGACTCAGCACCCCCAGGCTCAGCACCCACGCGCGCAGCACTCCCAGGCTCAGCACGCGCAGCAGTACCAGAGTCACCAGCAACCTCGACCGGCTCGACTGCGTCTACCTGGGACACACCTGAAGGGGCAGGAACCTCAGGGGGGGGGGGGGTCTACCGGGGGGGGACCTGGCACCAGGAAGTCCGGTGGCGGGGGGAGGGAAGGAGTGCGGTAGGGGAAGAGGCGGTAGAAGGGGACGGACTCGTCGAACGTGACGTCCTGGGAGGACAGAACACGATGAGAGGAGGGGTGGTAGAACTGCCACCCTGGAGCGTCAGGGGGGAAGCCAAGGAAGACACAGGGAGCAGCACGAGGGGAGTGCTTGTCCGCAGACAAGTCACGGACAAACGCCCGAGATCCCCAGACACGGAACGCAGACGCATCGCCGACCTTCCCAGTCCACAGCAGGGCCGGGGAGGTACGGACCTTCCCCGGCCGGGAAACCCCGGGGTGAAGGTTGATCTGATGCGCCGCGTACCGAACCGCAAACGGCCACAGAAAATGGGGGGCAGCCGCATGCATCATGGACGTACGAGCGACGTCCATGACCATGCCAATGCGGCGCTCAGCAATCCCATTTTGCTGTGGAGAGGCCGGAAGCGTAAAGGTCTGGCGGATGCCCTATGCACGACAGTAGGCTCGCAGAAGGCCAGAGGAAAACTCTCCGCCTCGGTCAGAGTGCAGACGCAGAACAGGAAAGTCCGAGCTGAAGCTCCTCCTAAACTGGAGACGAGCTGCGCGGATCCAGTCGATCAACACCTCAATGACATCACCCTTGCTGTGCAAGGGGAAGACTGTGGTGAAACTCGACTAGTCGTCAACCACCAGCAGGAAGTAGCGCTCGTGACCCTGTCCACGGACGCGGGCCGGGCCCCACACATCCATGTGAAGCGTCTGCAGAGGAGCCTCTGTCGGAGGAAACTGGGAGGAGTGGGGGGCAGCCCGGAGGCGCCCCTCGACACAAGGGACACAGGAAGGTCCTGGCCCCGAAGGAAGAGGAGGGAGAGACCGGGGAAGACCAGAGACAAGGACACGGGAAGCCATGTCCCATAGACGGGGCAAGGAGGGGTGGCCAAGACGGTGGTGCCACAGGAGAGTCTCGTGAGACAGGAGGCGACACGAGCAGGGGGCAGACTCAGGACCAGACCTGGACGCAGCAGCAAACACCTGACCCGACGCAGCTACCTGGCCAGACGCAGGGACAGGAGGAGACTCAGTGGTCAGGGTGTAGAGGCTCGACCCCGGCCGACGGGAGAACGTGGCCAGGTGCCGGCCTGTGCGCGCGTCCGTGCAGTGGGTCACCCGCTGACTCGCTGGAGTAAACTGGTGAGCCCCCGCATCCTGTAGGGCAGCACCACTCACCAAGTTCGTCGAGAACGAGGGGAGGTACAGACCAGACAGTGTGCCCGAGGGGGCAGCTGGACACGGGAGGACAGTGGAGAAGTGCGAGAGGACAGGACCCCCAGAGGAGTCAGCCAGTGAGACTGCAACCGGCCGACCAGGCGGCGTGAGTGTGGTGCGGTCTCGAAAGAAGGAGCGAGAAGCCCCTGAGTCAAGTGTGAAAGTGAGGGAGGCCGAAGCCGACGCAGTTTCTGAGAGCGCCGCCTCACCAGTACCTGAGAGTGCAGACGCACTGGCACCTAGAGCAGCAGCCTCACAAGTACCTAGCGCAGCAGTACCAATGCCCGGGTCGGGCGGGAAACACAGGTAACAGTCACCCTCCTCACTAATAGTCACAGCATACATGGCAGCAAGGATAGCATCAAAGTCAAGATCAAAGATAGCTACACCAGCCCTAACCAGCTCTCCCCAGCGGGGGATCTCACTAGCCTCGGGGAACTGCTGACGCCAAGCGTCCGTCAGGCGGCCAAAGCAGCGCTGGGTGGGGTGGGCACCCCCACACTGCTCACCTGCGCGGTCGCTGGAACGAAGGACGTAGGTGCACGGACCAGTACCCCCACCCCTCTGACGCTGCGTGTACCACTCACGGAGCTGCTGGGGCGGGGGGATGTCCCGCGAACGCTGCTGCTGCTGCTGCTGCTGCTGGCGCTGACCACTGCCAGAGCCGCTCCGCTGCGGGGCACCACCCCGACCAGCTCCACCCCCTCCGCCACCGCCGCCTCCACCTCCGCCACCACCGCCGCCTCCACTCCCACCGCTGCTGCCGCCACCGCCGCCTCCTCCGCCGCTGCCACCACCACCACCGCCTCCGCCACTACTCCCACCGCCACCCCCACTCCCTCCGCCGCCTCCACCGCCACCTCCACCGCCCCCTCCAGCTCCACCCGCGCCCTTGCCCCCCTTGCCCTTGCCAGGGCGGCGTCTCCCGCTAGGGGTAGACGCCGCGCCGACCGACTCAAGACCAAGCAGGTCGGCAGCAGCAGCAGAGGCAACAGACTAAGTGGTGGGAGTGGAGGCGGCGGTGGGACCGACTGAGAGGAAGTGGTCCCTGACTACGCGAAGGGAGTCAGGGAGGCATGTGACTATGTAGTAGAGAGTGATGTACATGGGGGGGGGGGTTCTTGGCGCAGAACTCAGCAGGAAGCGCGGCGCGGTAGCGAGTGTCACTAGTGCGGAGGTGCGTAATGAGGTCAGCGACAGTGGGAAAGGCAGTGAGATCAGGAAAGAGGTACGGTAGCATGAGACGGCTTAGTGCAGCAGTGGCAGGGGAAGATTAGCGCGCAACTACAGCGTCGTACAAGGTCTGAGCACTCTTGTACTGACTAAAGTGCGCGCGCTCAGTGGTGGGCAAGTGGCGACGCACAGCAAGACGTGCAACAGCATCGCGGGTGGCCCACTGAGAGCGAACAGTGGGGTCAGCATCAGCAGCAGGGGCAGGAGAGGCGCCAGAGGTGAGGTCAAAGAGGGAAAGGCCGTCTGCCCTATCGCACTGTAAGAACAGCTGCAGGTCGTCGACCCAGACCTCAAAGTCAATGGCTCGACCCTCAGCGTCAAAAGCGAGGACACTAGGGGTAGCCATGACGACGATAGTGGAGCAGTGCAAGCAGTAGGGGAAGGGCACGCAGTGACAGCGGTACGGTGCTCACCGGGCAGGGCAGGTCGGCGGCTCGGCTGCTGGGCGGCTCGGCTCCTGGGCGGCTCGGCGGCAGGGCGGCTCGGGTGCGGGGCGGCTCGGCTGCAGGGCGGCTCGGGTGCGGGGCGGCTCGGCTGCCGGGCGGCTCGGGTGCAGGGCGGCTCGGCTGCACTGCGGCTCTGCGGTCCGGCGGTTCGGCGGCTGCTGCTGGGCGGCTCGGTTGCTCCGGTACCGGGCGGCGTGGCGGTCGGCTGCGTGGGCGGCGAGGCCGCGTAGGTGGAGGTGGCGGGGCCGCGTAGGTGAAGGCGGCGGGGCTGCTTAGGTGGAGGTGGCGGGGCCGCGTAGGTGAAGGCGGAGGGGCCGCTCAGGTGAAGGCGGCGGGGCCGCGTTGGTGAGGGCGGCGGGGCCGCGAAGGAGGGGGCGGCGGGGCCGCGTATGTGAGGGCGGCGAGGCCGCATGGCTCAGGGCGGCGAGGCCGCGATAGGAGGGCGGCGGGGCCGCAGGAGCAGAGCGACGGGGCCGCGATGGAAGGGCGGCGGGGCCGTGACAGCAGGGCGACGGGGCCGCGATCACAGGGCGGCGGGGCCGCGAAAGCAGGGGCGGCGGGGCCGCGATGCAAGGGCGGCGGGGCCTCGATGCAAGGGCGGCGGGGCCGCGACAGCAAGGCGACGGGGCCGCGAGGGAAGGGCGGCGGGGCCGCGAGAGCAAAGGCGGTGGGGCCGCGATCAAAGGGCGGCGGGGCCGCGAGAGCAGGGGCGGGGAGGCCGCGATGTAATGGCGGCGGGGCCGCGATGCAAGGGCGATGGGGCCGCGATCAAGGGGCGGCGGGGCCGCGAGAGCGTAGGGCGGCGGGGCCGCGATCGTAGGGTAGGCCGCTAGGGCGGCTCGGTGAGAGAAAGGCCCGAGGCGCGACTCGGGACGAGTGCGCTTCGGGCAGGAAAAAAAAATCGAGTGGTGGGCCCTAGGCGCAGTTCCCACAGGGGAACCTGCTCGATACCATGAGAAGAATAGAACGAGAATGAATGAACTATGAAATGAGCGATTACAAGTACCAACCCTAATTGGGTTGTACCCCCTATGGGATACCCCACTATAGCCTACACAAAAGCATAAGCTACAATGTTCTGACACCTTTCTCCAACAGTGCATCGATTTGTCGGCGCAGCTCGTCGAGTTCCGGCTGGGTCAATCGCCACTGTGTTCGAACGGTTGGTTGCGCTCCAGGTTCCAGCTGGATTTTGTGGTCCTCAGGTCTCTCCGGTGGCAGTCCAGGTGGCAGGTCGTCGGGGAAGATTTCCGGGTACCTCCGAATCAGCTCCGCTAAATCCGGAGGTACACCTGCACACAGCTTCTCGATGTCCTTTCCTTCGGTGTCGACTGCCAACTTACGTAAACAAACGGCGTACAGCTGCGCGCCTCTGTTGAAGTGGCGGGCTATCGTGATGGCTTTGACGCACGGGGCTTGGATGTAGTCAGGTGTCCATGCAGGAAGCGTAATTAACCCCTCGTGCTTGCTGACGCTGCACGTTCCCGTTGTCCAGTCGATGACGGGGTTGTGCCGTCGCAGCCAATCGCGTCCCAGCAGTACGTCGCAGCCATCAAACGTTGTCGCGAGGAACTTCATGCTGAAGCCGAAATCGTCGCCGCATTCGATCCTGACCGTCCGTGTTTGTTCCGTTATCGCCAGAGGCGTCCCATCCACGAGGCGAGCGTCGATTTCGGGCAGACACCTGTCAAGTTGCAGCTTGCATTTTTTTGCGCTCGCCAAATTGAAGAGGCTATGACTGGCCCCTCCATCGACGAACATTTTCAGGTTATATTTTAACACCTTACCGGCGACCAGCACAGGGTGATCCACATGATTATCCCCGTTATTCGGCCGAGTGCGATCGATTGCATGAATCGGAACCACGACTCGGTGGGGATGGTGGGGTTCGGGCGACGAAGCACAGTCAGTAAAGGGCCCGCTAATTACCGACTCTTCCCATTTCCCTGCTCCTTCCTGTCGTTCCCCGTCAGCGGCGTTTTCTCGTGGCAATCTTTCATGTAGTGACCCGTCTTCCCACACCGGAAACATGGTCCCTTAGGAGGGCGGTCGGGTGTATGGACGGCGTTGATCGTGGTCCGATGGGTCTGGCCACGAAAACGGTTTCCCTCCCAGGAAGCTGCTCTCGCGTACTGCATCAGCGCATCTGTGGACTCCGCCAACTGTACTCCTGCAAGAAATGTCGTCGGACGGCTCCTGCGAACCTCGTACTGTATCTCGTATTTGAGGCCGCTGATGTATTTGTCCAGCCGTTCAGCTTCCGACATGTCATCAACTTGGTCGGCGAGGCTCATAAATGACGCCGTGTAGTCTTGGACAGAAGCCATCTGCGACCATGCACGCAGCTTCATGCGAGCTTGCTCCGAGGCGGATATGTGCTCGAAGCGACCTCGTAAGGCTGCACCCCACTCCTTCCACGTGCGTATCGTGGTGACTACGAAGATCGACGTTGCCACTTGATTAGTCACTGTTGAGGTCCCGTCTGCCGCATGTGTCACACCTGTCGGCGTCCCTGTTTCCAAGGTTCGGCGCCACCATTCAAGCACTGCACCTCGAAGAAGTGAAACTGCGAAATTAATGCGCGTAGCGTCGTCATTAACTCCAGTTGCGGTAAAGAAGACTTCGACCCCAAACAGCCACCCTTTTACCGTAACCGTTTTGCCCGTAGGATTAAACGGAGGTGGATTGACGGGCTTGATTTTGATCGTCGTCACTGCTACTGGAGCTGCTGCCGCTCGCTGCCTATCCTCTTCTTCGAAGTCACGTGTGAGCGCATCCAATGGAATGCTCATCGCCTGACTGTTGCCCTCGCCTTCGTCCACAGGCGACTCCTGACGCGCTTCACCTCGCGTCTGGCGTAGTTCGGCGTTTTCCTCTCGTAGTGTCCTCACTTCCGCCATTAACGTCTTCATGCTTTCCTGCATTTCTGCCACTTGCGCCATCATCATGTTGACAGCGTCCTGATCCATGTGCCTAACGCTACGTCTGGTGGGCAGTCGGGTCTCCGTGGCCCTCAGGCAAATGAAAACACGAACTATCGGAGTCGGGCAGGATTGAATTAACAATCCCTGCAGCCAACCGTCGTGTAGTCACTAAACCAGCCACACCCTATGCCACCAAACTACCCTCGGAAAAGCGGGGTGAACTAGGAAAGTAGCTCTGATACCAGGTGTTATGGGTTGTAAATGAGAGTGCGCAGGTAAACGAATAACGAAGCTGTGATTGAATCAACTGCGAATACAATGAATGCCCAAACTATTATAGAACTACACTAGCTAGGAGAGAACCTCGGATGAGCGAGGTTGGGTGCAGGTTTGGCGATGAGAAAGCCGGAGGCGACGCGAGGAGCCTCGGCAGCGTTGAAATCGGCCGAACGTGCGAACTCCGAAAATCGGGTTGTACGCGAAGCAGTCAACCCCGATAAGGAATTCGGGAAAATTCCTTACAAAGGTGCATAGTTATTGTAACATTTTCGTTAGTTCTCAAGAATGTAGCGTAGGGTACAGACCAAGCGAAACACAAGTCAACTGCGACTGGTGAGGTGTTATGAGTTTTACTAGACAGAGTGCACGGAAGACTTTATAAAAAAGGATGTCGAATACAGAATGTCGAGAATGATAACGAAGCAAGCGTTTATAGGGTCGAAACCGTGCTAGGCGAGGACCTCGGGACGTGGATGGATTGGAAGTGTCGCGATTGGTGCGGAGCGACTCGTCGGTGGTTCGGTCCGAAATGTAGGCCGAACCTCGAAACTGACGCGAAGTGCTCGGGGTTGTCCTCGCTAGGAACAGCCTCTACAGTAATGAATTCATATTCATTACACTCTCCCACCTTCTAAATAAGGTCCCCTTATCCGTAGACGAGTCGTGCAGTAGCGTGAAAACTGCAGATCTCGGTTGAAACTGATCTGACGGTGTAGAAGTCGTTGACTATCAAGTTGACGCGTGGGTGAACGCGTTGACCATGCGAAATTCAAAGAGTTGGAATGTCAGCCGTTGATACTGCCGATAACGATCGGGCGGTTGAATTCGAATGTCGAGTTGAAAATTCGTTAATGAATGAGAGCCGTCGATGTGGTGGATCTGTGTCGGACGGTCAAGATGAACACGTCGTGGGCGGGAATGCTGACGCGTTGTCAGAAGTTGATGAAGCAGGACCCGTCGATGTCGTTGATGTGATCGCGAGCATCCGTCGTGCTGAATCTGTCAGATGAAATGTCAGAAAAATTGACAAGTACAGTGCGAGAGCACTTTCTCCCCCCCTTTTGGAAAAGAGTGCCACCCAAAAATCTCCGCGTGGCAGCACCGAATCACCTTGCTGCCGCAGTATCTTCAGTTGTCAGCTGCTGCATTCCCGAAATTGCTGTCGTTTGTCTTGCTGCAGTGTCGAAAATCCTCGCTGTAGCTTCTCCAGCTGTCGGCGCCCCTGGCAGTCTTGTCCAGACTTGCCGAGGCTTTTGTCTATATTCGCCGAGAAGTACCGGGCAGAGGCGAAAAATAGCTGCTGCTCTCCCCCCTGACCTCGCAAATATTTTTTCAAAGTTGAACTTGAACTGTCGATGACGTCAGCTACCTCGGCGATGTTGTCGTGACTCGTCGAAAACCTCCGGGCAGTGGTGAAAAATAGTTGTCGCCTCTCCCCCCTTCTGTAGCAATACTTCTTAATTGTTGTCGCTGGTACCCCCGAGCAGCTTCCGATTTGTACGGCTACACATGTGACGACGAGTGCCTTCGCGCGCTTAATCAAGCACCGCTGCAACTCCGCCGCCGGCACGGATACTGTCAGCGACCCCGCTGACTCCGTTAAGACTCATTCTCGGAACTGCTGGGTCCACCCGCAAATGTCGGAAATAACCACACCACGTAAAGTCTTGGTCGCCTGCAGGTTGTCCCCCGAAAGAGCCGGTGTTTCTATCGCGCCCACCCGGTCACCATTATTTTCGTGCGGTTAACCACCCAAGCCACCCACCAACAGGAGGTGCTTTTTTGGCGTGGAACCCAGTACTTATGGGTCTTCCGAGACCGATTTTCACGGACCCTAGCGCGCATCAACGCCGCAGATCTCGCAGCAGAACTCCCCCAGACTGCTTCGAAGTACACCGAGAAACGCTTAAAACAGCTGGCGAGCAGACGTTCACCCGTCTCCCACCGTCGAAGTTGCATCCGAAAATCATGGTTGAGGAATCAAGCCCCGAAGTATTTTCTGCCTTGTAGCCCCGACATTTCCGCCGTTAGCCCTGGTACTCCGACGTTCACCCATCTTCGTACCTGTCGAAAATACTTAGCAAATCCCAGGCATCCTTGGCAATACACCCCTCGCCGCGCCTCCATGTAACGATATCAAACCCTTTCGGGGGTCTACCGAATAGACTCTGAAATTCGCGGTGGAGTGGTATATGGGCTCCGCCTATCACTCAAGTAGCTTGAAACGACACCCACAACTTTCCCTCCTTTTTTGTTTTGCTTTCGCCCCCCAACAATTTCGCATGCCGCCGTTCACCCAGCGTCCGCTTTTGTCGGATGAGACATTCTTCGTGTTGACCCGCGATTTTTCTGGCGTTCGATGAAGGCGCGAACACAATCGTAGCCGGGGTGAGTTTATCGTATCAAACGCCCGCCTGGCCGCTTCGCTGCCCACCGTGCCTATCGCACTGAAAAGACTCCACAGCTTTGGGAACTCCATCTTCGCTGCTACACCGCCGTTGGGTAGACCGTTGAATCAGGAGAAACACCGACAGCTGCCACAATTTCCTCAGTCCCGACTTTTTCGGCTGGGTAACTGTCGCCGATGGTCCGTTTTTGTCGGGGCCGAACAGTGTCGCACCACAAACTGTTTTCTTGTACGCCCTGCCGTCGAACCAGCGCCACCCACGCCTTTTTAACCAGCACAGGGCTAAAAACACAGGGCCCCACCTTTTTATCCAGTAGCCGACAGGACTTACGAATTGCCTTCGAGGCAGACTTGGCCGGTAGGGAGCTCCTTCTGCTACCGCCGCTTAGCCGTGAGACTCGGCCTCAGCAAAAGTCGTCGCTGTAGGTCGTTTTTCTCGCCTCCTGAAGTCGGAACCCGTTTCTCTCGCCGGACCCGTATTAGTCGCAACTCCGTTTATTGTAGCCGGTAGAACCCCCGAAAATTCGCGGGTCTAAACGCTCCGCCGAATCGTTGTTCCGTGGTGTACTGGGCTGTCTGCAAACACAGGTACCTCTGGCCGGAGGGAACTGTGCCGCGTGAAGTGCAGAATCGGCTGCCACTATTGCTCCGAAATTTTCGCCGATAAACATTGTGCCATAAACAGTAGTCACCCAAGCCGGAACAGTCTGGGCGTAGGCGGCCTTTTCCGAACTTTTCGGTGGTTTGAAGAACAACTTCCGTCCCACACTGTGCCGCTCTGCCGAAAAACGCCCACGACGCACCCTCCTGCAGCAACACCTGCCGCACCCGGGCGGGACGACGGTAGACCCCCGCTTTCTTCGGGCAGTCGCCACGCCGCCTCTCCTCGCCGTCGGTTTTTCCGACGCAAATCACACATTGCGCTTGGCTGCTCGACCAGCAGTCGTTTTCCTCGTGCTGCTACCCGAAATCTTCGCGCACAGTGACGACGCGCCACTTGCCGAAGACTTCCACTAGCTCGTGCGCAACGTGACGAAGACGCCCATCGCCACTTGCCGCACGCAGCTAGCTCCGTAATTGTCGCGCGCAGCTGTCGACCACGTGTCAACGCAACTCGCACGACGATCTTGCTTCCGACAACTTCGGACGTGCGCCGACGACGAGCCTGCCGACGTCAGCCGCTACACAGCATTAACTCCGAAATTGCCGAAAACGACTACTGTTACTCACGCATTAATTGCGACGACAGCAAAAGCTGTCCGCCACTTGGGGGGAGGGAGGCCACGGTCCATCTCGACCGTCGAGGGCAAGGATCCGTCGGTGCCGCAGGAGCGCCTTGAAATTCATGGCCGCTAGGAGCAACTACCCGTTTTCTTGGCTGGCTCTTGCGCTGCTACTGTCACCACGGCATCCTTCCCTGTCCCCCCCCGAAGGGGTATTACACTCTAAAAAACGGGGAAGCTAGGAAAGTAGCTCTGATACCAAGTGTTATGAGTTTTACTAGACAGAGTGCGCGGAAGACTTTATAAAAAAGGATGTCGAATACAGAATGTCGAGAATGATAAAGAAGCAAGCATTTATAGGGTCGAAACCGTGCTAGGCGAGGACCTCGGGACGTGGATGGATTGGAAGTGTCGCGATTGGTGCGGAGCGACTCGTCGGTGGTTCGGTCCGAAATGTAGGCCAAACCTCGAAACTGACGCGAAGTGCTCGGAGTTGTCCTCGCTAGGAACAGCCTCTACAGCAATGAATTCATATTCATTACATGAGGGGTGTTTGGGAATGAGGCTGTAATAGGGTAACAGATAATCTCAAAATTTAAAATATGCGAAGCTCCGTTTTGCAGACTGTATGTTCGCGGAAAGAAAGTCATTTCAGACTTTTTTGTCGAAGTTGAGTTGTCGCACTTCTTGAGGTTGCTCGAGGCCAACTGTTACGAGTGCAATTGAGTGAACGAACGAGAATTGCACTATCGAAGCAAGAATACAATGAGCGAAGGCATGAGCGAAGAATATATAGCGAAACTACAGTGGTAACGGTAATGGTCTGTGGTAGTCGCGCGACGAGCCTGGGACTGAGGTTGGGAAAGTGTCGAAGCGTAGGCCCGGAGCGCGGGTTAGCAGCCGAGCCGTGAGGTCGGGATGCGATGTGCGAAAATGGCGGGATGATTATTGATGCAATGATCGCGAGTGGTAACGGTGCTGACTGAGGTGCTATAGTGATGTACGCGTTGAGCAGGGATGCGAAGTAAGAAAAAGGGATTTTAAAATTTTCAAAACTGCTTCGAGATCTACTAAGTGCTGCTGCTGGTCCCGACTGTAAACGAGAATGTCGTCGAGGTAAACTATCACGCATTTATCTAAAAGTGGCCTAAACGCCTCGTTCATGTTCATCTGAAATGTTGCAGGCGCGTTGGTCAGCCCGAAAGGCATCATTGTGTAGTCGAATGACCCGTACCTAGTCCTAAATGCTGTCTTGGCGCAGTCCGATGGTTCGACCCGAATCTGATGGTAACCTCCTCGTAAGTCTTTTTTCAAAAATACCCGTGCTGTTCGCAGCTGGTCGATCAGTTCGTCGGCGCGGGGGATGGGGTACCACGATTTGACTGTTACCCTGTTAAGCGCTCGGTAGTCGATGCACATGCGAAACCCTCCGTTTTTTTTCGGTGTGAACAGTATCGGTGCGGCGAATGGTGACGAGCTCGGTCGGATAAACTGCTTCTCTAACAGATAATCTAATTGCTTCCTTAGCTCGTCGAGCTCGGGCTGTGTCAGTCTGAACTGGCGCTGTACAGTTTGCTGTGCCCCCGGTTCTAACTCGATCTTATGGTCATGCGCCCGCTGAGGTGGCAGCCCTTGTGGTAAGTCATCCGGAAAAATACCCGGGAACCGTTTCAGTAGTGCCTGAAGTTCGGGTGGTACAGCTGCCAACAGTTTCTGAAAATCGCTCGGCTGCTCCTCTTTTCCCACTAATGCTATATCCACTGCGTACACGTCAGCTCCAGCAGCGACAGCCCGTTTCATCGTGATGGCGTTGACCTGGACCGTCGAAGACTCGGGTGGCTGCCAGCGAGGTAGGACGACCCAGTTACCACTACTTCGCACTGTGCAGCTACCCGTCGTCCAGTCAATTCGCGGGTTATACCGTCGCAGCCAATCACGTCCCAATAAAATGTCGTGCCCATCCAGTGTCGTTGCTAGCATTTCCTGTGTAAACCCGAAGTTCCCTCCGCAGCGGACTTTTACTCACTCCACCTTTTCCCGTATGGCCAGTGGCGTACCGTCGACTAAGCGTGCATCTATCTCAGGTAAGCATCGGTTAAGTGTTAACTGTAATTTCCGTGCGGTTACGGTATTAACTAAGTTGTGACTTGCTCCTCCGTCAATAAAAATCTTCACTGCTGCTCCCTGTATTTTCCCGTAGATCAGTACCGGGCAATCCGTCGCTGTACCCTCCTTATTCATCCGAGCCCGATCGATGGCGTGAATTGGTACTGTGACTCGGTGAGGGTCGGTGTGGTTGGGCGAGCAGGCAGTCTCGTCAGTAGTTGGCCCAACTTCTACTGACTGCTGGCGTTTCCCTGCCTCTGAGACTCCCTCCCCTGCTCTGCTCCTCGGCGCCTCAGCTCCTCTGGGCATTCGCTCTTGCGATGGCCCGGCCTGTTGCAAGCAAAGAAGCGCCCCTTAAACGGTGCGGCAGTTGCATTCGTTGAAACGGCGTGTACAGTGGCGTGTGAGAAAGTGTGAACGAGAATGAAATGACTATGAACGAAGTGAGTACAAATAGGAAACCCTAATTGGGTTGTACCCCCTATGGGATACCCCACTATAGCCTACACAAATAAGTAAGCTATATGTTCTGACACACCCCCATAGGCAAAGTGGGGGAGAACAAGGGGTCACAAGACCAGTCAAGCAAAGCAAAGCAAAGCTCAGGGTGGATCACAAAGTCACCACGCATTCCGAGCACAAGTTCAAAGGCCAGAAGGCCAGTTCACATGCAAGATCATATATAGAGATATACAAGAGTCAAGCAAGCAAGAGCAAGAGTATATATAGGCGAAGGTACAAGCAAGGTCAAGAGGAGAGCAAGTGAGGCAAGACAGGCACAAGACCCAACTGCGTGCAACAACGCTGATGATCACAAGGCGCAAGTGCCTTGGTGAAGACATCAGCAGTGTTGGCCTCAGAGGCCACGTACGCAAGTCGCAACTGTCCACGCTGCTGTAGCTCACGAGCAAGAAAGTAGCGGAGAGCAATGTGCTTCGTTCTGTGCTCCAGTCGCTGCTCTCGACACAAGGCCAGCATGGCCTTGTTGTCTACGTACAGGACTGGAGGAGAACGAGGCTGCTCTCCAAGGTCGGTCAGCAGGTAGGTGAGCCAGCGTAACTCCTGTGCAGCCATAGCCCCAGCGTAGATCTCAGCCTCACAACTGGAGCCGAGAACAGAAGACGAGCGGGTAGCCCGCCACGAGACAGAGCCGGAACCAAGGCTGAAGGTGTAACCCTGTGACGACCGCTGCGTAGCCTGGTCGTCAGCCCAAGAAGCGTCTGCGTGCCCAGTGAGGACCACTGGACTGCGCCCTCCAAGCACTAGCCCCATGCCCGATGTACTGCACAAGTAGCGCAACACCCTCTTCGCTGCAGCCATGTGCTCTGGTCGGTGTCTCCCAGGAGCAACAAAGCGTGCAAGAATGCTAAGAGGGTATGCGAGGTCAGGTCGTGTGCAGGTCATCAGGTACATGAGGCAGCCAACAAGCTCTGCAAACGGGCCACTCGACTCTACGGACTCATCCGAAGGCAGAGCTGAGAGCGAGTGGCGAGTAGGCAGAGGAGTGGCCTGAGGCGAGGAGTACGTGAAGCCGAAGCGCTGAAGGACCTGCTGCACCATGTGTGACTGAGTCAGGGTAATGGTGCGGCGTGCTCTGTCCCGGGTGATCTGCAAGCCAAGGTAGCTGCGCAGTTCACCCAGGTCAGTGCACGTGTGTCTCTTCTGCAGCTCGGACTTCACGTAGGCGAGTCCAGCAGTATCAGCTGTGGCAAAGACCAAGTCGTCGACGTACACGAGGATGTAGAACGGCGGCAGAGAGGTGTCGGTGCGCAGAAACAGCGACGGGTCGGCAGTAGAAGGAGCAAACCCAAGTGCCGCGAGCGTAGTCCTCAGTGTGTCGTGCCACTCACGTGGCGCCTGGCGGAGACCGTAGACTGGACGCCGGAGACTCCACTGGGTACCAGGAGGGAAAGACCCAGTGAAGCCAGGTGGGCGACGCAGCCAGATCTCCTCGTGCAGACTGCCCTGTAAGAAAGCTGTGCTGAAGTCGAGAGAGTGCAGTTCGTAGTCACGGTGAGCAGCAACGTGCAGCAGAACCCGAAGAGTGGTCATCTTCGGGGTGGGGGAGAAGGTCTGAAAGTAGTCAACCCCCTGCCGCTGACTGAAGCCACGAGCCACGTAACGCGCCTTGAAGACAGGCGGAGAACCCGGCGGCCGCTTCACCCTGAAAATCCACATGCCACTGACGATGTTCGCCCCAGGAGGGGGAACAGCGTCAACGTAGGTGCCTGTGGACTTCCAGGAAGCCATCTCTGCATCCATAGCTGCCTGCCACTGAGAGGAGTAGGGACCCTCTATCGCCTCCGCGTAAGAGCGCGGAGTCGGGATGTCTGGTGCATCCGGGTCTCCCTCAGGGGCTAGCAGTACAGACGCGAGACGAGGTGAAGCGGCGGCCAGACACTGGAACTCCTCCTGCCTGTCCTCAAGGACGTCCGTGCCAAGGGCACACTCACCCCCAACGGACGGAGGACAGGCGGACTCAGACTCAGTGACAAGACGAGCAGCGTAGTCTAGACGACAGCGCGCAGCAAAGTCGACAAGCTCAGTGACAAGGGCAGACGCAGCAGACGACTCGAAGGAAGGGTCAGTGACAGCAGTAGCAAGGAGACGCGTGACAGTAGGACTGGCAGCACGAAGAGAGTCCGACTCCGGGTCGGCAAGAGCAGGAAGAGAGGAAGCAGGAGGAGAAGGCAAAGGGGCACGCAGAGGAGCAGTGGACGGACGCAGTGACATCCGGTGCGTGCCAGGGACAGGAGGAGGACGCTGACGCGACCCGCGACCACTAGCGCGCTCAGTACGAACAGGCGACGCAGGACGAGACGCAGGCTCACGACGCTCAGTAAGACCTCCAGTCGGACCAGCGTAGGGAGAAGGAGCAGGCAAAGGGGAGGCAGGCTGTAGCTGGGGCTGTGACCGGACAGGCTGCGGACCCTCTAAGGGAGGAGGGGGAGGTGTAAGACCAAGAACCTGCTGCAGGAGCGGAACGAAGTACGGTCGGGGCCGCGCGGCGACGCTAGAAACAGCAGGAACAGCACCAGCAGCCCCGGCAGGAGCACCCACTCCAGCAGCACCTCCAGCAGCACCACCAGAAGCCCCAGAACCTCCAGCAGCAGCACCAGGAGCACTGTCAGTCGGACCGCCAACGGCAGGCTCAGCGCCAACACCCTCAGCAGTACCAGCTCCAGGAGAACTCTCAGACCCAGCAGCTCCAGCACCCACAGTACGAGCACCGGCGGGACGCGCGGCAGCAGGACCCTCTGCAGCCGAAGAACCACCAGCACCAGCAGCACGCCTCCAGCGCCTGGCAAACCACTCACGCAGCTCCTGTGGGGAGAGTGGCTCCCGGCGAGACGAAGCACCCGCAGGCACAGCACCCCCAGGCTCAGCACCCCCAGGCTCAGCACCCCTAGGCACAGCACCCCCAGGGACAGCACCCCCAGGCTCGGCACCTCCAGGCTCAACACCCCCAGGCACAGCACCCCCAGGCTCAGCACCCCCAGGCTCAGCACCCCCAGGCTCAGCACCCGCAGCAGCACCAGAGTCACCAGTGACCTCGACAGGCTCGACCGCGTCTACCTGGGACACACCTGAAGGGGCAGGACCCTGAGGGGGGAGGGGGACTACCGGGGGGGGACCTGGTACCAAGAAGAGCGGGGGTGGGGGGAGGGACGGAGTGCGGTAGGGGAAGAGGCGGTAGTAGGGTACCGACTCGTCGAACGTGACGTCCTGGGAGGACAGAACACGTCGAGAGGTGGGGTGGTAAAACTGCCACCCAGGGGCGTCGGGGGGGAACCCCAGGAAGACGCAGGGAGAAGCACGAGGGGACAGCTTGTCCGCAGACAGGTCGCGAACAAACGCCCGAGATCCCCAGACCCGGAACGCCGACGCATCGCCAACCTTCCCCGTCCACAGCAGAGCTGGGGAGGTCTCCGGTCGAGAGACCCTGGGGTGGAGGTTGATCTGGTGCGCAGCGTACCTGACCGCAAACGGCCACAGAAAATGGGGAGCAGCCGCATGCATCATGGACGTACGAGCGACGTCCATGACCATGCCAATGCGGCGCTCAGCGATCCCATTCTGCTGTGGTGAGTCCGGAAGCGTGAAGGTCTGACGGATGCCTCACGCACGACAGTAGGCACTCAGGAGGCCAGAGGAGAACTCTCCGCCTCTGTCCGAGTGCAGACGCAAAACAGGGAAGTCAGAGCCAAAGCTCCTCCGAAGCTGGAGACGAGCTGCGCGTATCCAGTCGATCAACACCTCAGTGACCTCACCCTTGCTGCGCAAGGGGAAGACTGTGGTGTAACGCGAGTAGTCGTCAACCACCAGCAGGAAGTATCGCTCCTGACCCTGTCCACGGACGCGGGCTGGGCCCCACACGTCCATGTGAAGCGTCTGCAACGGGGCCTCTGTCGGAGGAAACTGGGAGGAGTGAGGGGCAGCACGCTGGCGCCCCTCGACACAGGGGACACAGGTAGGGCCAGGGCCCGGAGGAAGGGGAGGGAGAGACCGGGGAAGACCAGACACAAGGACTCGCGAGGCCATGCCTCTGAGCCGAAGCAGAGAGGGGTGGCCAAGGCGGTGGTGCCAGAGGAGGGTCTCGTGAGACAGACGACGACACGAGCAGGGGGCAGACTCAGGACCAGACCTGGACGCTGCAGCAAACACCTGACCAGACGAAGGGACCCTACCAGACGTAGCACCTGGAGGAGAAGCAGTGGTCAGTGTGTACAGGCTCGACCCCGGCCGACGTGTAAACGTAGCCAGGTGGCGACCTGTATCCGCCTCCGTGCAGTGGGTCACCCGCTGACGAGCAGGGGTGAACTGGTGGACACCCGCATCCTGGAGGTCAGCACCACTCACCAAGTTCGTCGAGAACGAGGGGAGGTAGAGACCAGTCAGGGTGCCAGAGGGGGCCGCCGGACACGGGAGGACAGTGGAGAAGCGAGACAGGACAGGCCCCCCAGAGGGGTCAGCCAGAGACACCGCAACCGGCCGACTCAGCGGCGTGAGAGTGGTGCGGTCCCTAAAGAAGGAGCGAGACGCTCCAGAGTCAAGGGTGAAGGTGTGAGAGGCCGAAGCCGACACAGTACCTGAGAGGGCAGACTCACCAGCACCTGAGAGCACAGACGCACTGGCACCTAGAGCAGCAGCCTCACTAGTACCTGACGCGGCAGTACCAATGCCCGGGTCGGGCGGGAAACACCGGTAACAGTCATCCTCATCACTACCAGTCACAGCATACATAGCAGCGAGAATAGCATCAAAATCAAGATCATAAATAGCTACACCAGCCCTAGACAGCTCTCCCCAGCGGGGGATCTCAGCGGCCTCCGGAAACTGCTGACGCCAGGCGTCGGTCAGGCGGCCAAAGCAGCGGCGGGCTGTGTGGGCGCCTCCACACCTCTCCCCTGCACGGTCACCGGTGCGAAGAACGTAGGGGCAGGGACCAAGCGCACCACCACGCTGACGCTGCAAGTACCACTCACGGAGCTGCTGAGGGGCGGGGACGGTGCGAGAGCGCTGCTGCTGCTGTGGCTGCTGCTGCGGCTGCTGCTGCTGCTGGCGCTGACCACCCCCAGAGCTGCTCCGCTGGGACGAGCCACTCCGACCCCCGCCTCCACCGCCACCCCCGCCTCCACTGCCACCCCCGTCTCCACCGCCACCTCCCCCACCAGGACCGTCGCTCCCACCGCTCCCACCGCCTCCTCCGCTACCACCTCCGCTGCCACCTCCGCCTCCACCGCCGCCACCAGTACCTCCACTCCCGCCACCACCCCCACCGCCACCCCCACTCCCCCCGCCACCCCCACCGCCTCCTCCACCGCCCCCTCTAGCTCCACCCGCTCCCTTGCCCCCCTTGCCCTTGCCAGAGCGGCGTCTGCCGCTAGGGGCAGACGCCGCGCCGACCGACTCAAAACCAGTGAGGTCGGCCGCAGCGGCAGAGGCGACAGAGGGCAGCAGGGGGGAAGGACCACACCCCTCAAAGATGGGGGTGCGAGGGTCACCCCGAGAGGCCCCTACAGCGACAATACTCTTCTCAGCCGCTAGCAGGGACTCCTCAAGGAGGTCGACAGTGAGAGTGGTGGGACAGACAGAGAGAAACTGGTCCCTAACGGCACGAAGGGACTCAGGGAGACGGGTGACGAGAAAGTAGAGAGTGATGTACATGGGAGGAGGGTTCGCAGCGCGGAACTCAGCAGGAAGGGCAGCGCGGTAGCGGGTGTCACTAGCACGGAGGTGGGTAACGAGGTCAGCGACAGTGGGAAAGGAAGCGAGGTCAGGGAAGAGAAACGGTAGCATGAGGCGGCTAAGGGTAGCGGAGGAAGGGGAGGAGTAGCGTGCAACTACAGCGTCGTACAAGGCCTGAGCGGTCTTGCACTGACTAAAGTGGGCACGCTCAGAGGAAGGGAGGTGGCGACGCATAGCAAGACGTGCAGCAGCATCGCGGGTCGCCCACTTGGAGCGAACGGCAGAGTCAGCATCAGCAGGAGGGGCAGGGACAGCGCCAGAGACAAAGTCAAAGAGAGAGACCTCATCTATCGCATCACACAGTAAGTACAGCTGCAGGTCTTCAATCCAGACGGCAAAGTCAATGGCCCTCCCCTCAGCGTCAAAAGTAAGAACATTGGGGGTGGCCATGGCAGCAGCTGAAAGTCTCACCGGGCTGGGAGAGTCGGGTAGGTCAGCAGCAGAGGAACACAGCTCAAGAACAGCAGCATGGCTCCTCAGGCGGCTCGGGCGGCTCGGGCGGCTCGGGCGGCTCGGGCGGCTCGGGCGGCTCGGGCGGCTCGGGCAGCTCGCGCGGCTCGGGTGGCGTAGGGGCTCACGGGCGGCGCGGGCTGCTGGGGCTGCTCACGTGCAGCACGGCGGGCTGCAGCAGGGGCCGCGGGGAGGGCTGTAGCGGGGCCGACGGCGGGCCGACGGCGGGCTATAGCGGGGCCGGGGCGGGCTGTAGCTGGGCCGGCGGCGGGCTGTAGCAGGGGCCGGTGGCGGGCTGTAGCGGGGCCGGCGGCGGGCTGTAGCTGGGCCGGCGGCGGGCTGTAGCTGGGCCGAGGGCGGGCTGTAGCTGGGCCGGCGGCGGGCTGTAGCTGGGCCGGCGGCGGGCTGTAGCAGGGGCCGGTGCGGGCTGTAGCGGGGCCAACGGCGGGCCGTAGTGGGGCCGGTGGCAGGCTGTAGCGGGGCCAGTGGCGGGGCCAGTGGCGGGGTGTAGCGAGGCCAGTGGCGGGCTGTAGCGGGGCCGACAGCAGCTGAAGCGGGGCCGGTGTAGGGCTGTGGCGGGGCCGACGAGGTCTGGGCGGGGCCGACGAGGGGCCGAAGTGGGGCCTAGGCGGGCCGGCGGGGCCTAAGCGGGGCCAACGCGGGGCCGACGGGGCCTAAGCAGGGCCAACGCGGGGCCGACGGGGTCTAGGCGGGGCCGACGCGGGGCCAAAGCGGGGCCTAAGCGGGGCCGACGGGCCTAAGCGGGGCTACGCGGGGCCGACGCGGGGCCTAAGCGGGGCCGACGGGGGGTTACGCGGGGCCGACGTGGGGCCTAGGCGGGGCCGACGAGGAGCCGACGGGGTCTAGGTGGGGCCGACGCGGGGCCTAAGTGGGGCCGACGGGGGCTACGCGGGGCCGACGAGGGGCCTAGGCGGGGCCGACGAGTGGCCTAAGCGGGAGCACGACGGGGAGGGCGACACGGAGGGTCGCTAAAAAAATGCGCGCCTCGGGGCGCGCTTCGGTGGGCCCTAGGAACAGGCCCTAAGAAGGGACCTGCTCTGATTCCATGAGAAAGTGTGAACGAGAATGAAATGACTATGAACGAAGTGAGTACAAATAGGAAACCCTAATTGGGTTGTACCCCCTATGGGATACCCCACTATAGCCTACACAAATAAGTAAGCTATATGTTCTGACAGCGTGCTCGGTCGGTCCCCGAGGGCGATGTCCGTAATAGGACCCCGGTCTCGGTCGGCGTAGAATGTCGATCTTCTCGGCGAGCGCGAGAATCTCGTTGAAATTAGAGAGTCCGCGCAACATTATTTCGTGCGAGATATCCGGCTTCAGCCCTCCGACGTAACGGTCCACCCGCTCCGCTTCGTGCATGTAGCCGACCTGCTCGCAAAGTGCGAGAAAACCGCTTGTATAATCTTGAACTGACCCGAGCTAGCGCCAAGTGCGCAATCTCTGACGCGCCAAAATTGAAGCCGCAATCGGCTCAAAACGCGCCCGAAGCCCTGCGCACCACGCATCCCACGTGCTGTATTGGGCGGTCTCGCAGAACGAACTCCAGGTGACAGCTGGACCCGTGGGCCCTTCCTCGTGCGACGGTGGCTCGTAGGCGCGTGGCGACGTCATGATGACTCGCCACCAGTCCATGGCGGGGCCCCTTAGCAGTGAAACTGCATACCGGATCTTCGCGGCGTCTGACTCGACGTAATTTGCGTCGAAGAAGACGTTCATCGTGAAGACCCACGATTGAACCGTCGGACCGCCGCGTTGGCTTGGGTCGAAGCAGGGCGGGCGTTGCGGCTTGAGCGGCATTGGTGCCATGATGGCGTGTTCGCCACTTGTCGCCGCAAATTCCACGTGCCGACGGGCTTCTCGGGGCTCCCGCGGGCTTGGTGCGATCCTGTTTCCTCCCATGCCAGGCATCGGCTGGGCGGCGCCATCACAGGCTACGCCTGAGCGTTTTCCCATGCTGTCGTGTTGTGTTGGTGTGCCGGACGAGATGAGGATCGGCTCATCCGAATGTGCAGATGCATTTGTTGGTGCGTGTGATGTCGTCGGAATGTTCACCGTGGACTGTTGACGGGCGGAGTCACGTTCCGCCGTGAGATTCGCGATTTCGAGCGCCGAATCCTCCAGTTGACGCACGAGACGATCAAGTTGCTCCTGCGTCAATGTGGCGAGCGTGAAGTCGGCCATGGCGGGGGTGTCGGGCAAGCTCAGCGAGAGCCTCGGTCGTGGCCGTGCGTGCTTGCGAGAGAGCACTATGAGCGGCGGTGCTGTATCGCTGAGAGACGTCTACCCCCCCAAAAAAATTGAGATAGTGGGGAAGCGAAGGTGTGGATGCGGTCCGAGATGAGATCGTAGGCTCTGAATACCAAGTGTTACGAGTGCAATTGAGTGAACGAACGAGAATTGCACTATCGAAGCAAGAATACAATGAGCGAAGGCATGAGCGAAGAATATATAGCGAAACTACAGTGGTAATGGTAATGGTCTGTGGTAGTCGCGCGACGAGCCTGGGACTGAGGTTGGGAAAGTGTCGAAGCGTAGGCCCGGAGCGCGGGTTACCAGCCGAGCCGTGAGGTCGGGATGCGATGTGCGAAAATGGCGGGATGATTATTGATGCAATGATCGCGAGTGGTAACGGTGCTGACTGAGGTGCTTTAGTGATGTACGTGTTGAGCAGGGATGCGAAGTAAGGAAAAGGGATTTTCCTTACACTACCCCCCCTTCTAAGGAGGTCCTCCTTACGAAAGAGCGTGGACGTCTCTGAAGTTTCGGCTACACAGATATTCGGTGAGGACAGGGTGGTTTTCGATTCCGTCCAAGGGAACCCAGTTGTCTTCGGTGGGTGTACGGTCTTTCCAGCGGATCAGGAACTCGATCTTTCGGGCTCCTCGAGGGTCGCGAACTCTGTGGCTCAGAATCTTGTCGGGGGTGATGATTGGCTCGGTTGGCGGTCGTGCCATGCTGGCTGGTCGATTTTGTGGTAGTTGGCTTGTGGATGGTACGTAAGGGCAAAGCAGGCTGACGTGGAACGATGGGCTGACGTACCAGTCAGCAGGGAGGAGGAGGTGCGCGGTGACAGGTGTTATCATATGGCTAATTCGAAATGGCCCACAGTATCGAGGGCGGAGTTTGGGAGTGATGGGCAGGCGGAGGTTTTGAGTGTCGAGTAAAACGAGGTCGTCGGGCTGGTAAGTGACAGGCCTGCAGTGGCGGTCGGCGCTGCGTTTAGCGATGGTGTTTGATTTTTTTATTGCTTCTGCTGCCCTGGTCCGTGCTGCTTGCAAAATCTCGGCGAATTGTTGTGCGCGTGGAACGGGGTTGTCGGCATTTGGGGTCATGGGTATTGTTGGGTCTTGTCCGTAGTTCAGGTAAAAAGGTGACTGTTGAGTCGTAGCGGATGGGGCGTTGTTGTATGCGAATTCGATGAGTGGCAGTTGCTGTTCCCACGTGGCCCTAATGAGCTGTTCCATGGTCTGGTTTGTCCGTTCGGTCTGTCCATCGGTTTCGGGGTGATACGATGAACTGAACTGTAGTCGCGTGCCGAACTGCTGCCACAGGTTCCGCCAGAAATTGCTAGTAAACTTCGTGTCCCTGTCGCTGATGATTGATGCTGGTATCCCGTGCAGTCGCACGACGGTGGTGATGAAGAGTCGGGTTGTTTCCTCGGCTGTGATTGATTTCTTGCAGGCTGCGAAGTGTGCCATTTTCGTCAGTCGATCGACGACGACCAGGATCACTTCATTCCCACTCGCCCCAGCCGGTAACCCCGTGCTGAAGTCCATCGTCACCTGCTGCCAAGCACGCTCTGGAGGAGGGATTGGTTGCAATTGTCCCGCCGGCCGCTTCCGGGTTGACTTCATGAGCTGGCAAGTGGGACACGATGCCACGTGTCGTTGCACGTCGGTCAACATTTCCGGCCAGTAATAGTACCGCTCCTGCTGCTGCCGTGTTTTTTCTACTCCGAAATGTCCCGAGGTAACTCCGTCGTGTGCCTCCTGTAACAGTTATTCCCGTAGTAGTGTGTACCCTGGTACCCACATGCGGTCGGTCCCAGCTTTTACGTAATAGACTCCCTTGGCTGCTGCGAATTGCTGCGAGTTTCCTCCTGTGAAGAATGGGTCTGTTTGATATCCGTGGGTAAATAGTCCTGTCAGTAGCGGGCTGGTCTGGGCGAGTAGTATCGCATGGATCAGGGTAGTGGGGCGGGTTAGTGCGTCGGCGATATTCGAGGCTCCTTTTTTTTAGGTGACTGTGTAGTGGAAATTTGACTCGAGGAAATCGAGCCACCGAATCTGTCGTGGGTTGAGGTGGGGCTGTGCACGGAGGTATTGTAGGGATCGATGGTCTGTCCGTACTGTCACGTCTGTGCCGGTCAAGTAGCAGCGCCATACTTTGAATGCATGCACCCCGACGGTCGTGTATCGGGTAATTTCGTTCAAGCGGATACAGTTTTTGTGATTCGTAGGCGATGGGCAGGAGGCCGTTGCCGAAGTCCTGTAAAAGTACGGCTCCGATGGCGATGTCGCTCGCGTCTGTAACAACTTCGAAGGGGCGATGTGGGTCAGCGATGCGTAGGACGGGTGGTGAACAGAGAACATGTTTCAGGGCAGAGAAGGCAGCATGCTCTTTCTCCCCCCACATAAAAACGACCCCCTTGCGCAGTAATTCGGTGAGCGGGGCTGTTAAGCGTGCCATGTCGGGGACGAACCGACGAACGTAATTAACGAAGCCTAAAAAACTATGCAATTCCGTGATGTTCATCGGGGAATGCCACGCTTTTACGGTATCCAGCTTCTTAAGGTCGATTTCAACTCCAGCCTCCGAAATAATGTGTCCTAAAAATTCTAGCCTGTCCCGAAAAAACTCGCACTTGGAGCCCTTGGTGAGTAACCGATGTTCTTCTAAAATTTTAAAAACTGCTTCGAGATCTACTAAGTGCTGCTGCTGGTCCCGACTGTAAACGAGAATGTCGTAGAGGTAAAGTATAACGCATTTATCTAAAAGTGGCCTAAACGCCTCGTTCATGGTCATCTGAAATGTTGCGGGCGCGTTGGTCAGCCCAAAAGGCATCACCGTGTACTCGAATGACCCGTACCTAGTCCTAAATGCTGTCTTGGCGCAGTCCGATGGTTCGACCCGAATCTGATGGTAACCTCCTCGTAAGTCTATTTTCGAAAATACCCGTGCTATTCGCAGCTGGTAGATAAGTTCGTCGGCGCGGGGGATGGGGTACCGCGATTTGACGGTTACCCTGTTAAGCGCTCGGTAGTCTATGCACATGCGAAACCCTCCGTCTTTTTCGGTGTGAACAGTATCGGTGCGGCGAACGGTGACGAGCTCGGTCGGATAAACTGCTTCTCTAACAGATAATCTAACTACTTCCTTAGTTCGTCGAGCTCGGGCTGTGTTAGTCTGAACTGGCACTATACAGATGGCTGTGCCCCCGGTTCTAACTCGATCCTATGGTCATGCGCCTGCTGAGGTGGCAGCCCTTGCGGTAAGTCATCTGGAAAAATACCCGGGTATCGTTTCAATAGTTCGTGAAGTTCAGGCGGTACGGTTGCCAACAGTTTCTGAAAATCGCTCGGCTGCTCCTCTTCTCCCACTAATGCTATATCCACTGCGTACACGTCAGCTCCAGCAGCGACAGCCCGTTTCATCGTGATGGCGTTGACTTGGACCGTTGAAGACTCGGGTGGCTGCCAGCAAGGTAGGACGACCCAGTTACCACTACTTCGCACTGTGCAGCTACCCATCGTCCAGTCAATTCGCGGGTTATACCGTCGCAGCTAATCACGTCCCAATAAAATGGCGTGCCCATCCAGTGTCGTTGCGAGCATTTCCTGTGTAAACCTGAAGTTCCCTCCGCGACGGACTTTTACTCACTCCACCTTTTCCCGTATGGCCAGTGGCGTACCGTCGACTAAGCGTGCATCTATCTCAGGTAAGCATCGGTTAAGTATTAATTGTAATTTCCGTGCGGTCGCTGTATTAACTAAGCTGTGACTTGCTCCTCCGTCAATAAAAATCTTCACTGCTGCTCCCTGTATTTTCCCGTAGATCAGTACTGGGCAATCCGTCGCTGTACCCTCCTTATTCATCCGAGCCCGATCGATGGCGTGAATCGGTACTGTGACTCGGTGAGGGTCGGTGTGGTTGGGCGAGCAGGCAGTCTCGTCAGTAGTTGGCCCAACTTCTACTGACTGCTGGCGTTTCCCTGCCTCTGAGACTCTCTCCCCTGCTCTGCTCCGCGGCGCCTCAGCTCCTCTGGGCATTCGCTCTTGCGATGCAAAGCAGCGCCCCTTAAACGGTGCGGCAGTTGCCTTCGTTGAAACGGCGTGTACAGTGGCGTGCTCGGTCGGTCCCCGAGGGCGATGTCCGTGATAGGACCCCGGTCTCGGTCGGCGTAGAATGTCGATTTTCTCGGCGAGCGCGAGAATCTCGTTGAAGTTAGAGAGTCCGCGTAGCATTATTTCGTGCGAGATATCCGGCTTCAGCCCTCCGACGTAACGGTCCACCCGCTCCGCTTCGTGCATGTAGCCGCCCTGCTCGCAAAGTGCGAGAAAACCGCTTGTATAATCTTGAACTGACCCGAGCTAGCGCCAAGTGCGCAATCTCTGACGCGCCAAAATTGAAGCCGCGATCGGCTCGAAGCGCGCCCGAAGCCCTGCGCACCACGCATCCCACGTGCTGTATTGGGCGGTCTCGCAGAACGAACTCCAGGTGACAGCTGGACCCGTGGGCCCTTCCTCGTGCGACGGTGGCTCGTAGGCACGTGGCAATGTCACGATGACTCGCCACTAGTCCATGGCGGGGCCCCTTAGCAGTGAAACTGCATACCGGATCTTCACAGCGTCCGAATCGACGTAGTTTGCGTCGAAGAAGACGTTCTTCGTGAAGACCCATGATTGAACCGTCGGACCTCCGCGTTGGCTTGGGTCAAAGCAGGGCGGGCGTTGCGGCTTGAGCGGCATTGGTGCCATGATGGCCTGTTCGCCACTTGTCGCCGCAAATTCCACGTGCCGACGGGCTTCCCGGGGCTCCCGCGGGCTTGGTGCGATCCTGCCTCCTCCCATGCCAGGCATCGGCTGGGCGGCGCCGTCACTGGCTGCGCCTGAGCGTTGTCCCATGCTGTCGCGTTGTGTTGGTGTGCCGGACGATATGATGATCGGCTCGTCCGAATGTGCAGATGCATTTGTTGGTGCGTGTGATGTCGCCGGAATGTTCATCGTGGACTGTTGACGGGCGGAGTCATATTCCGCCGTGAGCGTCGCGATTTCGAGCGCCGAATCTTCCAATCAGGTTGCTCCTGCGTTAATGTGGCGAGCGTGAAATCGGCCATGGCGGGGGTGTCGGGCAAGCTCAGCGAGAGCCTCGGTCGTGGTCGTGCGTGCTTACAAGAGAGCACTACGAGCGGCGGTGCTGTATCGCTGAGAGACGTCTACCCCCCACAAAAAATTGAGATAGTGGGGAAGCGAAGGTGTGGATGCGGTCCGAGATGAGATCGTAGGCTCTGAATACCAAGTGTTACGAGTGCAATTGAGTGATCGAACGAGAATTGCACTATCGAAGCAAGAATACAATCAGCGAAGGCATGAGCGAAGAATATATAGCAAAACTACAATGGTAACGGTAATGGACTGAGGTTGTCGCGCGGCGAGCCTGGGACTGAGGTTGGGAAAGTGTCGAAGCGGAGGCCCGGAGCGCGGGTTACCAGCGGAGCCGTGAGGTCGGGGTGCGATGTGCGAAAATGGCGGGGTGTTTGCCGATGCGAGGATCGCGAGTGGTAACGGTGCTGACTGAGGTGCTATAGTGATGTACGCGTTGAGCAGGGATGCGAAGTAAGGAAAAGTGATTTTCCTTACACCAACCCTAACTCGAGGTTGCTCAGAGGTGAAAATCTTGAACAAACAAACACTGCACTCGCGCAACTCGAGGCCAACCCTAACTCTTGGAAAGTACTTGCCCGACTTCGAAAATACCGCGCGTTGCCTTTGGACCTAGCTGACTAATCTGTACCGAACCTCGCCCCCATCTTATTACTTCCTAGGCTTCACTTCTGTGTCGATTCATTCAGTCACAGCTGTGTTGTTCGCTCTCCCTTTTGTAACTCATAAAAAATAACCTAGATTTTGAAGCCACAAATGTGTATGAACAAAAGTCGTTAGCACTTGTTCACCCCCCCATTCCCTCGGATATCACTCTCGCTTTGCCACTCGATCCAATCACAGGCGGCCTTCCTCTTGCGCCATGGCGGGGGACGCGGCGGCATTCGCGCTGTTCACCTCGGAGGCCGAGAGGAGGGTCCACTTCATGCGCCTCGCCATCGCGCAGGTGCATGACGTGGCACTCGCCGCGCTCCGCTCCTCTCCGCTATTGCACCTGCCCCCCTCTCCGCGCTGCTCTCCTCCTCTCCGTGCCTGAGTTGATCTGATCTTCTCCATGCCTGAGTTGATCTGATCTCCATGCGTCAAAGTTGATAATCGCCAACTCATGCAAGGGGCTGACTGCATGTGATTGATCTGATCTTCTCCGTTCTTCCTCTCCTCGCCCTGCCTTTCCTCGCCCTTCCCTCACATACTGCTGCCAACAGACCCCTCTTTCTCACTCTCCCCACGGTCACGCTACCCCTCTTACTGCTATCATCACTCTGCTATCATCACTCTGCTATCATCACTCCCACTCGCGCCACTACTCCCTGCACTGCCAGCACTCCTGTTGCGTGCTGGTTTTGCTCCATTCATGTGCCACCTTTCAGTCCTATCAGCACTTCCGTTTCCTCCCGCTTCTCCCCTCATACCCTCCCCTCCTCCTACCCTCTGCGCCTACTCTCCTCCCCTCTTCCCTTCCCCTTCCCCCCGCTCACCAGCAGTACAGGAGCGCAGGGAGCAGAGCTACTGCAGTGCGAGGGGGGCATACTGGCCAGCGAGGCTGTAGACCTCTTCCGGCGATTCTACGAGCAAGGCAACCCCAACGGTCTGTCACCACTCTGGCCCTGCTCCTCACCCACCGCCCGCTGCTGCTTCCCCACCCACTGATCGTGACTGATTCCGCCCTTCCCTCAGTTTCTCTCCCATCCCACCAACCAATTTCCCTCCTTGCAAACACAATGCTGTCCCGCTTGCACACGCCTTTCAGCTTCATCGCCCTTTTCCCCTCTCCCTCTCCCCTCTCCCCTCTCCCCTCTCCCCTCTCCCCTCTCCCCTCTCCCCTCTCCCCTCTCCCCTCTCCCTTCTCCCCTCTCCCCTCTCCCTTCTCCCCTCGCCCCTCTCCCTTCTCCCCTCGCCCCTCGCCCCTCACCCCGTGCGCACCAGCACCAAGGCCCCATCGCCCCGTCAAGCCCGGGACGCCTGGGGCCAAGATCACAACCTGATGAGCCAGACCTGGTTTGGCTGCCGGCCGGCCTTCTCACGCTCAATTCAAACTCTTGCTCACTTCGCATCGCATGCCTTTGCCGTGTCGTCCTTTCTCCGCTCTGCTGGTTGCTTTCATGCTGCTCAGTGCTCGCGATCCAAGCCTGTTGCATCAAATCACCCTGTTTGCCAGGCCAGGCCTATGGTACCGTACCATGTCTTTTTGTAAGTGTTCCAGACAGCAACCTTACGGAGCAGAAATACCGTAGTTGCTGACATGAGAATGTTCTGCCACGGATGGTGAGCATATATGGTGCTCAATTAACCCTGTTTCCGTCACGTCAGCCCTTTGTTGTCAGACATGCTGTTGTTTTAAAGAAATGGTTTTCTTTCTGTGGTATGGTGAAAGATCCGGTGAAGAAAGTAAGTTTCAAGTATTCTGTGCTGGTTTAGGTGCCTTTTCTGCAGCTGCTATTCCTCCTTTTGTCATCAGCTGAACAAGATGGGTGTTCATAGGCTTGATAGTAGGGCCCTAGGTATCAGACTTTTTACACAGATTCAGCGTTAGATCATACTTTTTTTTATACACTCCTCTGAAGTCGAAGTTTTTTTATATGTATGTTGGCGGATTTTCCAGAGTATTTGTTTATGCCTTCTCTGTTTTTACAGCCTTGAAGTTTGAGTGTACGCTGTGCCTCAGTGTACTATCGGGGGTGCACTCTGAAACCGGGCTTACGGGGATTCTGGCCAGCAAGGCGGTGTGTAGGTATAACACCGTCAATCACGGCTGGTAAATTGTATTTCCCCACCGCGGCACCGCTCTGTCGCGTTGGTACAGCAAAGATGCCATCAGCGACATTTCCAACCAATCGGGACTGTGCAGCAACCAGCGTTGGCAACATTCCTTGCCAACGCATAGCTCGCAGCGCGCTGCGCCACGCACGACACCAGAACCATTCACCCCACCCCACCTGTGCTGCATACACGACCAGGTGACGTACATGCAGGGAGCAGTGAGGGTTTCATCTTGAGGAGGTCCGAAAAGGGGACCTCCTCAACGCACCCAGCGTGACCGTTCCAACAATTCCCTCTGTCGCCTGGCTCTCCCTCACATCTTTGCCATCCCCTGTTACTACTGCCTGATCCCTCGTGTCAGGCAGTTTCTCCCAACCTAGCAAAACACAGCTCGGCAGACTCAATGGCTGCCACGGACACTGCTGCGGACGAGCTGGACGACGACGACAATGTAGGTCGTCGCCGTTTAGGCGACATGGCGACGGGCCTCGACTTTCTGAAGTCGTCCTTAGCTACGCCTTGTGCACCGCCAGCGGCACCGTCTCTGCCCAGCACGAGTCACGCTCCAGAATCTGTGCACCAGTCAATCCCCTTGTTTCAGCAGCAGTTTTGGTCTTTTTACTGAAAAAAACGAAGGTTTTTTTGCACCAAAAGTATTTATTTTCAAAAACCGTTTTTTATCGTATTTTACGATCGTTTCTTACGATACGGTATTTTACGATCAAAATGTAAAAAAAACGTCGTTTTTTTGCACCTTGGGGGTGAGAGGGGTGGGAAGAGTGGGAAAGGGTGGGAGGGGTGGGATGGGTGGGAAGGGTGGGGTGGGAGGGGCTGGAGTGGTGGGGGAGGTACGATGGGTGAGAGAGGGAGGGATGGGCAGGTGGGGTGGGAGGATGTGGAGGGGTGGGATGGGTGCGATGGGTAGGATGGGTGAGATGGGTTGGAGTGGTGGGATGGGTGAGATAGGCAGGCAGCATGTCAAGTAGCTGGCGCCTTAGAGCCAGCAATCACCCATTGCTTGCATCACATCCCTGTTTTCCTCCAAAAGATGCGCTCCTTTTTCTTCCTTTCTCTTCCCCTTTCCACTCCCCCTGCTGTCTCACAGCCTCTTTTCCTGCATCCTCCCCCTCCACCTCATCCCATTCCTCCTCCTCCTTTTCCTCCCTTGGTGTTTTGAGTCGACTCAAAACACGTCCCATTCGTCCTCCTCCTTTTCCTCCCATTTTCCCTCATTCCCACCCTCCTCCCTGCTCGCATCCGTCTCCCATCGTCCCCCATCCTCCCCATTCCACCCCTTTTCCCTCCTCCGCCTGTGCTTTCCACCTCTCTCAACCGCCCTTTCTCCCCCACCTTGTTCCTGCTCACCCAACCGCACCTCTCAACACCCCTTTGCGTTCCCCCATTTCACTCGTATCGTCAGTGAATTTCTGCATACCAGCATGCGTCCATATCATCTTCCATTCTTTGGAAGCTTCAGTGTTCCAACTCCCTTCCTCACGGCGTGTTTCTTCCCCTCCTCCCCTCCCCACTTCCCCCCCTCCCCCCCTCCCCACCTTCCCCTCTACCCCCCCTCCCCCTCTCCCCCCCTTCCCCACTTCCCCCCCCCCATCCCCCCCTTCCCCTCTTCCCCCCTCCGCCCCCAGGTCTCACCCGTGTGTTCTACGGCTGTCCCAACGACCGCTTCGGCGGCTGCGGATCCGTGCTCTCAGTACACGCCAAAGGATGCCGCCCCTGCCCGCCCTTGTATGCTCTGCTGCAATCTCTGCCTGCTCTCCCCCTTCCGCAACCCACTCCCGCCTCCGCTTTACGTTTTTCTTTCCCGCACCAACTCATGCAAGGAGCTGACTGCATGTGGTGATCAATTTTGATGATTGATCTGATCTTCTCCGTGCCTGAGTTGATCTGATCTCCATGCATCAAAGTTGATAATCGCCAACTCATGCAAGGGGCTGACTGCATGTGATTGATCCGATCTTCTCTGTTCTTCCTCTCCTCGCCCTGCCTTTCCTCGCCCTTCCCTCACATACTGCTGCCAACAGACCCCTCTTTCTCACTCTCCCCACGGTCACGCTACCCCTCTTACTGCTATCATCACTCTGCTATCATCACTCCCACTCGCGCCACTACTCCCTGCACTGTCAGCATTCCTGTTGCGTGCTGGTTTTGCTCCATTCCTGTGCCACCTTTCAGTCCTATCAGGACTTCCGTTTCCTCCCGCTTCTCCCCTCATACCCTCCCCTCCTCCTACCCTCCGCGCCTACTCTCCTCCCCTCTTCCCTTCCCCTTCCCCCCGCTCACCAGCAGTACAGGAGCGCATGGAGCAGAGCTACTGCAGTGCGAGGGGGGCATACTGGCCAGCGAGGCTGTAGACCTCTTCCGGCGATTCTACGAGCAAGGCAACCCCAACGGTCTGTCACCACTCTGGCCCTGCTCCTCACCCACCACCCGCTGCTGCTTCCCCACCCACTGATCGTGACTGATTCCGCCCTTCCCTCAGTTTCTCTCCCATCCCACCAACCAATTTCCCTTCTTGCAAACACAATGCTGTCCCGCTTGCACACGCCTTTCATCTTCATCGCCCTTTTCCCATCTCCCTCTCCCCTCTCCCCTCTCCCCTCTCCCCTCTCCCCTCTCCCCTCTCCCCTCTCCCCTCTCCCCTCTCCCCTCTCCCCTCTCCCTTCTCCCCTCTCCCCTCTCCCTTCTCCCTCTCCCTCTCCCTCTCCCTTCTCCCCTCGCCCCTCTCCCTTCTTCCCTCGCCCCTCGCCCCTCACCCCGTGCGCACCAGCACCAAGGCCCCATCGCCCCGTCAAGCCAGGGACGCCTGGGGCCAAGATCACCACCTGATGAGCCAGACCTGGTTTGGCTGCCGGCCGGCCTTCTCACGCTCAATTCAAACTCTTGCTCACTTCGCATCGCATGCCTTTGCCGTGTCGTCCTTTCTCCGCTCTGCTGGTTGCTTTCATGCTTCTCAGTGCTCTCGATCCAAGCCTGTTGCATCAAATCACCCTGTTTGCCAGGCCAGGCCTGCGGTACCGTACCATGTCTTTTTGTAAGTGTGCCAGACAGCAACCTTACGGAGCAGAAATACCGTAGTTGCTTACATGAGAATGTTCTGCCACGGATGGTGAGCATATATGGTGCTCAATCAACCCTGTTTCCGTCACGTCAGCCCTTAGTTGTCAGACGACATGCTATTGTTTTAAAGAAATGGTTTTCTTTCTGTGGTATGGTGAAAGATCCGGTGAAGAAAGTAAGTTTCAAGTATTCTGTGCTGGTTTAGGTGCCTTTTCTGCAGCTGCTATTCCTCTTGTCATCAGCTGAATAAGATGGGTGTTCACAGGCTTGATAGGTTGCTGCTGGATCCAGGGGCTCAGATTTCAATCGTTTTAGTCTGCTTTGTCCGATTTTCAGACTTGTGTACGTGTGATTAGCCAGAGTATTCTCATAAAGAAAGAAGAGGGCCGTACGAGAGGGCCCGGCCTGGCAGGGACCAGATATTTGTGAAATCTTGAAGTACTCTTGTCGTAGGTGAAAGACTAGAAACCCTCAAGACTTAATTTAGCGAGTCGAGTGAAGGAGGCAATGTCCCTCAAGACCAGAAACCCCCTTTGGCGAACATCTCACAGAGATCACTTACGGCAATGCATGCCGTCCCACCCCTGTAAATCTAACCCACTTGCACCCATTCGCCCCAACCCACGAGAAAACTAATCTTTATTCTCATCTCCTTCCCAGCATCCTCAACTTCTCCCTTTATTCCCATTCCCCAAGAACGCTGATTTCCCTTCGTTTCCAGTTCGCGCCACTACTTGGCCTTCTTCTCGAGCGCCTTAACCTTGGCGATGAGCGCCTTAGCCTGCTTCCTCAGCTTCTTTGCCTTCGCCTTCAGGGCCTTCTTTGCCTTCTTCCCCTTCTTCCCCTGCTTGCCCTTCTTGCCCTTCCCTTTCTTCCCCTTCTTCCCCTTCTTCCCCTTCTTCCCCTTCTTCCCTTTTTTCCCCTTCTTACCCTTCTTCCCTAAACCGTTGATCTGCAAACGGGAATGGGAGGTTGCGAGGGTAGGGAAGAAGTCCAGGTAGAGGCTATGACGTATGATACGGACGAATATGGGTGTGATCGAAGAAATTGATATGAACATGGCCTCTGTATTGAAATGAATACAAACTTGACTGATGGTGCCCCAGGAGATCGTGAGCGATAGGAGTCTAAGCACTAGGTGAACATTGAACACGAAGTTGTGAACAGAAAATATGTAAACTGAAGGTTGATGAAGGTATTTGCAAGGGCGGAGTAGAGTTGTGAGGAGGATGAGGAAGAAGTTCGCTTGGGTTAGAGATACCAGATAGTGGTGATTCCCTGATTTGACACAGCAGCAACAATGATTGACTGAATGGGATTTTTCTGCGATCATTCGTCACCCTTTAGGTCCAACCAGGTGTGCGTGTGTGGTTTAGGTTTGGTTGTTGGTATGCAGTTTTGAAGAACGCGAATGTGTTGTGACCACGTGTACAATCCAATTGTGTGTAAAATGAAACTCATATTCACGAAATCGTTGTATCCACCCTCACATTCTCGTTAGGTTTCGTGAAAACAAACAAAAGATGTAACCGCTTTTAATCCATCTTGACCGCTCGAAACCAAATCTGCGATCCTAACGTTACTTTCGAGTGAACTTTTGGCTCTGGTATTCGCTTTCGCAAAAGGAGTATTCAGAGTTGCTTTTTGGGGTCGTCGTTTTCTGGATACTTGGCGCAACATAACCGCACACTTTTTGCAGAAAAACCTTCGGACCCCCAGAATCGCAATTTCCCTTTTCCGCGATGACGCCATCACGCTCGTATGCGTTACCTGGCTCTTGATAGCCTGTCTAAGGACGCGCTTGACCTATAAGACTCTTGTCTTGGCATATCTTTTGTCTATGCACGCTGGACGGAAAGCGATGTCCGCGCTCGTATCAGAAATACCTGTTTGTACAGAGCTGTGACGAGGTCACTCCAGGGAGTGCGCATATCCCCACCCCAACCGTTGAAACGGAACGGAACGGAGGTATGCTGGAATCCAGATTCAACTGATGGAGTGGCGGAAATTCAAAATCTGCTCACCAACTGAAATCGTGGTGCAGGGGCCGAATCGCACGCACATGGAGAGACGAAACTCACAACGGAACGTAATCGATTGTCGTTGTGGGAAATAAAAATTCCCTCGGCAGCAGCAGTCTCGATACAGCCACGAAGAGTGCGCAGAGTAACTAATACTCATCAAGGGACTATCAAGGGAAATAAGGCAACTGGTCAAGGGGGTTGATATGCTTCTAAGGAGAGATAACCCGTCATCAGAATGACGACCCAAACTCGTTCACAGATCTTTCCGTTATGAAGTCTCATGTAACCGTAGGGTACTTTCACCTAGGTTAGATTGTAGGCCTCACCCTGATCATGGCACAAACCACCCCATCCAAGGAGGATAAGGTTTCAAGTCTTAGTCCAGCCATCTCAAGAAGTCCAATGCTTAAAAACATGACCACATTCAAACAAACCAGCCTGCAGTCTACGCACCCACTAGACCCCCCATCCCAAATCCCACCAGTTAAAGACTGACTAAACCCTGCAAAACCAAAGCCCTCACATGCACCAGCTCCAGCGCTGGAACCGGACGGGGCCCCACAAGCTGCTGCTGCCCCGATTTCATTCTGCTTTCTCGCCCTTCTCATGCTTCTCTCCCACCGGACGGGGCCCCACAAGCTGCTGCTGCCCCGATTTCATTCTGCTTTCTCGCCCTTCTCGTGCTTCTCTCCCTCCTCATGCTTCCCTTCCTTCTCGTGCTTCTCTCCGTTCCCATGCTTCCCATGCTTCCCATGCTTCCCGTGCTTATTGCCCTTCTTCCCCCTCTTCCCTTTCTTTCCCTTCTTTCCCTCCTTCAGGCTCCTACGCACATCCGCCACGTCAGCATCGCCATCAGCATCCTCATCGCCTTCCGCCAGCGGGGAGGGCAGGTCGACCTCGGCCATGCTGCGAGCAGCCGCGCCATCAGACCCCGCCTCCTCGCCCCCACTCGGTGCGGCTGAATCAGCGCCAGCAGCGGCAGGAGGCCCATCCATGCCCTTCTTGGGTTCCTTCCCCTTCTTCCCCTTCCAGCATTTCTTCCCCTTCTGCCCCTTCTTGCATTTCTTCCCCTTCTTCTTCAGGCTCCTGCGAATGTCTGCCACGTCAGCATCAGCATCTCCCTCCTCAATCTGGGAGGGCATGTCGACCTCCGCCATGCTGCGCGCAGCCGCACCTGAACCCCCGCCAGCGTCGGCACCACCAGGTGCCGCTCCCTCAGGTGCCGCCCCCTCAGGTGCCGCCCCACCAGGTGCCGCCCCCGCCCCACCGGGTGCTGCTACCGCGCCGCCATTCTTTTTCCCCTTCTTCCCCTTCCTGCATTTCTTCCCCTTCTTCCCCTTCTTGCATTTCTTCCCCTTCTTCTTCAGGCTCCTGCGAATGTCTGCCACGTCAGCATCAGCATCTCCCTCCTCAATCTGGGAGGGCATGTCGACCTCCGCCATGCTGCGCGCAGCCGCAACTGAACCCCCGCCAGCGTCGGCACCACCAGGTGCCGCTCCCTCAGGTGCCACCTCCTCAGGTGCCGCCCCACCAGGTGCCGCCCCCGCCCCACCGGGTGCTGCTACCGCGCCGCCATTCTTTTTCCCCTTCTTCCCCTTCCTGCATTTCTTCCCCTTCTTCCCCTTCTTGCATTTCTTCCCCCTCTTCTTCAGGCTCCTCCGCGAGTCCGCCACGTCAGCATAAGCGTCCCCCTCCGCCAGCAGGGAGAGCAGGTCGACCTCCGTCAGCACGCGAACAGCGCCATTGTGGCGCGACTCTTCGCCCTCCTCCGCAAGAGCGCGGTTCGTTATAAGCACATCCGCGTCCTCGCTTGCGTCATCTGCGAGCGCTTTGCCCGTGGCGAGGAGGCTGTCGTCGGGGCTTGCGGCGAGAGTAGCGAGAGCGGGGTTGAACTCCGCCGCGGCCGCCAGGTGCGCAACCGCGAGCGCACAGAGCAGCAGCAGGAAAGCGCGAAGCACCTTCATTGCTAACTTTTGGTCTCAAGCTGGATAGCTGGTAGTAATATTGCGATATGAACTTATCGGATGAGACCGGTTCAAGTGATGGAGAAGAGTGGAAATGCGAAACGAATATGTAGTGTCGAGATGTGTTTCGAGGCGGCTCGGGATTTGCCGTGAACTGAAGGAAGTAACGAAGCGCGCAGCTAACTGACGCAAGGACTCGTCTGCGTGTGAGGCGGTGCTAGGGTCGCCCATAATGTCACTCGATTCATATGAGCTGGCTAGATTCACGGGGCCTAGCCTGCCTGACTCAAAAAGGTGGCGCTCCTTGACTTGCGGGCGATGGAAACTGCAGAAGAATTGCTTTTGCTCCAGAAGAGAAGTGCACAGCATATGGCACTTGAATTCCCGAGGGGACCTCGGAAGTGCCCATCCAATCAGCATGCGACCCTCGAGATTGCTGGGGTGACCCCCGCAATTATACAGCAGACCAGCTCAAAGAACAGTCCGCCAATTGCGGATATGGGGGGTCTGAGATTAGCATGTATATCTACAGAGTAAAATTTCCCTAGCGCTAACTCACATTATGGTACTGAAGTACAAAAGGGTGATACATGTGAAACAGAAAGAGCAATGTGATTATGATGATGTATCATTCTCACAGTCTTAATTTGAATTTCTGGTGGGCAAGAAAAGTATTGGAGCCATGACGTGTGTTTTCCTTGTGGATAAGGCAATTATGAAGAATAAGAGAAAAGCGGGAATTTCTGATCCAATGCAGCAGTAATAAATATTCTATAATGAATGTTCGCTCACGCATTCCCCTTTGTCAACCTTTTTCCCCCTTTTCTATATCCATTGTATTCTATATTCCCTTTCTTTCATATGAGTATATTAGTTAATGGCCAGAATTATCTGTAGATATATGAGCAGAATTATCTTCGCAGCGTACTTGGCGGTGTATTGTTGCAGTTAGTTCGCTGCATCATTGGTTCGGGGGGTCACTCCAGCAATCTCGAGGGTCACCCCATAATTGGTACTTTCGAGGGTCCCTTGAGAATTCCAGTTCCCTCAGGAACCAACCTCACAGCACTTCTTTTCTGGAGCGATTCTTCCCCAAGTGTTGCCATCGCCCGCAGGTCAAGGCGCCACCAGCCGGAGTCACGCAGACGAGGCCCGTGAATCACGCCAATTTCTTTTGAAACGAGTGAAACTATGGGCGACCCTAGGCCGACCGCCTCACACGCAGATGGGCCTTCTCTCAGATTAGTTTCACCTTTGATTCACGGCGAAATGCAGGAAGGGGAAGAAGGGGGAAAAGAATGGTGGCGCGGTAGCAGCACCCGGTGGGGCGGGGGCGGCACTTGGTGGGGCGGCACCTGAGGGGGCGGCACCTGAGGGAGCGGCACCTGGTGGTGCCGACGCTGGCGGGGATTCAGGTGCGGCTGCGCGCAGCATGGCGGAGGTCGACCTGCCCTCCCAGATTGAGGAGGGAGATGCTGATGCTGAGGTAGCAGACATTCTCAGAAGCCTGAAGAAGAAGGGGAAGAAATGTAAGAAGGGGAAGAAATGCAAGAAGGGGAAGAAATGCAGGAAGGGGAAGAAGGGGAAGAAGGGGAAAAAGAATGGCGGCGCGGTAGCAGCACCTGGTGGGGCGGGGGCGGCACCTGGTGCTGAGACCCCTGCCGACGCTGGCGGAGATTCAGGTGCACCGAGTGGGGGCGAGGAGGCGGGCCCTGATGGCGCGGCTGCTCGCAGCATGGCCGAGGTGAGAAGAACTGAACGAGAATGAATGAACTATGAGTGAAGTGAGTACAAATAGCAAACCCTAATTGGGTTGTACCCCCTATGGGATACCCCACTATAGCCTACACAACAGCATAAGCTATACAATGTTCTGACACACCCCCATAGGCAAAGTGGGGGAGAACAAGGGGTCACAAGACCAGTCAAGAAAAACAAAGCAAAGCTCAGGGGTGATCACAAAGTCACCACACAGTCCGAGCACAAGGTCAAGGCCACAAGGCCAGTTCACATGCAGGAGTAAACACATATATATATAGAGCTAGACAAGCAAGAGCAGGTATATATATGTGACAGTACAAGTAAGGTCAAGAGGAGAGCAAGTGAGGCAAGACAGGTACAAGACCCAGCTGGGTGCAGAAGCGCTGATGGTCACAAGGCGCGAGTGCCTTGGTGAACACGTCAGCAGTGTTGGCCTCAGAGGCCACGTACGCAAGCCGCAACTGTCCACGCTGCTGTAGCTCACGAGCAAGGAAGTAGCGAAGAGCAATGTGCTTCGTTCTGTGCTCCAGGCACTGCTCTCGACACAAGGCCAGCATGGCCTTGCTGTCTACATACAGCACTGGAGGAGAACGAGGCGGCTCTCCAAGGTCACTCAGCAGGTAGGTGAGCCAGCGAAGCTCCTGTGCAGCCATGGCCCCTGCGTAGATCTCAGCCTCACAACTGGAGCTGAGGACCGAAGACGAGCGAGTAGCCCGCCACGAGACAGAGCCGGAACCAAGGCTGAAGGTGTAACCCTGTGACGACCGCTGCGTAGCCTGGTCATCAGCCCAAGAAGCGTCCACGTGTCCCGTAAGGACCACTGGACTCCGCCCTCCAAGCACTAGCCCCATGCCCGACGTACTGCACAGGTAGCGCAACACCCTCTTCGCTGCAGCCATGTGCTCTGGTCGGTGTCTCCCAGGAGCAACATAGCGTGCAAGAATGCTCAGAGGGTATGCAAGGTCAGGTCGTGTGCAGGTCATCAGGTACATGAGGCAGCCAACAAGCTCTGGGTACGGGCCACTCGACTCTACGGACTCATCCGAAGGCAGAGCTGAGAGCGAGTGGAGAGTAGACAGAGGAGTGGCCTGAGGCGAGGAGTACGTGAAGCCGAAGCGCTGAAGGACCTGCTGCACCATGTGTGACTGAGTCAAGGTAATGGTGCGGCGTGCTCTGTCTCGAGTGATCTGCAAGCCAAGATAGCTGCGCAGTTCACCGAGGTCAGTGCACGTGTGTCTCTTCAGCAGCTCGGACTTCACGTAGGCGAGTCCAGCAGTGTCCGCTGTGGCAAAGACCAAGTCGTCGACGTACACGAGGATGTAGCACGGCGGCAGAGAAGTGTCGGTGCGCAGAAACAGCGACGGGTCAGCAGTAGAGGGAGCAAACCCAAGAGCCGCAAGTGTAGTCCTCTGTGTGTCGTGCCACTCACGCGGTGCCTGGCGGAGACCGTAGACTGGCCGTCGGAGGCTCCACTGGGTGCCAGGAGGGAAAGTCCCAGTGAAGCCAGGTGGACGGCGCAGCCAGATCTCCTCGTGCAGGCTACCCTGCAAGAACGCAGTGCTGAAGTCGAGAGAGTGAAGCTCGTAGTCGCGCTGAGCGGCTATGTGCAGCAGCACCCGAAGAGTGGTCATCTTCGGGGTGGGAGAGAAGGTCTGAAAGTAGTCAACTCCCTGCCGCTGACTGAAGCCACGAGCGACGTACCACGCCTTGAAGACAGGTGGAGAGCCCGGCGGCCGCTTCACCCTGAAGATCCACATGCCACTGACGATGTTCGCCCCAGGAGGGGGAACCGCGTCAACGTAGGTGCCTGTGGACTTCCAGGAAGCCATCTCTGCATCCATAGCTGCCTGCCACTGAGAGGAGTAGGGACCCTCTACGGCCTCCGCGTAAGAGCGCGGAGTCGGGATGGCTAGTGCATCCGGGTCTCCCTCAGGAACAAGCAGTACAGACGCGAGATGAGGTGAAGCAGCAGCCAGACACTGGAACTCCTCCTGCCTGTCCTCAAGGACGTCCGTGCCAAGAGCACACTCACCCTCGACGGACGGAGGACAGACAGACGCAGACTCAGCAACAAGACTAGCAGCGTAGTCCAGACGACAGCGGGCAGCAAAGTCGACGAGCTCAGCGACAAGAGCAGACGCAGCAGCGGACTCAAAAGAGGGGTCAGTGACGACAGTAGCAAGGAGACGCGTGACAGTAGGACTGGCAGCACGAAGGGAGTCCGACTCCGGGTCAGCAAGCGCAGGAAGAGAGGACTCAGGAGGAGAAGGTAGAGGGGCACGCAGAGGAGCAGTGGACGGACGCAGAGACATCCGGTGCGTGCCAGGGACAGGAGGAGGACGCTGACGCGAACCGCGACCACTAGCGCGAGAAGTATGAACAGGCGACGCGGGACGAGACGCAGGCTCACGACGCTCAGCAAGACCCCCAGTAGGACCAGTGTAAGGAGAGGGAGCAAGCAGCGGGGAGGTAGGCTCCAATAGTGACTGCGACTGGACAGGCCGGGACACTCTACAGGAGGAGAAGGACCAAGAACCTGCTGTAGGAGCGGAACGAAGTACGGCCGTGGCCGCGCGGCAACTCCAGACCCAGCAGGGACAGCACCAGCACCCTCAGCGGCAGCACCAGCGCCACCAACACCTCTAGCGGCAGGACCTCCAGCAGCACCAGCAGCAGGACCACCGCCAGGAAAGACAGCAGTAGTCTCAGCACCAACACCCTCAGCAGCTCCAGCTCTAGTAGGACCCGCAGGCCCAGCAGCTCCGGGACCGGCGGCACCAGCACCCTTGGCGGTCGAAGAAGCTCCAGCTCAAGCCGTACACCTCCAGCAGCGAGCAAACCACTCGCACAGCTCCTGTGGAGAGAGGGGCTCACGTCGAGATGGAGCACCAAGAGAAACCCCAGGCTCAGCAGCTCCAGACGCAGCACCCCCAGGCTCAGCAGCTCCAGACTCAGGACCCCCAGGCTCAGCAGCTCCAGACTCAGCACCCCCAGTCTCAGCACCCCCTAGCTCAGCAGCTCCAGGCAAAGCACCCCCCAGCTCAGCACCCCCAGGCTCAGCACCCTCAGCAGTAGCACCCCCAGGCTCAGCACCCCCAGTAGCAGCACCTCCAGGCTCGGCACCCCCAGGCTCAGCACCCACGCGCACAACACCCCCAGAGTCAGCACCCCCAGGCTCAGCACCCGCAGTAGCACCTGAGTCACCAGTAACCTCGACCGGGTCAATTGCGTCTACCTGGGACACAGCTGAGGGGGCAGGAACCTGAGGGGGGAGGGGGTCTACCGGGGGGGGAACCGGCACAAGGAAGTCCGGTGGCGGGGGGAGGGTAGGAGTGCGGTAGGGGAAGAGGCGGTAGAAGGGGACTGACTCGTCGAACGTGACGTCCTGGGAGGACAGAACACGACGAGAGGAGGGGTGGTAGAACTGCCACCCTGGAGCGTCAGGGGGGAAGCCAAGGAAGACACAGGGAGCAGCACGAGGGGACAGCTTGTCCGCAGACAAGTCGCGGACAAACGCCCGAGATCCCCAGACACGGAACGCAGACGCATCGCCAACCTTCCCCGTCCACAGCAAGACTGGGGACATCGCGGGCCGAGAGACCCTGGGGTGAAGGTTGAGCTGATGCGCCGCGTACCGAACCGCAAACGACCACAGAAAATGGGGGGCAGCCGCATGCATCATGGACGTACGAGCGACATCCATGACCATGCCAATGCGGCGCTCAGCAATCCCATTTTGCTGTGGAGAGTCCGGAAGCGTAAAGGTCTAGTGGATCCCCCGTGCGCGACAGTAGTCTCGTAGAAGGCGAGAGGAGAACTCCCCACCTCGGTCAGAGTGCAGACGCAGAACAGGAAAGTCCGAGCCGAAGCTCCTCCTGAGCTGGAGACGAGCCTCGCGGATCCACTCGATCAGCACCGCAGTGACATCACCCTTGCTGCGCAAGGGGAAGAGTGTGGTGTAACGCGAGTAGTCGTCAACCACCAACAGGAAGTAGCGCTCGTGACCCTGCCCACGGACGCGGGCCGGGCCCCACACGTCCATGTGAAGTGTCTGCAGAGGAGCCTCTGTCGGGGGAAACTGTGAGGAGTGAGGAGCAGCCCTGAGGCGCCCCTCGACATAGTGGACACAGGAAGGTCCTGGTCCCGAAGGAAGGGGAGGGAGAGACCGGGGAAGACCTGAGACAAGGACACGGGAAGCCATGCCCCGAAGACGGGGCAAGGAGGGGTGGCCAAGACGGTGGTGCCATAGGAGAGTCTCGTGAGACAGGAGGCGACACGAACAGGGGGCAGACTCAGGGCCACACCGGGACGCAGCAGCAAACACCTGACCTGACGCAGCTACCTGACCAGACGCAGGGACAGGTGGAGACTCAGTGGTCAGGGTGTAGAGGCTCGACCCCGGCCGACGCGAGAACGTGGCCAGGTGCCGGCCTGTGCGTGCGTCCGTGCAGTGGGTCACCCGCTGACTCGCAGGAGTGAACTGGTGAACCCCCGCATCCTGCAGGTCCGCACCACTCACCAAGTTCGTCGAGAATGAGGGAAGGTACAGACCAGACAGGGTGCCCGAGGGGGCAGCCGGACACGGGAGGGCAGTGGAAAAGTGAGAGAGGACAGGACCCCCAGAGGGGTCAGCCAGGGAGAGTGCAACCGGCCGACTAAGCGGCGTGAGTGTGGTGCGGTCTCGAAAGAAGGAGCGGGAAGCTCCTGAGTCAAGCGTGAAAGAGAGGGAGGACGAAGTTGACGCAGTACCTGAAAGCGCAGCCTCACCAGTACTTGAGAGTGCAGACACACTGGCACCTAGAGCAGCAGTCTCACAAGCACCTAGCGCAGCAGTACCAATGCCCGGGTCGGGCGGGAAACACCGGTAACAGTCACCCTCCTTACTAACAGTCACAGCATACATAGCAGCAAGGATAGCATCAAAGTCAAGATCAAAGATAGCTACACCAGCCCTAGACAGCTCTCCCCAGCGGGGAATATCACTAGCCTCAGGGAACTGGTGACGCCAAGCGTCCGTCAGGCGGCCAAAGCAGCGCTGGGTGGGGTGGGCACCCCTACACTGCTCACCCGCGCGGTCGCCGGAACGAAGGACGTAGGTGCACGGACCAGTAACCCCACCCCTCTGACGCTGAGTGTACCACTCACGGAGCTGCTGGGGCGGAGGGATGTCCCGCGAACGCTGCTGCTGCTGCTGCTGCTGCTGCTGGCGCTGACCACTACCAGCGCCGCTCCGCTGCGGGGCACCACCCCGACCAGCTCCACCTCCTCCGCCAACACCTCCTCCTCCTCCGCCTCCACCGCCGCCACCACTCCCACCGCTGCTGCCACCACCACCGCCTCCTCCGCCGCTGCCACCACTACGACCGCCTACGCCACCACTCCCACCGCCACCCCCACTCCCTCCACCGCCTCCACCGCCACCTCCACCGCCCCCTCCAGCTCCACCCGCGCCCTTGCCCCCCTTGCCCTTGCCAGAGCGGCGTCTCCCGCTAGGGGCAGACGCCGCGCCGACCGACTCAAGACCAAGCAGGTCGGCAGCAGCAGCAGAGGCAACAGAGGGCAGCAGGGGGGAAGGAGAGCACCCCTCAAAGATGGGGGTGCGAGGGTCACCACGAGAGGCTCCTAAAGCAACGATGCTCTTCTCCGCCGCTAGGAGGGCCTTCTCGAGGAGGTCGACAGTGAGGGTGGTGGGACAGACTGAGAGAAAGTGGTCCCTGACTACGCGAAGGGAGTCAGGGAGGCGTGCGACTACGTAGTAGAGAGTGATGTACATGGGGGGGGGGTTCTTGGCACAGAACTCAGCAGGAAGGGCGGCGCGGTAGCGAGTGTCACTAGTGCGGAGGTGCGTAATGAGGTCAGCGACAGTGGGAAAGGCAGTGAGGTCAGGAAAGAGGTACGGTAGCATGAGACGGCTCAGTGCAGCAGTGGCAGGGGAAGAGTAGCGCGCAACTACAGCGTCGTACAAGGTCTGAGCACTCTTGTACTGACTAAAGTGCGCGCGCTCAGTGGTAGGGAGATGGCGACGCACAGCAAGACGTGCAGCAGCATCGCGGGTGGCCCACTGAGAGCGAACAGTGGGGTCAGCATCAGCAGCAGGGGCAGGAGAGGCGCCAGAAGTGAGTTCAAAGAGAGAGAGACCGTCCGCCCTATCGCACTATAAGAACAGCTGCAGGTCGTCGACCCAGACCTCAAAGTCAAAAGCTAGGACACTAGGGGTAGCCATGACTACGACAGCGAAGCAGTGCAAGCAGTAGGGAAAGGGCACGCAGTGACAGCGGTACGGTGCTCACCGGGCAGGGCAGGTCGGGCGGCTCGGCAGAAGGGCGGCTCGGCGGCTCCTGGGCGGCTCGGCTGCTGCTGGGCGGCTTGGCTGCTGCTGGGCGGCTCGGCTGCTGCTGGGCGGCTCGGCTGCTGCTGGGAGGCTCGGCTCCCGGGCGGCTCGGCGGCAGGGCGGCTCGGGTGCAAGGCGGCTGCTGCAAGGCGGCTCGGGTGCAGGGCGGCTCGGGCGGGGCGGCTCGGCTGCTCCGGTACCAGGCGGCGGGGCCGTGAGAGCAGGGGCGACGGGGCCGTGAGTAGGGGCGGCGGTGTCGCGTGAGCAGAGGCGGCGGGGCCGCGAGAGCAGGGGCGGCGGGGTCGCGAGATCAGGAGCGGCGGGGCCGCGAGAGCAGGGGCGACGGGGCCGCGTGTAGGGGCGGCGGTGTCGCGTAAGCAGGGGTGGCGAGGCCGCGACAGCAGGGACGGCGAGGCCGTGAGCAGTGGGCGGCGGGGCCACGAGAGTAGAGGCGGCGAGGGCCGCGAGCGGCGGGGCTGCGACAGCAGGGGCGGCGGGGCCGCTAGAGAAGAGGCGGCGAGGGCCGCGAGCGGTGGGCGGCGGGGCCGCGAGAGCAGAGGCGGCGAGGGCCGCGAGCGGCGGGGCCGCGAGCAATGGGCGGCGGGGCCGCGAGAGCAGGGGCGGCGAGGGCCGCGAGAGTAGGGGCGGCGAGGGCCGCGAGTCGTGGGCGGCGGGGCCGCTAGATCAGGAGCGGCGAGGGCCGCGAGTGGCAGGGCCGCGACAGGAGGGGCGGCGGGGCCGCGAGTTCAGGAGCGGCGGGGCCGCGAGTTCAGGAGCGGCGGGGCCGCGAGTTCAGGAGCGGCGGGGCCGCGAAGGCAGGGGCGGCGGGGCCGCGATCGAAAGGCCGGCCGCTAGGGCGGCTCGGTGAGAGGGTTGCCCGAGGCGCGACTCGGGATGAGTGCGCTTCGGGCAGGAAAAAAAAAAAGATATCGAGTGGTGGGCCCTAGGTGCAGTTCCCACAGGGGAACCTGCTCTGATACCATGAGAAGAACTGAACGAGAATGAATGAACTATGAATGAATGAACCCCGCTGGCGGAGGGCGATGCTGATGCTGACGTGGCGGACATGCGGAGGAGCCTGAAGAAGGGGAAGAGGTGCAAGAAGGGGAAAAAGGGCAAGAAATGCAAGAAGGGGAAGAAGGGGAAAAAGAATGCAAGCAAGGCAGCAGCACCTGGTGGGGCGGCACCTGGTGCTGAGACCCCTGTCGACACTGGTGCTGATTCAGTTGGCTCTGATGGCGCGCCTGGTCGCAGCATGGTGGAGGTCGACCAGCTCCCCCCGCTGGCGGAGGGAGATGCTGATGCTGATGCTGCGGACACGCGGAGGAGCCTGAAGAAGGGGAAGAAGTGCAAGAAGGGGAAAAAGGGCAAGAAATGCAAGAAGGGGAAGAAGGGGAAAAAGAATGCAAGCAAGGCAGCAGCACCTGGTGGGACAACACCTGGTGCTGAGACCCCTGCCGACGCTGGTGCTGATTCAGTTGGCTCTGATGGCGCGCCTGGTCGCAGCATGGCGGAGGTCGACCAGCTTCCCCCGCTGGCGGAGGGAGATGCTGATGCTAATGCTGCGGACACGCGGAGGAGCCTGAAGAAGGGGAAGAAGTGCAAGAAGGGGGAAAAGGGCAAGAAATGCAAGAAGGGGAAAAAGGGCAAGAAATGCAAGAAGGGGAAGAAGGGGAAAAAGAACGCAAGCAAGGCAGCAGCACCTGGTGGGACGGCACCTGGTGCTGAGACCCCTGCCGACGGTGGTGCTGATTCAGTTGGCTGTGATGGCGCGCCTGGTCGCAGCATGGCGGAGGTCGACCAGTTTCCCCCGCTGGCGGAGGGAGATGCTGATGCTGATGCTGCGGACACGCGGAGGAGCCTAAAGAAGGGGAAGAAGTGCAAGAAGGTGAAAAAGGGTAAGAAATGCAAGAAGGGGAAGAAGGGGAAAAAGAATGCAAGCAAGGCAGCAGCACCTGGTGGGACGGCACCTGGTGCTGAGACCCCTGCCGACGCTGGTGCTGATTCAGTTGGCTCTGATGGCGCGCCCGGTCGCAGCATTGCGGAGGTCGACCAGCTCCCCCCGCTGGCGGAGGGAGATGCTGATGCTGATGCTGCGGACACCCGGAGGAGCCTGAAGAAGTGCGAGAAGCGCGAGAAGCACGAGAAGCCGCGTGAGCTGAACGAGAAGGGCGGGAAGCGTGAGGAGGGCGCGAAGCGCGAGGAGGGAAAGAAGCACTAGAAGCGTCAGCTGAAGGAGAAGCGTGAGAAGGGGGAGGGGGAGGAATGAAAGCAGGGTAGGAGCAGCTACTTGTGGGACCTTGCCCGATGCTAGTGCTGGGGCTGATTCCAGTGACGATATGGACATGGGAGGGTTGATGTTACGGGTTTGGATTTTGCCGGGTTTCGTTTTGTCTTCAGAGATCTACTGGTGGGGTTTTGGGAGTGTATAGGTTGCGGGTTGGTTTCTTGGGTTTGTTGCTGAGATTACTTTGTTTTTAAGGATCGGTGATACAAGGCTATCATAACCAGATTTGGGGTCGCAACCAGGGACTTAGCAATGCAAGCGAAGAAAATGGAAGTGTGGGGCGGGAACGGAAAGAAAAGGGATGGCGAGAGGATTGAGGTGGAAATGAAAGCCGTGGGCGAAAAGGAAGGGTGTGCGGGGAGGAGGGGAGGCGAGACGAGTATTGGAGGCCAGTCGGGCCTCTTGATAAAGCTGGCGGGCGGTTGTCGGGTGTGTGTGAGTGTGTATTAGCGGAACCGGCGCCTTGTGAGAGGGAGTGTGTGCGAGCGGGCGCGACGAATGTGAGAGTGCGAGAGCTCGTGAAACCGCGAGCGGAGGCTAGGCGAGGGGAAGAGAGGCGAGCCTGAACGGATGCGAGATGAGGCCGCGTTTGGTGGCGAGACAGTAATGAGAGGTGAGGGTCGCCGCGATTGAACGCAAGCTGGCGCGGCTAGCGCTGTTCAAGAACCAACATGAGAGACAGGCATGTATGGAGTAGGTGTCGGCGAGAGGGGCGAGAGTGAGAGGGCGGGCGAGGCGTTGGTGCAGGGTGCATAGTTATTGTAACATTTTCGTTAATTCTCAAGAATGTAGCTCAGGGTACAGACCAAGCGAAACACCAGTCAACTGCGACTAGTGAGGGGTGTTTGGGAATCAGGCTGTAAGGAATTTTCCCGAATTCCTTATCGGGGTAGACTGCTTCGCGTACAACCCGATTTTCGGAGTTCGCACGTTCGGCCGATTTCAACGCTGCCGAGGCTCCTCGCGTCGCCTTCGGTTTTTTCATCGCCAAACCCGCACCCAACCTCGCTTGTCCGAGGTTCTCGCCTAGCTAGCGTAGTTCTATATTAGTCTGGACATTCTTTGTATTCGCGACTCATTCAGTCACATCTTCGTTATTCGTTTACCTGCGCACTCTCTTTTACAACTCATAACACCTGGTATCAGAGCTACTTTCCTAGTTCACCCCGCTTTTCCGAGGGTAGTTTGGTGGCATAGGGTGTGGCTGGTTTAGTGACTACACGACGGTTGGCTGCAGGGATTGTTAATTCAATCCTGCCCGACTCCGATAGTTCGTGTTTTCATTTGCCTGAAGGCCACGGAGACTCGACTGCCCACCAGGCGAAGCGTTAGGCACATGGATCAGGAAGCTGTTAACCGGATGATGGCGCAAGTGGCAGAAATGCAGGAGAGCATGAAGGCATTAATGGCGGAAGTGACGACCCTACAAGAGGAAAACGCCGAACTGCGCCAGACGCGAGGTGAAGCGCGTCAGGAGTCGCCTGTGGACGAAGGCGAGGGCAACAGTCAGGCGATGAGCAATCCATTGGATGCGCTCACACGTGACTTCGAAGAAGAGGATAGGCAGCGAACGGCAGCAACTCCAGTAGCAGTGACGACGATCAAAATCAAGCCCGTCAATCCACCTCCGTTTAATCCTACGGACAAAACGGTTACGGTAAAAGGGTGGCTGTTTGGGGTCGAAGTCTTCTTTACTGCAGCCGGAGTTAATGACGACGCTACGCGCATTAATTACGCAGTTTCACTTCTTCGAGGAGTCAGGGAGACGAGTGACTATGTAATAGAGAGCGATGTATATGGGGGGGGGGTTCTTGGCGCAGAACTCAGCAGGAAGGGCGGCGCGGTAGCGAGTGTCACTAGTGCGGAGGTGCGTAACGAGGTCAGCGACAGTGGGAAAGGCAGTGAGGTCAGGAAAGAGGTACGGTAGCATGAGACGGCTCAGTGCAGCAGTGGCAGGGGAAGAGTAGCGCGCAACTACAGCGTCGTACAAGGTCTGAGCACTCTTGTACTGACTAAAGTGCGCGTGCTCAGTGGTGGGCAAGTGGCGACACACAGCAAGACGTGCAGCAGCATCGCGGGTGGCCCACTGAGAGCGAACAGTGGGGTCAGCATCAGCAGCAGGAGCAGGAGAGGCGCCAGAGGTGAGGTCAAAGAGAGAAAGACCGTCTGCCCTATCGCAGTGTAAAAACAACTGCAGGTCGTCGACCCAGACCTCAAAGTCAATGGCTCGACCCTCAGCGTCAAAAGCGAGGACACTGGGGGTAGCCATGACGACAGACTAGCAGTGCAAGCCGTGGGGAAGGGCACGCAGTAGCAGTGCGGCGGTGACGTGCTTACCAGACAGGACAGGTCGGGCGGTCCGGTAGCAGGGCGGCTCGGCGGCTCCTGGGCGGCTCGGCTGCTGCTGGGCGGCTCGCCTGCTGCTGGGCGGCTCGGCGGCTCCTGGGCGGCTCGGCTGCTCCCGGGCGGCTCGGCTGCTGCTGGGCGGCTCGGCTGCTGCTGGGCGGCTCGGCTGATGCAGGGCGGCTCGGCGGCTCCTGGGCGGCTCGGCTGCTGCTGGGCGGCTCGGCTGCTGCTGGGCGGCTCGGCTGATGCTGGGCCGCGTAGGTAGGGCGGCTGGGCAGTGAAGGTAGGGCGGCGTGTGGGCCGCAGGTAGAGCGGCGGGTGGGCCGAAGGTAGGGCGGCGGGTGGGCCGCAGGTAGGGCGGCGGGTGGGCCGCAGGTAGGGCGGCGGTAGGGCCGCAGGCGGGGCGGCTGGTGGGCCGCAGGTAGGGCGGCGGTAGGGCCGCAGGTAGGGCGGCTGGTGGGCCGCAGGTAGGGCGGCGGAAGGGCCGCAGGTAGGGCGGCGGGTGGGCCGCAGATCGGGCGGCGTGTGGGCCGCAGGTAGAGCGGCGGGTGGGCCGCAGGTAGGGCGGCAGCAAGGCCGCAGGTAGGGAGGCGGCCGGGCCGTTGGTAGGGCGGCAGTAGGGCCGCGCGGCGGAGCAGCGGGGCCGCGAGGAAGGGCGGCGGGGCCGCTCGACCGGGCGGCGGGGCCGCGAGGAAGGGCGGTGGGGCCGCTAGAAAGGGCAGCTGGGGCCGCGATCAAAGGGGGGGCGGGGCCGCGATCAAGGGGCGGCGGGGCCGCGATCAAAGGGGCGGCTGGGGCCGCGATCAAAGGGGCGGCGGGGCCGCGATCAAAGGGGGGGGGCGGGGCCGCGATCAAAGGGGCGGCGGGGCCGCGATCAAAGGGGCGGCGGGGCCGCGAGAGTAGGGCGGCGAGGCCGCGAGGTAAGGGCGGCGGGGCCGCAAGAGTGAAGGGCGGCGGGACCGCAGTGGGTAGGGCGGCAGGGCCGCGATCGTAGGGTCGGCCGCTAGGGCGGCTCGGTGAGAGAGAGGCCCGAGGCGCGACTCGGAACGAGTGCGCTTCGGGCAGGAAAAAAAAAAATCGAGTGGTGGGCCCCAGGCGAAGTTCCCACAGGGGAACCTGCTCTATACCATGTGAAGTTAAAGAACAGGAATGAATGAACTATGAAATGTGTGAGTACAAGTACCAACCCTAATTGGGTTGTACCCCCTATGGGATACCCCACTATAGCCTACACAAAAGCATAAGCTATAAGTTCTGACAGAGTGCCCTTGTAGTGAGTCAGCCGGGACCCACGTGTCGTCGTCGGTCGTGCGATCCACCCAGCGCAGAAGAAAATCGACGTGTCGTCCAGCGGGGGTCGCACGAATGCGATGATTCAAGATCTTCCAAGGTTGGAGGGTGGGGTCTGCCACCGGTCGGACACTTGGCGCCTGGTGGGGTCAAGCGACGTCAGATGACTGGGGTGCCACGTAGTGGCGAAGTAGACTGACGTAGAAAGCGTCTTGAATATGCCAGTCGTCCGGGAGGAGAAGTTTCGCAGTGACCGGTGTCAGCATCCGAATGACGCGGAAGGGCCCCACGTAACGTGGACGTAGTTTTGCAGGTTGGGGCAGTTTGAGGTTTTTGGTGTCCAGGAGAACCATCTGCCCCTCGCGAAAAGGTAAATTGCGGCGATGTTGGTCAGCGTAGCGGCTGGCGTTCGAATTTGCTTTTCGGATAAAGTCCGCTGCTTTGGCGCGCACTGCCTGGAGCTCCGAAATAAACTGCTGTGACCGGGGGACCGGGTTGTCGGGAGTCGTTGATGAGGGTACCACCGGGTCAATCCCGTAATTGAGGTAGAAGGGTGACTGCTTGGTCGTTGCAGATGGGGCGTTATTGTACGCAAACTCGAGCATGGGAAGGAACTCCTCCCACTTGGTGATGTCCGGGCAGTTCGTGCGAATCAGCTGCTCCATCGTTTGGTTTGTCCTCTCTGTTTGTCCGTCGGTTTGCGGGTGGTGGGACGACGAAAATTGCAGGCGGGTGCCGTACTGTGCCCATGTCTCCTGCCAAAATTTCGACGTGAATTTCGGATCTCGATCGGTGATGATCGCCAAAGGTAACCCGTGTAGGCGTACGACGGTTGAGATGAAGAGTCGCGCTGTTTCTTCGGCTGTGATCGTTGTACGGCAGGGCGCGAAATGCGCCATTTTCGTTAAGCGATCAACGACGACGAGCACGGAGTCATTGCCACTTGCGCCAGCTGGAAGGCCCGTGACGAAATCCATAGTCACCTGTTGCCACGGTCGTTTGGGTGGCTCGAGGGGCTGCAGTAATCCAGCTGGGCGTTGTCGTGATGACTTCATTGCCTGGCAGGTCGGGCAGGCGGACACATAGCGCTGCACGTCCGACGCCATGTCGGGCCAGTAGTAATTCCGTTGCAGCAGCTTCAATGTTTTGTCGGCGCCAAAATGCCCGGAGAGGTTGGAGTCGTGTACTTCCTGCGTCAGCAATTCGTGTAAGGGCCGGTAGGAAGGTACCCAAACTCGGTTAGTACCGACTTTTAGGTAGTAACTTCCATGCGGTGTAGTGACCCCGCGGTGTTGACTGGTCCTGAAAAATATGTCGATCCTGTAGCCGTGCTTGAATAATCCTGCCAATAAAGGGTTGGAATGGGCGATTAGTACTGCTGCGGTCTGCATGGATGGGCGGGTCAGGGCGTCGGCGATGTTGTTGGCGCCTTTTTTATATGTGATGGTGTAGCGGAAATTTGATTCGAGGTAGTCGAGCCACCGGATTTGTCGTGGGTTGAGCTGTGGTTGGCTGCGCATGTACTGTAATGACTTGTGGTCAGTTCGGATTGTGACATCCGCTCCCGTGAGGTAGCATCGCCAGGTACGAAACGCATGCACGATGGCGAGCATTTCCTTGTCGTGAACCGGGTAGTTGCGCTCGGGCGGCTGCATTTTTCTTGACTCGTACGCGATGGGTTGCAGCCCGTTGCCGAAATCCTGTAATAGCACAGCACCGACGGCGAAATCGCTGGCGTCCGTCACGACTTCGAACGGTCGAGATGGATCTACCAGCCGAAGCACCGAGGGTGAACTCAAAATTTTCTTCAGCTCGTTGAAAGCCAGCTGTTCTCTCTCCCCCCAAAAAAACTGCACGCCCTTATGCAGGAGATCGGTTAACGGCCTGGTTAGCCCCGCCATATTGGGTACAAAGCGGCGGACGTAGTTAACGAAGCCGAGGAAACTCTGCAATTCGGTGATGTTCGTGGGCGGCTTCCACTCCGAAATCGCTTTTATTTTCCGAGGGTCGATTTTAATGCCGTCCCCTGAGACCACGTGCCCCAGAAACTCCAGCTCCGACTGTAAGAACTCACACTTAGAGCCCTTCGTAATCAGTCGGTTCTGCTGCAAGCGTTGGAACACCTCGTCTAAGTCCCGTAAATGCTGCTCCCGTGTCTTGCTGTACACCAGGATGTCGTCCAGGTAAACAATAACTTTTTTGTCCAACATGTCCCGAAACACCCCGTTCATAGTGAGCTGGAAAGTCGAGGGTTCGTTCGTCAACCCGAACGGCATCACGGTGTACTCATAACTGCCGTAACGGGTGCGGAATGCAGTCTTCGGGCAGTCGTCGGCGAACACACGAATCTGGTGGTAGCCACCTCGCAAATCGATCTTCGAGAAGAACCGAGCCCCGCGAAGCTGGTCTAGCAGGTCGTCGGTTCGTGGGATCGGGTAACGCGACTTGATCGTGACCCGATTCAGCGCCCGGTAGTCGATGCACATGCGCAGGCCTCCGTCCTTCTTCGGCGTGAATAGTATCGGGGCGGCGTACGGTGACGTGCTCGGCCGGATAAAACCCTTGGAAAGCAGATAGTCGAGCTGTCTTTGCAATTCGTCGAGCTCCGGTTGGCTGAGCCGCCATTGTGACCGGATGGTTGGTTTCGCGCCTGGCTCCAGCTCGATCTTGTGGTCTTCCGGACGCTAAGGTGGCAACCCATCAGGCAGGTCATCCGCGAAAATTTCGGGATACCTCCGAATCATGGTCGCCACGTCGTCGGGTACAGCAGCGCAGAGCGTGTCAATGTCGGCGATGTTTTCGGAAGCCACCACCTCGTACAGCTGTACGGCGTAGCCTTGCGCTCCCCGTTTTATCGCCCTCTTCAACGTTATCGCGTTGACACGTGTTGTCGTCGGCTCCGGCTCCGCCCATTTCGGAAGTGTCACGCGCCCCTTGTTGCACAGCACCGTGATTGCTCCCGTCGTCCAGCCGATGGTCGGATTGAAACGCTGCAGCCAATCCCTTCCGAGCAGCACATCGCAACCGTCTAGTGTTGTCGCCAGCATTCGCATGGAGAACCCGAAATCGTCGCCGCACTTCATCCGAATTTGTCGGACCTCGTCCTTGATCGCCACCGGTGTTCCGTCCACCAATCGCGCATCAATCTCTGGTAGACACCTGTCCAGCCTGACTCCAATTTTTTTGGCCGTTGCCAGGTTGACGAGGCTGTGGCTCGCCCCCCCGTCAACGAAAAGTTTTATATTATGCCTGTTAACCCTCCCTACTACCAGCACAGGGTGATCCACGTGTTCATCCACCTTATTCGTCCGGTTGCGGTCGATAGCCCGTATCGGTACCACCACTCGGTGTGGATGTTGATTGCCGGGCGACGGGGTCGCGTCAGTAGGTGGCCCGATTGCTACTGACTCGTCTCTTTTCCCGACCCCTCTCCGTCGTTCCTGTTTCCCTGTTTCAGCTTCAGGCAGTCCTTCCTCCAGTGGCCCGGTTGGTTGCAATTGAAGCACGTGTTGGGTCCACGTCTCGGTGCATCCACCCCGTTGATCGTGGGCTGGCGCGGCGGTCCATGAAATTGAGTGCCCTCCCGGGAACTCATTCTCGCCCATTGCATCAACGCATCCGTTGATTCAGCCACCTGGACGGCCTCGAGAAAAACACGTGGCCTCGCCCGTCGCACCTTGTACTGTACTTCGTACTTGAGGCCTGCGACATAGCGGTCGAGTCGCTCCGCGTCACTCATGTCGTCCACTTGGTCAGCTAAATTGCAGAATGTTGCCGTGTAATCTTGGACCGACGCCACCTGCTTCCAGGTACGCAGCTTCATGCGAGCAGAATCCGAGGCGGATACATGCTCGAATCTGCTTCGCAGCGCGGCGCCCCACTTCGTCCTTGTGCGTATCGTGGCCACTCCCAAGATTGAAGTTGCCTGTTGCGTGACAGCTGCCCAGGTCCCGTCGTTCGCACGTGATATCCCTGCCGGAGCCCCCTCTGGTTGAAGAGTCCGCTTCCACCACTCCAACGCCGGTCCTCGCAATAGTGTGTCAGAACTTATAGCTTATGCTTTTGTGTAGGCTATAGTGGGGTATCCCATAGGGGGTACAACCCAATTAGGGTTGGTACTTGTACTCACACATTTCATAGTTCATTCATTCCTGTTCTTTAGTTTCACATGGTATAGAGCAGGTTCCCCTGTGGGAACTTCGCCTAGGGCCCACCACTCGATTTTTTTTTTTCCTGCCCGAAGCGCACTCCTTCCGAGTCGCGCCTCGGGCCTTTCTCTCACCGAGCCGCCCTAGCGGCCGACCCTACGATCGCGGCCCTGCCGCCCTACCCACTGCGGCCCCGCCGCCCTACACTCTTGCGGCCCCGCCGCCCTTACATCGCGGCCTCGCCGCCCCTTTGATCGCGGCCCCGCCGCCTTCACCTACGCGGCCTCACCGCCTTCACCTACGCGGCCCCGCCGCCCTTCAGTCGCGGCCCCGCCGCCTCAGCAACGCGGCCCCGCCGCTCTTACCTGAGCGGCCCCGCCGCCCTTACCTACGCGGCCCCTGCCGCCTCACCTACGTCGCGGCCCAGCCGCCTCACCTACGTCGCGGCCCTGCCGCCTCACCTACGTCGCGGCCCCGCCGCCCCACCTACGCGGCCCTACCGCCGCCCGACCTGCGGCCCTACCGCCGCCCTACCTACGGCCCTCCGCCGCCCTACCTGCGGCCCAATCGCCGCCCTACCCGCGGCTCTTCCGCCGCCCTACCTGCGGCCCTTCGCCGCCCTACCTGCGGCCCACCCGCCGCCCTACCTGCGGCCCACCCGCCGCCCTACCCGCGGCCCTTCGCCGCCCTACCTGCGGCCCACCCACCGCCCTACCTGCGGCCCACCCGCCGCCCTCCTACGGCCCTCCCGCTGCTCTCACTGTGGCCCACACGCCGCCCTACCTTCTCGGCCCAGCCGCCCTACCTACGCGGCCCAGCACCGACCGAGCCGCCCAGCAGCTGCCGTGCCGCCCGGTATCAGACGAGCCGCCCAGCATCAGCCGAGCCGCCCAGCAGCAGCCGAGCGGCCCAGCAGCAGCCGAGCCGCCCAGGAGCAGCCAAGCCGCCCACGAGCCGCCGAGCCGCCCAGCAGCAGCCGAGCCGCCCAGCAGCAGCCGAGCCGCCCAGGAGCCGCCGAGCCGCCCTGCTACCGGACCGCCCGACCTGTCCTATCTGGTGAGCACGGCACTGCCCCACTGCTACTGCGTGCCCTTCCCCACTGCTTGCACTGCTAGTCTGTCGTCATGGCTACCCCCAGTGTCCTCGCTTTTGACGCTGAGGGTCGAGCCATTGACTTTGAGGTCTGGGTCGACGACCTGCAGTTGTTTTTACAGTGCGATAGGGCGGACGGTCTTTCTCTCTTTGACCTCACCTCTGGCGCCTCTCCTGCTCCTGCTGCTGATGCTGACCCCACTGTTCGCTCTCAGTGGGCCACCCGCGATGCTGCTGCACGTCTTACTGTGCGTCGCCACTTCCCACCACTGAGCGCGCGCACTTTAGTCAGTACAAGAGTGCTCAGACCTTGTACGACGCTCTAGTTGCGCGCTACTCTTCCCCTGCCACTGCTGCACTGAGCCGTCTCATGCTACCGTACCTCTTTCCTGATCTCACTGCCTTTCCTACTGTCGCTGATCTCATTACGCACCTCCGCACTAGTGACACTCGCTACCGCGCCGCCCTTCCTGCTGAGTTCTGCGCCAAGAACCCCCCCCCCCCATGTACATCGCTCTCTACTACATAGTCACTCGTCTCCCTGACTCCCTTTGCGTAGTCAGGGACCACTTCCTCTCAGTCTGTCCCACCACCCTCACTGTCGACCTCCTCGAGAAGGCCCTCCTAGCGGCGGAGAAGAGTATAGTCGCTGTAGGAGCCTCTCGTGGAGACCCGCGCACCCCCATCTTTGAGAGGTGTTCTCCTTCCCCCCTGCTGCCCTCTGTTGCCTCTGCTGCTGCTGCCGACCTGCTTGGTCTTGAGTCGGTCGGCGCGGCGTCTGCCCCTAGCGGGAGAGGTGCTGCGTCTGGAGCTGCTGAGCCGGGAGGTGCGGAGCCTACGGCCACTGGACCTCCCCTTGTGGCGTCTAGCGGTGCTGGGCCTGGAGTTTCTCCGAGTGTTCCGTCTTGGCGGGAGCCCCTCTCTCTACACGTCTGCTCGCGCTAGTGGTCGCGGTTCGCGTCCGCGTCCTCCTCCTGTCCGTGGCACGCACCGGATGTCTCTGCGTCCGTCCACTGCTCCTCTGCGTGCCCCTTCGCCTTCTCCTCCTGAGTCCTCTCTTCCTGCGCTTTCCGACCTGGAGTCGGACTCTCTTCGTGCTGCCAGTCCTACTGTCACGCGTCTTCTTGCTACTGTTGTCACTGACCCCTCTTTCGAGTCCACTACTGCGTCTGCCCTTGTCGCTGAGCTTGTCGACTTTGCTGCTCGCTGTCGTCTAGACTACGCTGCTCGTCTTGTTGCTGAGTCTGCGTCTGTCTGTCCTCCATCCGTCGGGGGTGAGTGTGCTCTTGGCATGGACGTCCCTAAGGACAGGCAGGAGGAGTTCCAATGTCTGGCTGCTGCTTCACCTCATCTCGTGTCTGTACTACTTGCCCCTGAGGGAGACCCGGATGCACTAGACATCCCGACTCCACGTTCTTACGCGGAGGCCGTAGAGGGTCCCTACTCCTCTCAGTGGCAGGCAGCTATGGATGCAGAGATGGCTTCTTGGAAGTCCACAGGCACCTACGTTGACGCGGTTCCCCCTCCTGGGGCGAACATCGTCAGTGGCATGTGGATCTTCAGGGTGAAGCGGCCGCCGGGCTCTCCACCTGTATTCAAGGCGCGGTACGTCGCTCGTGGCTTCAGTCAGCGGCAGGGAGTTGACTACTTTCACACCTTCTCTCCCACCCCGAAGATGACCACTCTTCGGGTGCTGCTACACATAGCCGCTCAGCGCGACTACGAGCTTCACTCTCTTGACTTCAGCACTGCTTTCTTGCAGGGTAGCATGCACGAGGAGATCTGGCTGCGCTGTCCGCCTGGCTTCACTGGGACTTTCCCTCCTGGCACCCAGTGGAGCCTCCGACGGCCAGTCTACGGTCTCCGCCAGGCACCGCGTGAGTGGCACGACACACTGAAGACTACGCTTGCGGCTCTTGGGTTTGCTCCCTCTATTGCTGACCCGTCGTTGTTTCTGCGCACCGACACCTCTCTGCCGCCGTCGTCAGCCCAAGAAGCGTCCGCGTGACCAGTGAGGACCACTGGACTCCGCCCTCCAAGCACTAGCCCCATGCCCGACGTACTGCACAAGTAGCGCAACACCCTCTTCGCTGCAGCCATGTGCTCTGGTCGGTGTCTCCTAGGAGCAACATAGCGTGCAAGAATGCTAAGAGGGTATGCAAGGTCAGGTCGTGTGCAGGTCATCAGGTACATGAGGCAGCCAACAAGCTCTGGGTACGAGCCACTCGACTCTACGGACTCATCCGAAGGCAGAGCTGAGAGCGAGTGGCGAGTAGACAGAGGAGTGGCCTGAGGCGAGGAGTACGTGAAGCCGAAGCGCTGAAGGACCTGCTGCACCATGTGTGACTGAGTCAAGGTAATGGTGCGGCGTGCTCTGTCCCGAGTGATCTGCAAGCCAAGGTAGCTGCGCAGTTCACCCAGGTCTGTGCACGTGTGTCTCTTCAACAGCTCGGACTTCACGTAGGCGAGTCCAGCAGTGTGAGCAGTGGCAAAGACCAAGTCGTCAACGTACACGAGGATGTAGAACGGCGGCAGAGAAGTGTCGGTGCGCAGAAACAACGACGGGTCAGCAGTAGAGGGAGCAAACCCAAGAGCCGCAAGCGTAGTCCTCAGTGTGTCGTGCCACTCACGCGGTGCCTGGCGGAGACCGTAGACTGGCCGTCGGAGGCTCCACTAGGTGCCAGGAGGGAAAGTCCGAGTGAAGCCAGGCGGACGGCGCAGCCAGATCTCCTCGTGCATGCTGCACTGCAAGAAAGCAGTGCTCAAGTCAAGAGAGTGAAGCTCGTAGTCGCGCTGAGCGGCTATGTGCAGCAGCACCCGAAGAGTAGTCATCTTCACGGTGGGAGAGAAGGTCTGAAAGTAGTCAACTCCCTGCCGCTGACTGAAGCCACGAGCAACGTACCGCGCCTTGAAGACAGGTGGAGAGCCAGGCGGTCGCTTCACCCTGAAGATCCACATGCCACTGACGATGTTCGCCCCAGGAGGGGGAACCTCGTCAACGTAGGTGCCTGTGGACTTCCAGGAAGCCATCTCTGCATCCATAGCAGCCTGCCACTGAGAGGAGTAGGGACCCTCTACGGCCTCCGCGTAAGAACGCGGAGTCGGGATGTCTAGTGCATCCGGGTCTCCCTCAGGGGCAAGCAGTACAGACGCGAGATGAGGTGAAGCAGCAGCCAGACACTGGAACTCCTTCTGCCTGTCCTCAAGGACGTCCTTGCCAAGAGCACACTCACCCCCGACGGACGGAGGACAGACAGACGCAGACGCAGCAACAAGACTAGCAGCGTAGTCTAGACGACAGCGAGCAGCAAAGTCGACGAGCTCAGCGACAAGAGCAGACGCAGTAGTGGACTCAAAAGAGGGGTCAGTGACAACAGTAGCAAGAAGACGCGTGACAGTAGGAATGGCAGCACGAAGAGAGTCCGACTCCGGGTCGGAAAACGCAGGAAGAGAGGACTCAGGAGGAGAAGGCAAAGGGGCACGCAGAGGAGCAGTGGACGGACGTAGAGACATCCGGTGCGAGCCAGGGACAGGAGGAGGACGCTGACGCGAACTGCGACCACTAGCGTGAGCAGCTCGAACAGGCGACGCGGGACGAGACGCAGGCTCACGATGCTCAGCAGGACCTCCAGTAGGACCAGTGTAAGGAGAGGGAGCAGGCAGTGGGGAGGCTGGCTCTAACAGTGACGGCGATTGGACAGACGGCAGACACTCTACAGAAGGAGGAAGACCAAGAACCTGCTGTAGGAGCGGAACGAAGTACGACCGAGGCCGCGCGGGGACTCCAGGCACAGCAGGGACAGCACCAGAACCCTCAGCGGCAGCACCAGCGCCAACAGCACCTCCAGCGGCAGGACCACCTCCAGGACAGACAGTAGCAGTCTCAGCACCAACACCCTCAGCAGCTCCAGCTCCAGTAGGACCCGAAGGCCCAGCAGCTCCAGGACCGGCGGCACGAGCACCCTCAGCGACCGAAGAAGCTCCAGCACCAGCAGTACGCCTCCAGCGGCGAGCGAACCACTCGCGCAGCTCCTGTGGAGAGAGGGGCTCCCGCCAAGACGGAGCACCCGGAGAACCTCCAGGCCCAGCACCGCCAGACGCCACAAGGGGAGGTCCAGCGGCCGCAGGCTCCGCACAGCCAGGCTCAGAAGCCCCAGACGCAGCACCCCCAAGCTCAGCAGCTCCCGACGTAGCACCCCCAGACTCAGCACCCCCAGGCTCAGCAGCTCCAGACGCAGCACCCCCAGGCTCAGAACCCCAAGGCTCAGCACCCACGCGCACAGCACCCCCAGGCTCAGCACCCCCAGGCTCGTCACCCCCAGGCTCAGCACCCACGCGCACAGCACCCCCAGAGTTTGCACCCCCAGGCTCAGCACCCTCAGCAGGACCAGAGTCACCATCAACCTCGACCGGCTCGACGGCGTCTACCTGGGACACACTTGAAGGGGCAGGAACCTGAGGGGGGAGGGGGTCTACCGGGGGGGGACCTGGCACAAGGAAGTCCGGTGGCGGGGGGAGGGAAGGAGTGCGGTAGGGGAAGAGGCGGTAGAAGGGGACTGACTCGTCGAACGTGACGTCCTGGGAGGACAGAACACGACGAGAGGAGGGGTGGTAGAACTGCCACCCTGGAGCGTCAGGGGGGAAGCCAAGGAAGACACAGGGAGAAGCACGGGGGGACAGCTTGTCCGCAGACAAGTCGCGGACAAACGCCCGAGATCCCCAGACACGGAACGCAGACGCATCGCCGACCTTCCCAGTCCACAGGAGGGCCGGGGAGGTACGGACCTTCCCCGGCCGGGAAACCCCAGGGTGAAGGTTGATCTGATGCGCCGCGTACCTCACCGCAAACGGCCACAGAAAATGGGGGGCAGCCGCATGCATCATGGACGTACGAGCGACGTCCATGACCATGCCAATGCGGCGCTCAGCAATCCCATTTTGCTGTGGAGAGTCCGGAAGCGTAAAGGTCTGGCGGATGCCCTGTGACTGAGTCAAGGTAATGGTGCGGCGTGCTCTGTCCTGGGTGATCTGCAAGCCAAGGTAGCTACGCAGTTCACCCAGGTCTGTGCACGTGTGTCTCTTCTGCAGCTCGGACTTCACGTAGGCGAGTCCAGCAGTGTCAGCAGTGGCAAAGACCAAGTCGTCGACGTACACGAGGATGTAGAACGTGTCAAAACATTATAGCTTATGCTATTGTGTAGGCTATAGTGGGGTATCCCATAGGGGGTACAACCCAATTAGGGTTGGTACTTGTACTCACACATTTCATAGTTCATCCATTCACGTTCCTATTCTCACATGGAATCAGAGCAGGTCCCATCCTAGGGACTGTTCTCTAGGGCCCACCGAAGCGCGCCCCGAGGCGCGCGTTCTTTTTTTACTCGCGACACTCCGTGTCGCCCTTCCCCTCGCGGCCCCGCCGCCCTTCTCTCGGCCCCGCCGCCCTTCAGTTGCGGCCCCGCCGCCCTCTAGTCGCGGCCCCGCCACTTCCTCGTCGCGGCCCCGCCGCCTCCTAGACGCGGCCCCGCCGCTTCCTCGTCGCGGCCCCGCCGCCTCCTCCTCACGGCCCCGCCGTTTCCTTGTCGCGGCCCCGCCGCCTCCTCGTCGCGGCCCCGCCGCTTCCTCGACGCGGCCCCGCCGCTTCCTCTTCGCGGCCCCGCCGCCTCCTACTTACGGCCCGAACGCCGCCCTACCTGCGGCCCTACCGCCGCCTTACCTGCGGCTCATCGCCGCCCTACCTGCAGCCCTGCTGCCGCCCTACCTGTGGCCCACCCGCCACCCTACCAGCGGCCCACCAGCCGCCCTACCTGCAGCCCTACCGCCGCCCTACCTGCGGCTCTACCGCCGCCCCACCTGCGGCCCACCCGCCGCCCTACCTGCGGCCGTCCCGCCGCCCTACCTGCGGCCCGCCCGCCGCCCTACCTGCGGCCCTGCTGCCGCCAGAGCAGCACGAACAGGCGACGCGGGACGAGACGCAGGCTCACGACGCTCAGCAAGACCACCTGTAGGACCAGTGTAAGGAGAGGGAGCAGGCAGTGAGGAGGCTGGCTCTAACAGTGACGGCGACTGGACAGACTGCGGACACTCGACAGACGGAGGAAGACCAAGAACCTGCTGCAGGAGCGGAACGAAGTACGGCCGAGGCCGCGCGGGGACTCCAGGCACAGCAGGGACAGCACCAGAACCCTCAGCAGCAGCACCAGCGCCAACAGCACCTCTAGCGGCAGGACCTCCAGCCGCACCAGCAGTAGGACCACCGCCAGGACAGACAGCAGTAGTCTCAGCACCAACACCCTCAGCAGCTCCAGCTCCAGTAGGACCCGAAGGTCCAGCAGCTCCAGGACCGGCGGCACCAGCACCCTCAGCGGCCGAAGAAGCTCCAGCACCAGCAGTACGCCTCCAGCGGCGAGCGAACCACTCGCGCAGCTCCTGTGGAGAGAGGGGCTCCCGCCGAGACGGAGCACCCGGAGAACCTCCAGGCCCAGCGGTCTTGCTGAGCGTCGTGAGCCTGCGTCTCGTCCCGCGTCGCCTGTTCGTGCTGCTCGCGCTAGTGGTCGCAGTTCGCGTCAACGTCCTCCTCCCGTCCCTGGCACGCACCGGATGTCTCTGCGTCCGTCCACTGCTCCTCTGCGTGCCCCTTTGCCTTCTCCTCCTGAGTCCTCTCTTCCTGCGCTTTCCGACCCGGAGTCGGACTCTCTTCGTGCTGCCAGTCCTACTGTCACGCGTCTTCTTGCTACTGTTGTCACTGACCCCTCTTTTGAGTCCTTTGCTGCGTCTGCTCTTGTCGCTGAGCTCGTAGACTTTGCTGCTCGCTGTCGTCTAGACTACGCTGCTAGTCTTGTTGCTGAGTCTGCGTCTGTCTGTCCTCCGTCCGTCGGGGGTGAGTGTGCTCTTGGCACGGACGTCCTTGAGGACAGGCAGAAGGAGTTCCAGTGTCTGGCTGCTGCTTCACCTCATCTCGCGTCTGTACTGCTTGCCCCTGAGGGAGACCCGGATGCACTAGACATCCCGACTCCGCGTTCTTACGCGGAGGCCGTAGAGGGTCCCTACTCCTCTCAGTGGCAGGCAGCTATGGATGCAGAGATGGCTTCCTGGAAGTCCACAGGCACCTACGTTGACGAGGTTCCCCCTCCTGGGGCGAACATCGTCAGTGGCATGTGGATCTTCAGGGTGAAGCGGCCGCCTGGCTCTCCACCAGTCTTCAAGGCGCGGTACGTTGCTCGTGGCTTCAGTCAGCGGCAGGGAGTTGACTACTTTCAGACCTTCTCTCCCACCCCGAAGATGACCACTCTTCGGGTGCTGCTGCACATAGCCGCTCAGCGCGACTACGAGCTTCACTCTCTTGACTTGAGCACTACTTTCTTGCAGGGCAGCCTGCACGAGGAGATCTGGCTGCGCCGTCCGCCTGGCTTCACTCGGACTTTCCCTCCTGGCACCTAGTGGAGCCTCCGACGGCTAGTCTACGGTCTCCGCCAGGCACCGCGTGAGTGGCACGACACACTGAGGACTACGCTTGCGGCTCTTGGGTTTGCTCCCTCTACTGCTGACCCGTCATTGTTTCTGCGCACCGACACTTCTCTGCCGCCGTTCTACATCCTCGTGTACGTCGACGACTTGGTCTTTGCCACTGCTGACACTGCTGGACTCACCTACGTGAAGTCCGAGCTGCGGAAGAGACACATGTGCACAGACCTGGGTGAACTGCGCAGCTACCTTGGCTTGCAGATCACTCGGGACAGAGCTCGCCGCACCATTACCTTGACTCAGTCACACATGGTGCAGCAGGTCCTTCGGCGCTTCGGCTTCACGTACTCCTCGCCTCAGGCCACTCCTCTGGCTACTCGCCACTCGCTCTCAGCTCTGCCTTCGGATGAGTCCGTAGAGTCGAGTGGCCCGTACCCGGAGCTTGTTGGCTGCCTCATGTACCTGATGACCTGCACACGACCTGACCTTGCATACCCTCGTAGCATTCTTGCACGCTATGTTGCTCCTGGAAGACACCGACCAGAGCACATGGCTGCAGCGAAGAGGGTGTTGCGCTACTTGTGCAGTACGTCGAGCATGGGGCTAGTGCTTGGAGGGCGGAGTCCAGTGGTCCTCACTGGTCACGCAGACGCTTCTTGGGCTGACGACTAGGCTACGCAGCGGTCGTCGCAGGGGTACACCTTCAGTCTTGGTTCTGGCTGTGTCTCTTGGCGGGCTACTCGCTCGTCTTCTGTTCTTGGCTCCAGTTGTGAGGCTGAGATCTACGCCGGGGCCATGGCTGCACAGGAGCTTCGCTGGCTCACCTACTTGCTGACTGACCTTGGAGAGGTGCCTCGTTCTCCTCCAGTGCTGTACGTAGACAACAAGGCCATGCTGGCCTTGTGTCGAGAGCAGCGCTTGGAGCACAGAACGAAGCACATTGCTCTCCGTTACTTCCTTGCTCGTGAGCTGCAGTAGCGTGGTCAGTTGCGACTTGCGTACGTGGCATCTGAGGCCAACACTGCTGATGTTTTCACCAAGGCACTTCCGCCTTGTGATCATCAGCGCTTCTGCACTCAGCTGGGACTTGTACCTGTCCTACCTCACTTACTCACCTCTTCACCTTGCTTGTACTCTTGCATATATATATTGCTGCTCTTTCTTGTTTAGTCTTATATATATATATGTCTCATCTTGCATGTGAACTGGCCTTGTGGCCTTGACCTTGTCCTCGGACTGTGTGGTGACTTTGTGATCCACCCTGAGCTTTGCTTTGCTTTGCTTGACTGGTCTTGTGACCCCTTGTTCTCCCCCACTTTGCCTATGGGGGTGTGTCAGAACTTATAGCTTATGCTTTTGTGTAGGCTATAGTGGGGTATCCCATAGGGGGTACAACCCAATTAGGGTTGGTACTTGTACTCACACATTTCATAGTCCATCCCATTCGTGTTCTTTCTTTCCACACTGGGTAGCTACCTTGGCTTGCAGATCACCCGGGACAGAGCACGCCGCACCATTACCTTGACTCAGTCACACATGGTGCAGCAGGTCCTTCAGCGCTTCGGCTTCACGTACTCCTCGCCTCAGGCCACTCCTCTGGCTACTCGCCACTCGCTCTCAGCTCTGCCTTCGGATGAGTCCGTAGAGTCAAGTGGCCCGTACCCGGAGATTGTTGGCTGCCTCATGTACCTGATGACCTGCACACGACCTGACCTTGCATACCCTCTTAGCATTCTTGCACGCTATGTTGCACCTGGGAGACACCGACCAGAGCACATGGCTGCAGCGAAGAGGGTGTTGCGCTACTTCTGCAGTACGTCGGGCATGGGGCTAGTGCTTGGAGGGCGGAGTCCAGTGGTCCTCACTGGTCACGCAGACGCTTCTTGGGCTGACGACCAGGCTACGCAGCGGTCGTCGCAGGGGTACACCTTCAGTCTTGGTTCTGGCTCTGTCTCTTGGCGGGCTACTCGCTCGTCTTCTGTTCTCGGCTCCTGTTGTGAGGCTGAGATCTACGCCGGGGCCATGGCTGCACAGGAGCTTCGCTGGCTCACCTACTTGCTGACTGACCTTGGAGAGGTGCCTCGTTCTCCTCCAGTGCTGTACGTAGACAACAAGGCCATGCTGGCCTTGTGTCGAGAGCAGCGCTTGGAGCACAGAACGAAGCACATTGCTCTCCGTTACTTCCTTGCTCGTGAGCTGCAGCAGCGTGGTCAGTTGCGACTTGCGTACGTGGCCTCTGAGGCCAACACTGCTGATGTTTTCACCAAGGCACTTCCGCCTTGTGATCAACAGCGCTTCTGCACTCAGCTGGGACTTGTACCTGTCCTACCTCACTTACTCACCTCTTGACCTTGCTTGTACTCTTGCATATATATATACCTGCTCTTGCTTGTTTAGCCTTATATATATATGTCTCGTCTTGCATGTGAACTGGCCTTGTGGCCTTGACCTTGTGCTCAGACTGTGTGGTGACTTTGTGATCCACCCTGAGCTTTGCTTTGCTTTACTTGACTGGTCTTGTGACCACTTGTTCTCCCCCACTTTGCCTATGGGGGTGTGTCAGAACTTATAGCTTATGCTTTTGTGTAGGCTATAGTGGGGTATCCCATAGGGGGTACAACCCAATTAGGGTTGGTACTTGTACTCACACATTTCTTAGTTCATTCATTCCTGTTCTTTAGTTTCACATAGTGATACTGCGAAATTAATGCGGGTGGCATCGTCAGCAATTTGCGCAGCATTGAAAAATACCTCTACACCGAACAACCAAGCCAACACAGTAACGGTTTTGTCGCTGGGGTTGAACGGGGGCGGGTTCGTCGGTTTTATCTTATAAGTTGTCGAGAATGTTGCTGCTGCATGCACCGAGGGCGCCATTGAAGCCATCACCGGGGTTGTCGCTGTTGCCTGTCGTGGCGTCGTCTGCGACTGTTGCCTCGGCTGTGACTGTTGCTCCTGCGTATCTTGTGCTCGTTGCATCCGTGCCATCCCCTCGTCTTCAGCGTCCAGCGAGTTCTGTAGCTCGCTGAGGACCTCGTCGTTAGGTGCAAAACTGCTACTCGCTTCATCCACGGCGGGCGACTCCCGACGCGCTTCACCTCGCGTCTGGCGTAGTTCGGCGTTTTCCGCCTTCAGGCGCTCCAACTCGCCAGACATAGTCTGCATGTTGGCCTGCATCGCCCGGAATTGCTGCATGAACTCGTTGAACTCCGCCTGGTCCATCTGTCGCAGGCTTCGTCTAACGGGCAGGGGGTTAACAACGATTTTTTATGGTTTTGATGAAGGCGCAAACGCTATTAGTCGGAGCGAGATAATCGTGTCTATCTCTCAGCCGACCGCTTTGCAGCCCACCAAACCTATCGCACCCCGGTACTAAACTACCCTGGAAAGTGGAGGGTAACCTAGGAAAGTAGCTCTGATACCAGGTGTTATGAGTTGTATGAAAGAAGAGTGCGCAGAATGCAATATCGCGGAAGTGATTACAACTACTGAGCAAACAACGGGGCCTAGGCATGATATAGCATAGTTAGCTAAGCCGGGACCGCGGAGTCATGCAAGGGTTTGGTGTAGGTTTGGGTTTGGAAAACCCGAAGGCGACGCGGAAGACGTTCGGAAGGCGAGGTCGACGGACCGAGCCTGAATTCCGAAAATTGGGGTTGTACGCGTAAGAGGTGCCTCAGTAAGGAATTGGCGAAAATTCCTTACAACAGGCTGTAATAGGGTAACAGATAATCTCAAAATTCAAAATATGCGAAGCTCCGTTTTGCAGACTGTATGTTCGCGGAAAGAAAGTCATTTCAGACTTTTTTGTCGAAGTTGAGTTGTGTTACGTGTGCAATTGAGTGAACGAACGAGAATTGCACTATCGAAGCAAGAATACAATTGAGCGAAGGCATGAGCGAACATTATATAGCGAAACTATAGTGGTAACGTTAATGGTCGCGCGACGAGCCTGGGACTGAGGTTTGGAAAGTGTCGAAGCGTAGGCCCGGAGCGCGGGTTACCAGCCGAGCCGTGAGGTCGGGATGCGATGTGCGAAAAGGGCGGGATGATGAATGATGCGATGGTCGCGAGTGGTAACGGTGCTGACTGAGGTGCTACAGTGATGTACGCGTTGAGCAGGGACGCGAAGTAAGGAAAAGGGAATTTCCTTACACTACCCCCCCTCCTAAGGAGGTCCTCCTTATGAAAGCGCGTGGATGTCTCGGAAATTGCGGCTACGTAGGTAGTCGGTGACGACGGGGTGATTTTCAACTTTCTCTAGGGGAACCCAATTGTCCTCGGTGGGGGTACGATCTTTCCAGCGGATCAGAAACTCTACTTTGCGGGCTCCTCGAGGGTCGCGAACTCTGTGGCTCTGGATCTTGTCGGGGGTGATGACTGGTTCGGTTGGTGGTCGTGTCATGCTGGTGGGTCGATGTCGTGGGAGTTGGCTGGTGGATGGCACGTAAGGGCGAAGTAAGCTAACGTGGAACGAGGGGCTGACGTACCAGTCAGCAGGGAGGAGGAGGTGCGCGGTGACTGGCGTAACCATGTGACTGATTCGAAATGGCCCACAGTATCGAGGGCGGAGTTTTGGAGTGATGGGCAGGCGGAGGTTCTGAGTGTCGAGTAAAACGAGGTCGTCGGGCTGATAAGTAATGGGTCTGCGATGGCGATCGGCGTTGCGTTTAGCGATGATGTTTGATTTCTTGATTGCTTCTGCTGCCCTGGTCCGTGCTGCTTGCAGAATCTCGGCGAACTGTTGTGCTCGTGGGACGGGGTTGTCGGGATTCGGTGTCATGGGTACTGTTGGGTCCTGTCCGTGATTCAAGTAAAACGGCGCATGTTGCGTCGTGGCTGATGGTGCGTTATTGTATGCGAACTCGATGAGTGGCAGCTGCTGTTCCCACGTATTCGGATCGTCGCACATGGCTCGAATCAGCTGCTCCATGGTCTGATTTGTCCGTTCCGTCTGTCCGTCGGTTTCGGGGTGATAGGATGAACTGAACTGTAAGCGCGTGCCGAACTGCTGCCACAGGTTCCGCCAGAAGTTGCTTGTAAATTTCGTGTCCCTGTCGCTGATGATCGATGCGGGTATCCCGTGCAGTCGAACGACGGTGGTGATGAAGAGTCGGGCGGTTTCCTCGGCTGTGATTGATTTCCTGCATGCTGCGAAATGAGCCATCTTCGTTAGTCGATCGACGACGACCAGGATCGCGTCATTCCCACTCGCCCCAGCTGGTAACCCCGTGACGAAATCCATCGTCACCTGCTGCCAAGCACGCTCTGGGGGCGGGATGGGTTGTAATTGTCCCGCCGGCCGCTTCCTGCTTGACTTCATGAGCTGGCAAGTGGGGCACGATGCCACGTGTCGTTGCACATCGGTCAACATTTCTGGCCAGTAGTAGTACCGCTGCAGCTGCTGCCGTGTTTTTTCTACCTCGAAATGTCCCGAGGTAACTCCGTCGTGTGCTTCCTGTAACAGTAGTTCCCGCAGTAGCGTGTATCCTGGTACCGAGATGCGGTCGGTTCCAGCTTTTACGTAATAGACTCCTTTTGCCGCTGCGAATTGCTGTGAGTTGCCTCCTGTAAAGAACGGGTCTGTTTGATATCCGTGGGTAAATAGGCCTGTCAGTAGCGGGCTGGTCTGGGCGAGTAGTATCACGTGGATCTGGGCAATGGGGCGGGTCAGTGCGTCGGCGATATTCGAGGCTCCTTTTTTGTATGTGACCGTATAGTGAAAATTCGACTCGAGGAAATCGAGCCATCGAATCTGTCGTGGGTTGAGGTGGGGCTGTGCGCGGAGGTACTGTAGAGATCGATGGTCTGTCCGTACTGTCACGTCTGCGCCGGTCAAGTAGCAGCGCCATACTTTGAATGCGTGCACGATCGCAAGCATTTCGCGGTCGTGTATCGGGTAATTTCGCTCAGGCGGATGTAGTTTGCGTGATTCGTAGGCGATGGGTTGGAGGTCGTCGCCAAAGTCCTGTAACAGTACTGCTCCAATGGCGATGTCACTTGCGTCGGTAACCACTTCGAAAGGGCGGTGGGGATCAGCGATGCGTAGAACGGGTGGTGAACAGAGAACGTTTTTCAGGGCAGAGAAGGCAGCATGCTCTTTCTCCCCCCACGTAAAAGCGACCCCCTTACGCAGTAAATCAGTGAGTGGGGCTGTTAAACGTGCCATGTCGGGCACGAACCGTCGAACGTAATTAACAAAACCTAAAAAACTCTGTAGTTCCGTGATGTTCGTCGGGGGGCGCCACGCTTTTACCGTATCCAGCTTCTTTGGGTCAATCTCAACCCCAGCCTCCGAAATGACGTGACCCAAAAACTCTAGCCTGTCCCGAAAAAACTCGCACTTGGAGCCCTTGGTGAGTAGCCGATAATCCTCCAAAACCTTAAAAATTGCTTCAAGATCCACTAAGTGTTGCTGCTTATCCCGGCTGTAAACTAGAATATCGTCCAGTTAAACTATCACGCATTTATCTAAAAGTGGTCTAAACGCCTCGTTCATGGTCATCTGAAATGTCGCAGGCGCGTTCGTCAGCCCGAATGGCATTACTGTATACTCGAATGACCCGTACCTAGTCCTAAATGCTGTTTTGGCGCAGTCCGATGGTTCGACCCGAATCTGATGGTAACCTCCCCGTAAATCTATTTTCGAAAAGACTCGTGCTGTTCGCAGTTGGTCGATCAGTTCGTCGGCGCGGGGGATGGGGTATCGCGATTTGACTGTTACCCTGTTAAGCGCTCGGTAGTCGATGCACATGCGGAACCCTCCGTCTTTTTTCGGTGTGAACAGTATCGGTGCGGCGAACGGTGACGAGCTCGGACGGATAAACTGCTTCTCTAACAGGTAATCTAACTGCTTCCTTAACTCGTCGAGCTCGGGCTGTGTCAGTCGAAATTGCCGCTGTACAGTTGGCTGTGCCCCCGGTTCTAACTCGATCCTATGGTCGTGCGCCCGCTGAGGTGGCAGTCCCTGTGGTAAATCATCCGGAAATATCCCCGGGAACTGTTTCAGTAGTGCCTGTAGTTCGGTCGGTACAGTTGCTAGCAGTTTCTCCAAATCACTCGGCTGCTCATCTTTTTCTACGAGTGCGATATCCACTGCGTACACGTCAGCTCCAGCAGCGACAGCCCGTTTCATCGTGATGGCGTTGACCTGGACCGTCGAAGATTTGGGTGGCTGCCAGCGAGGTAGAACGACCCAGTTACCACTACTTCGCACTGTGCAGCTCCCCGTCGTCCAGTCGATCCGTGGGTTGTACCGTCGCAGCCAATCACGTCCCAATAAAATGTCGTGCCCATCCAGTGTCGTCGCGAGCATTTCCTGTGTAAACCCGAAGTTCCCCCCGCTGCGGACTTTTACGCGCTCCACCTTTTCCCGTATGGCCAGGGGCGTGCCGTCGACTAAGCGTGCATCTATCTCAGGTAAACATCGGTTAAGCGTTAACTGTAATTTTCGTGCGGTTGCGGTATTATCTAAGCTGTGGCTTGCTCCTCCGTCAATGAAGATCTTCACTGCTGCTCCCTGTATTTTCCCGTAGATCAGTACCGGGCAATCCGTCGCTGTACCCTCCTTATTCATCCGAGCCCGATCGATGGCGTGAATCGGTACTGTGACTCGGTGAGGGTCGGTGTGGTTGGGCGAGCAGGCAGTCTCGTCAGTAGTTGGCCCAACTTCTACTGACTGCTGGCGTTTCCCTGCCTTCGAGACTCCCTCCCCTGCTCTGCTCCTCGACGCCTCAGCTCCTCTGGACATTCGCTCTTGCGATGGCCCGGCCGGTTGCAAGCAAAGCAGCGCCCTCTAAACGGCGCGGCAGCTGCATTCGCTGCGACGGCATGTACAGTGGCGTGCTCGGTCGGTCCCCGAGGACGATGTCCGTAATAGGACCCCGGTCTCGGTCGGCGTAGGATATCGATTTTCTCGGCGAGCGCGAGGATCTCGTTGAAATTCGAGAGCCCGCGTAGCATTATCTCGTGCGAGATGTCCGGCTTCAGCCCTCCGACGTAACGGTCCACCCGCTCTGCCTCGTGCATGTAGCCGACCTGTTCGCAAAGTGCGAGAAACCCGCTGGTGTAGTCTTGAACTGACCCGAGCTGGCGCCAAGTGCGCAGTTTCTGACGCGCCGAAATCGAGGCCGCGATCGGCTCAAAGCGCGCCCGAAGTCCTGCGCACCACGCATCCCACGTGCTGTATTGGGCGGTTTCGCAGAACGAACTCCAGGTAACAGCTGGACTCGAGGGCCCTTCCTCGTGCGACGGTGGCTCGTAGGCGCGCGGCGACGTCACAATGACTCGCCACCAGTCCATGGCGGGGCCCCTGAGTAGTGAAACCGCATACCGGATCTTGGCGGCGTCCGACTCGACGTAGTTGGCGTCGAAAAACACATTCATCGTGAAGACCCACGATTGAACTGTCGGGCCGCCGCGTTGGCTTGGGTCGAAGCAGGGCGGGCGTTGCGGCTTGAGTGGCATTGGGGCCATCATGGCGTTCTCGCCACTTGTCGCCGCAAACTCCACGTGCCGACGGGCTTCTCGGGGCTCCCGTGGGCTTAATGCGCTCCTGTTCCCTCCCATGCCGGGCATCGGTTGGGCTGCGCCGTCATTGGCTGCGCCTGAGCGCTGTCGCGTGCTGTTGTGTTGCGTTGGTGTGCCGGATGAGATGACGATGGGCTCCTCCACATGTGCAGATGCATTGGTTTGTGCGTGTGATGTCGTCGGTACGTTCATCGTTGACTGTTGACGGGCGGAGTCACGTTCCGCCGTGAGAGTCGCGATTTCGAGCGCCGAATCCTCCAATTGACGCACGAGACGATCGAGTTGCTCCTGCGTCAACGTGGCGAGATTGAAATCGGCCATGGCGGGGGTGTCGGGCAAGCTCAGCGAGAGCCTCGGTCGTGGCCGTGCGTGCTTTCGAGAGAGCACTACGAGCGGCGGTGCTGTGTCGCTGAGAGACGTCTACCCCCCCCCCAAAAATTGAGATAGTGGGAAGCGAAGGTGTGGATGCTGTCCGAGATGAGATCGTAGGCTATGAATACCAAGTGTTACGAGTGCAATTGAGTGAACGAACGAGAATTGCACTATCGAAGCAAGAATACAATTGAGCGAAGGCATGAGCGAACATTATATAGCGAAACTATAGTGGTAACGGTAATGGTCGCGCGACGAGCCTGGGACTGAGGTTTGGAAAGTGTCGAAGCGTAGGCCCGGAGCGCGGGTTACCAGCCGAGCCGTGAGGTCGGGATGCGATGTGCGAAAAGGGCGGGATGATGAATGATGCGATGGTCGCGAGTGGTAACGGTGCTGACTGAGGTGCTACAGTGATGTACGCGTTGAGCAGGGACGCGAAGTAAGGAAAAGGGAATTTCCTTACAAGTTGTCGCACTTCTTGAGGTTGCTCGAGGCCAACCCTAACTCGAGGTTGCTCAGAGGTGAAAATTTTGAACAAACAAATACTGCACTCGCGCGACTCGAGGCCAACCCTAACTCTTGGAAGTACTTGCCCGACTTCGAAAATACCGCGCGTTGCCTTTGAACCTAGCTGACTAATCTGTACTGAACCTCGCCCCCATCTTATTACTTCCTAGGCTTCACTTCTGTGTCGATTCATTCAGTCACAGCTGTGTTGTTCGCTCTCCCTTTTGTAACTCATAAAAAATAACCTAGATTTTGAGGCCACAAACGTGTATGAACAAAAGTCGTTATCACTTGTTCACCCCCCCATTCCCTCGGATATCACTCTCGCTTTGCCACTCGATCCAATCACAGGCGGCCTTCCTCTTGCGCCATGGCGGGGGACGCGGCGGCATTCGCGCCGTTCACCTCGGAGGCCGAGAGGAGGGTCCACTTCATGCGCCTCGCCATCGCGCAGGTGCATGACGTGGCACTCGCCGCGCTCCGCTCCTCTCCGCTATTGCACCTGCCCCCCTCTCCGCGCTGCTCTCCTCCTGGCTGTTCCATATCCCCCCTTCCCCGCCTCACCCCCGCGTTCCCTCCCCCTTCCTCCGTCGCCCCTCCCCCCGTGCTCCCCTCCGCTCCCCTCCGTAATTCTCCTCTCTCCGTACCGCTCTTCCCTGTTCTTCCTGTGATCCAAAGTGCTACATACTGCTGCATTTCCGCACTCCTCCCTTCCGCCCGTGTGATCGTGATCGCATATCCTCATACCCTCGTATCCTTGTCTCCTCATACCCTCATGCCTGCATGCCCCGATGACCTCTTGACCTTGTTTATTTGTGCCTTCTTGCCTGTGTGTGTCTGCAAGGAAAGGCGGAGGCTGCATGGGCGAGACTAGAAGTCCCCGTGGGGTGAGCATCCTTGCCTCCTTCTCCCTTCCTCCCTTCACCAATCCTCCACCCCTCCCCCATCCCATATCTCCCCTCTCTCTCCTCCCGCTTCCCTACCCCCTTCAACTTCCTCCTATCTCCTATACCCTTCTCTAGCTTCCCATCCTGCTTGTTCTTCCCCCTTCCCCCCTGTACCCCTCAACCTCCCTCCCCTCCCCCCACTTTCTCCCTCCATCCCCCCCCTCCACTTTCTCCCTCCCTCCCCCCCACTTTCCCCACTTAACTTATGACCATATGTTCAAGTGCCTTACCCCCTGATAACTCTTCCTTGACTCTGTTCTCTTGTGTCTTTCCTTCTACTGTGCCCGTGCATCTGTGTGATACTGGACAGCAACAAAGTTGTCTTTTGAGGCGCCTCAAAAACTGTTCTCTTGTGTCTTTCCTCTTCCCGTTGTCCTCGCAGCTGTGTGATAGTGCATAACAACAAAGTCGTTGCAGCAGGCAGCAATAGAACCAACGAAACCAGAAACGTGAGTCCACTCCTCTCCACTCCTCTCCACTCCTCTCCTCTCCTCACCTCTCCTCTCCTCTCCTCTCTGCTCCTCTCCTCTCCTCACCTCTCCTCTCCTCTCCTCCTCTCCTCTCCTCTCTTTTCCCCTCCTCTCTCCACTTCTCTCTCCACTCTTTTCCTCTCCTTTCTCCTCTTCTCTCTCCTCTCTTTTTCCCTGTACGTTACTACCTCTTCACAACTCAGCTCAGTCCCTTCACTCGTTATATATTCACATATGTTGCCAAGTATGATTGCCCATATACAATCTGCAGCAAGGCCAGGCCTTTGGACGGCGCAGATCGTTACACACTCTTAAAGACCGAGTCTTGGTTCTTCTCTCTCTCTCCCCCCTCCCCCCCCCCCTCCCCCCACCCCTTCCCCCTCCCTCCCCCTCCCCCCACCCCTTCACCCTTCCTCCCCCTCCCCCTCTCCCTCCCTCCTGCACCTCATTTTTTTGGTTTTTTGTTTGTTTGTTTGTTTTTTTTTTTGTCAGGCTACCCGCCATGCTGAGATGGAGGCCATTGATTCGCTGCTGGAATATCTTTCTCCCGGGCAGGTTAACGAATATCTCGGGGTGATTGATCCACCTAGGGCAGCATCAACGAACGGCGCTGCGAATGGCACAGAGACACTTGGCAGCCACGGATCAGCTGGGGAGAGAGAAAGGGAGAGGCTGAAGCAAGAATTAAATGCATCTGCGAGGGAGGATAGGCAGGATGGAGAACACTTAGAGAGAATGAACGAGGCAGAGGAGGGAGGGGGGCGAGAGGGAGACGATGAGGAGGGGGGGGGAGGAGGAGGAGGGGGAGCGGTATGGGCGGTTGCTGCAGGTGGCGGGGGAGAGTGAGCTGTTTGTGACATGTGAACCGTGTATCATGTGCGCTGCTGCTCTCTCTCTGCTTGGTACGACAAGTGGGAGGGGTGGGAGGGGTGAGCAAGGTAGAAAAAAACGATTGTCGAAAAATACGATTGTTTTTTTCGATGGTTTTTTACGGTATCATTTGGGAAAAAAAACGTCGTTTTTTTGTTAGACAAAAAAAACTCTTCAACTTCAAAGATGCTGTTCTGATCACAAAAGCACTTCTAACAATCTTCCACTGCATCATCAGCACTTCTAACGGCCCCCTTGTTCTTCTCACCAGTCAATCCCCTTGTTTCAGCAGCAGTTTTGGTCTTTTTACTGAAAAAAACGAAGGTTTTTTTGCACCAAAAGTATTTATTTTCAAAAACCGTTTTTTATCGTATTTTACGATCGTTTCTTACGATACGGTATTTTACGATCAAAATGTTAAAAAAACGTCGTTTTTTTGCACCTTGGGGGTGAGAGGGGTGGGAAGAGTGGGAAAGGGTGGGAGGGGTGGGATGGGTGGGAAGGGTGGGGTGGGAGGGGCTGGAGTGGTGGGGGAGGTACGATGGGTGAGAGAGGGAGGGATGGGCAGGTGGGGTGGGAGGATGTGGAGGGGTGGGATGGGTGCGATGGGTAGGATGGGTGAGATGGGTTGGAGTGGTGGGATGGGTGAGATAGGCAGGCAGCATGTCAAGTAGCTGGCGCCTTAGAGCCAGCAATCACCCATTGCTTGCATCACATCCCTGTTTTCCTCCAAAAGATGCGCTCCTTTTTCTTCCTTTCTCTTCCCCTTTCCACTCCCCCTGCTGTCTCACAGCCTCTTTTCCTGCATCCTCCCCCTCCACCTCATCCCATTCCTCCTCCTCCTTTTCCTCCCTTGGTGTTTTGAGTCGACTCAAAACACGTCCCATTCGTCCTCCTCCTTTTCCTCCCATTTTCCCTCATTCCCACCCTCCTCCCTGCTCGCATCCGTCTCCCATCGTCCCCCATCCTCCCCATTCCACCCCTTTTCCCTCCTCCGCCTGTGCTTTCCACCTCTCTCAACCGCCCTTTCTCCCCCACCTTGTTCCTGCTCACCCAACCGCACCTCTCAACACCCCTTTGCGTTCCCCCATTTCACTCGTATCGTCAGTGAATTTCTGCATACCAGCATGCGTCCATATCATCTTCCATTCTTTGGAAGCTTCAGTGTTCCAACTCCCTTCCTCACGGCGTGTTTCTTCCCCTCCTCCCCTCCCCACTTCCCCCCCTCCCCCCCTCCCCACCTTCCCCTCTACCCCCCCTCCCCCTCTCCCCCCCTTCCCCACTTCCCCCCCCCCCATCCCCCCCTTCCCCTCTTCCCCCCTCCGCCCCCAGGTCTCACCCGTGTGTTCTACGGCTGTCCCAACGACCGCTTCGGCGGCTGCGGATCCGTGCTCTCAGTACACGCCAAAGGATGCCGCCCCTGCCCGCCCTTGTATGCTCTGCTGCAATCTCTGCCTGCTCTCCCCCTTCCGCAACCCACTCCCGCCTCCACTTTACGTTTTTCTTTCCCGCACCAACTCATGCAAGGAGCTGACTGCATGTGGTGATCAATTTTGATGATTGATCTGATCTTCTCCGTGCCTGAGTTGATCCGATCTCCATGCATCAAAGTTGATAATCGCCAACTCATGCAAGGGGCTGACTGCATGTGATTGATCTGATCTTCTCTGTTCTTCCTCTCCTCGCCCTGCCTTTCCTCGCCCTTCCCTCACATACTGCTGCCAACAGACCCCTCTTTCTCACTCTCCCCACGGTCACGCTACCCCTCTTACTGCTATCATCACTCTGCTATCATCACTCTGCTATCATCACTCCCACTCGCGCCACTGCTCCCTGCACTGTCAGCATTCCTGTTGCGTGCTGGTTTTGCTCCATTCCTGTGCCACCTTTCAGTCCTATCAGCACTTCCGTTTCCTCCCGCTTCTCCCCTCATACCCTCCCCTCCTCCTACCCTCTGCGCCTACTCTCCTCCCCTCTTCCCTTCCCCTTCCCCCCGCTCACCAGCAGTACAGGAGCGCAGGGAGCAGAGCTACTGCAGTGCGAGGGGGGCATACTGGCCAGCGAGGCTGTAGACCTCTTCCGGCGATTCTACGAGCAAGGCAACCCCAACGGTCTGTCACCACTCTGGCCCTGCTCCTCACCCACCACCCGCTGCTGCTTCCCCACCCACTGATCGTGACTGATTCCGCCCTTCCCTCAGTTTCTCTCCCATCCCACCAACCAATTTCCCTCCTTGCAAACACAATGCTGTCCCGCTTGCACACGCCTTTCATCTTCATCGCCCTTTTCCCATCTCCCTCTCCCCTCTCCCCTCTCCCCTCTCCCCTCTCCCTTCTCCCCTCTCCCCTCTCCCTTCTCCCCTCTCCCCTCTCCCTTCTCCCCTCGCCCCTCTCCCTTCTCCTCTCGCCCCTCGCCCCTCACCCCGTGCGCACCAGCACCAAGGCCCCATCGCCCCGTCAAGCCAGGGACGCCTGGGGCCAAGATCACAACCTGATGAGCCAGACCTGGTTTGGCTCCCGGCCGGCCTTCTCACGCTCAATTCAAACTCTTGCTCACTTCGCATCGCATGCCTTTGCCGTGTCGTCCTTTCTCCGCTCTGCTGGTTGCTTTCATGCTTCTCAGTGCTCTCGATCCAAGCCTGTTGCATCAAATCACCCTGTTTGCCAGGCCAGGCCTGCGGTACCGTACCATGTCTTTTTGTAAGTGTGCCAGACAGCAACCTTACGGAGCAGAAATACCGTAGTTGCTTACATGAGAATGTTCTGCCACGGATGGTGAGCATATATGGTGCTCAATCAACCCTGTTTCCGTCACGTCAGCCCTTAGTTGTCAGACGACATGCTATTGTTTTAAAGAAATGGTTTTCTTTCTGTGGTATGGTGAAAGATCCGGTGAAGAAAGTAAGTTTCAAGTATTCTGTGCTGGTTTAGGTGCCTTTTCTGCAGCTGCTATTCCTCTTGTCATCAGCTGAATAAGATGGGTGTTCACAGGCTTGATAGGTTGCTGCTGGATCCAGGGGCTCAGATTTCAATCGTTTTAGTCTGCTTTGTCCGATTTTCAGACTTGTGTACGTGTGATTAGCCAGAGTATTCTCATAAAGAAAGAAGAGGGCCGTACGAGAGGGCCCGGCCTGGCAGGGACCAGATATTTGTGAAATCTTGAAGTACTCTTGTCGTAGGTGAAAGACTAGAAACCCTCAAGACTTAATTTAGCGAGTCGAGTGAAGGAGGCAATGTCCCTCAAGACCAGAAACCCCCTTTGGCGAACATCTCACAGAGATCACTTACGGCAATGCATGCCGTCCCACCCCTGTAAATCTAACCCACTTGCACCCATTCGCCCCAACCCACGAGAAAACTAATCTTTATTCTCATCTCCTTCCCAGCATCCTCAACTTCTCCCTTTATTCCCATTCCCCAAGAACGCTGATTTCCCTTCGTTTCCAGTTCGCGCCACTACTTGGCCTTCTTCTCGAGCGCCTTAGCCTTGGCGATGAGCGCCTTAGCCTGCTTCCTCAGCTTCTTTGCCTTCGCCTTCAGGGCCTTCTTTGCCTTCTTCCCCTTCTTCCCCTGCTTGCCCTTCCCTTTCTTCCCCTTCTTCCCCTTCTTCCCCTTCTTCCCCTTCTTCCCTTTTTTCCCCTTCTTCCCCTTCTTCCCCTTCTTCCCCTTCTTCCCCTTCTTCCCCTTCTTCCCCTTCTTCCCCTTCTTCCCCTTCTTCCCCTTCTTCCCCTTCTTGTTCTTTTTCAGGCTCCGCCTATACTCCTCCACTGCCAACGCAGCGCCTTCCGCTTCCCCGGGGGAAAGAAAGTCCTCCTCCGCCAGAACGCGAACAGCGCGCGTATGCGGAGACTCCCCGCCCTCCGCCGCGAGAGCGCGGTTCGCTATAATCACATTCGCGTCTTCGCGCACGTCTCCCGTGAGCGCCTTGCCCGTGGCGAGAAGGCCGTCATGCTCGGGGTTTGCGGCGAGAGTGGCAAGAGCGGGGTTGAATTCCGCCGTCGCGGCGGGTACGTGCGCCGCGGCGATCACACAGAGCATCAGCAACAAAACGCGAAGCGAAGCCATGATTCTGATCACTCAAATGGACTGGAGTAGATGAAATATGTTTGGATTGTATATCTACAACTGATGTAAAAGTACGTAGTTGCGCGGGACTTATACTGCCGAGAGCTCAGCTGGGAGATCATATGTGAAAGGCAACGGGAGGATTGCCGTTGAGTCCGTTGGCGCGACGCGGAATCTACCGCAAACAAGAGGAGATGTCGAAGCGCGCTGCTTACGACTATCATTGGGGACCCCGTCAAAGACGCGAAAATCTGGAGTGCGCGAATCAGTTTTTTGAGTCAACTCAAAAGTGAAAATCTGGAGTGCGCGAATCAAGGTTTCTGTGACGCCGTTTCGCTTTTCTTGACGACAATTGTACAGTTTGTCACGACAGTTTCGTCTCTGCGCTGCGAGTGATCGCCAACGAACCGTGAGTAGCTGGTTACCTTGCACCATTCGCTGATCAGCCAATAATGCCAGGGATGATGGATCTTGAAGGCCACTGTTGCCTAGAATTGATCGCAATAATTCCACCAATCGAACTCAGGCAGCGGCACAGCGAGCTGCGGCGATTCAATAATTAGAAGTGGATGTGTGGGCGCGTACGATTTATTAGCCTTCCTCCGCACAGTCCTTGTGACATAACTCGTTGTCAGAAATGATGCTGGTTTTTCAAAAAGAAGTTTGTGGGCCATGCTATGGCCTTCTAGATTCTATCCTTGTCATTTCCTGTACCAGCATGATTAGCAGTTTCATGCACGCCCATATTTTCATGGCAGCACTTTACCTGTCATGCCATGTTGTGGCTTGTACAGCTCCAACTTGTACATTTCGTTAGGCTCATTTCACTTCCAATTCCAATGCAAATAGGCATGATGACCAAAACACTAAATATAAGGAAAATGAACGACTACATAGTGGGTAACCACGAAGCTAGGGTATGCATGGGCATATGATATGCAGCAACACCAAAACTCATCACCGCCGCACTATCAGCGGCAATCAGCCACTTGCTCTCCCCCTCATTCCCACTCCCTCACTCTCCCTCACTCCCACTCCCTCATTCCCAACCGGGCCCTGCATCACTCCCACCCATCCTCCACCACTTTTGTTGGCGGCAGCACAGACGAAGGGATGGCGAATCGCGTGCTGACAGTCTGGCGACATGATTGGCTCTGCGCGTCCCGTAGCGGCATGCTGATGTGGCGCAGGATGCTCGTCGCGATGACATCTGGACGCACGTGCAGCGAGGTGACAGCGAGGATCTCCGCGTACGAGTTGGGGATGGCTGCGAGCATGTGCTGTGTGGTGGAGTGCGGTACGGTGGGGTCGAGCGCAATCAGCAGCATGTGCGTCTGTACTAGTACCTGGGGGGGTGTGGGTAAGATACGTGGGAGCAGCAGGGGATGCTGACAGCTGGGTGAATAACGAGGAACACCCGTGCTACCCTGCACACATTAATCTATGCTATGAGTGTCCTTAACAAGTGATTTCTGCACAGTATCTCACCTCTGGCAGCACGGCGCGCACGTCACAGGCGAAGGTGGTTTTGAGCAGAGCGAAAGCGACGTCTGGGCGCAGGGAGAAGAGCGGACGGGTGAAGTCCCGCACGTGGGGGAGTCTAATGTCATCTGGTGTTAGCACTGGCATGCACCCCGCCGCCCACATCTGCAGAGGGTAGGGAGGAGGTGTGGTGTGGTGTGGTGTGATGTGGAGGGAAGGTTAAGAAGGAGCGTGATTGAATTCGCACGTGGGGGAGTCTAATGTCGTCCGGTGTCAGCACTGGCATGCACCCCGCTGCCCACATCTGTATGGGGCGGGTGAAGAAGAGGGAAGGGTACTAGGAGTGTGAGTGAAGGACACGAGAGGGGCAAGCAGTCGAATGTCGTCCGGTGTCAGCACTGGCATACACCCCGCCGCCCACATCTGAGAGATGGGGTGAGGGAGGGGTGGGGATGTGGTGGGATTGGGTGAACCAGTACTGGGGAGTGTGAGCTGAGTTGCGCATGTGGGGCAGATGAATGTCATCAGGTGTTAGCGCTGGCATGCACCCCGCTGCCCACATCTGTATGGAGGAGGGGGGAGGAGAAGGGAGGGAGATGGGAAGTGCAATTCCCATCTCCCATCTCCCATCTCCGATCCCCTCAGCACTTCCTGGACCCCTTTCTCCTTCTTAATTCCATCTCACCCACCGTGTAGTTGGACTGCATGACTCCTAACGCCTGGTCGAGATCCTGCAGCTCAAACCAACCGACACCTCCTCCCCCCTCGCCCCTCTTCCCCTTCCTCCTCTTCCCCCATCCCCCTCCTTTCCCCCCAAAATTGCTCCATCTCACCGTGTAGTTAGACTGCATGACTCCAAACACCTGGCCCCAACCCTGCAGCTCAAACAAACAGACACTTCCTGGCCCCCCTCCGCTCCAGTAAATTCCATCTCACCCACCGTGTAGTTAGACTGCATGACTCCAAACACCTGGTCGAGATCCTGCAGCTCAAACCCGCCCGCATATCCCACATCAGAGAGAAATCTGCACGGGTGGGGGGAGGGGGGAAGGCGGGAAGGAAGATTCGGGATGGGAGAGGGAGGGGGGGGGGGGGGTGCGGTGGGGTGGGGGTGGAGTGGAAAATGACTCACATGTCTGAGAGGAATGTATGCAGGCGGACGGGAGGGAGGTTTTCTTTTGAGAGTTCTCATGAACGGCCGGCAAAAGGATGTATGTATGCAGGAGATAGAGGGTGGGAGGGTGGAAGGGGAGATTGTAGAGGAGAGGGGAAGAGGAGGAGGGAAGGAAAGTAACCAGTGAAGGAAAATCTAAAACGCCATCAGAACCCTACATTGGATGGTTACGAGAGGAGAAGAGGCACCCTACATTGTGAGAAAAGTGGGAGGGGGGGGGACGGGGAGGGGAGGGGAGTGGAGTGGAGGGGAGGGGAGGGGAGGGGAAAGAGTGGAGTGAAAACATCCCGGAGTAGAAGAGGTGGGCGAGGAGGCGAGGGTGATGACTCGGTGGAAGAGAGGTCCGGCCTCTGCAGGGCCAGCAGCAGCAGTGAAAGTGGCGCATGTGCGTGGTCCGCTTGGCTTGACCTCCACTTGCTTGCTTCCCTCCCATTCCACCCACTACAAGCCCTCGCGCTGCCCGTACCACCCCAACTACCTGGGCGAGGAGGCGAGGGTGATGACTCGGTGGAAGAGGTCCGGCCTCTGCAGGGCCAACAGCAGGCCCACTATGCCCGCCTGCTGGTGCCCTATGAACGTGATCTCCTGCCATGAGGATGACGCCTGGTGGGGATGGGTGGAGGAACGAGGGGGCGAGGGGGAGAGTGAGTGGGTGCGTGAGTGAGTGAGTGAGTGAGTGAGTGAGTGAGTGAGTGTGCAAGCAGCAGCCTCACAAACGATGCTGGCCTGCTGGTGCCCGATGAACGTGATCTCCTGCCATGAGGATGACACGCCTGGTGGCCGAGGGGAGGGCAAGAGGGACTGATTGAGTGAGGGAGGGAGGCAGCAGCGACACACCATCACCTGCCTGCCCCATTCCAACCGCCCTCTTCTCCCGCTCCCCCCTATTTCCTTCCTCACCTGGATCCGCAGCTCGTGCAGCAGCAGCGACACACCATCACCCGCCACCCACCCCAACCCCCGTCATCTCCTTTCCTGCCTTCCCCCTTCTCTGCTAACCCACCTTACCCCCCCCACCTCAATCCCCAACTCGTCCAGCAGCAGCAAAACTTCATCAGAAGTTTACTTCAGCAGCAAAACTACTGGCAGGCGTTTACTTTTGAGTCGACTCAAAGGTCAGCTCTTGAGTCGACTCAAAGGTCAGCTCTTGAGTCGACTCAAAGGTCAGCTCTTGATCGACTCAAAGGTCAGCTCTTGAGTCGACTCAAAGGTCAGCTCTTGAGTCGACTCAAAGGTCGGCTCTTGAGTCAACTCAAAGGTCAGCTCTTGAGTCGACTCAAAGGTCGGCTCTTGAGTCGACTCAAAGGTCAGCTCTTGAGTCGACTCAAAGGTCAGCTCTTGAGTCGACTCAAAGGTCAGCTCTTGAGTCGACTCAAAGGTCAGCTCTTGAGTCGACTCAAAGGTCAGCTCTTGAGTCGACTCAAAGGTCGGCTCTTGAGTCAACTCAAAGGTCAGCTCTTGAGTCGACTCAAAGGTCGGCTCTTGAGTCGACTCAAAGGTCAGCTCTTGAGTCGACTCAAAGGTCAGCTCTTGAGTCGACTCAAAAGTCAGCTCTTGAGTCGACTCAAAGGTCAGCTCTTGAGTCGACTCAAAGGTCAGCTCTTGAGTCGACTCAAAGGTCAGCTCTTGAGTCGACTCAAAGGTCAGCTCTTGAGTCGACTCAAAAGTCAGCTCTTGAGTCGACTCAAAGGTCAGCTCTTGAGTCGACTCAAAGGTCAGCTCTTGAGTCGACTCAAAGGTCAGCTCTTGGGTCGACTCAAAGGTCAGCTCTTGAGTCGACTCAAAGGTCAGCTCTTGAGTCGGCTCAAAGGTCAGCTCTTGAGTCGACTCAAAGGTCAGCTCTTGAGTCGACTCAAAGGTCAGCTCTTGAGTCAACTCAACAGTCATCAGAAAACTACTGGCAGGTGTTTTCTCACAAGTTGCTGCCACATATTGAAGCCATGGCACCTACATGGTGTTCTCTTGTTCCTTCTCCCGTCCCCCCTCCCCCTCACCTGGATCCCCAGCTCGTCCAGCAGCAGTGACACGTCATCAGCAAAGCCCTTGAGGGACGCGTAGCGCACGGGGTCAAACAGGTCGTACTGGGTGCTGGGGAGGAGGGATGGGAGAGGGGGAAAGGGGACGGGGAAGATTGGAGGTGGGTGGGAGCGACGTGTAGCGCACGGGGTCAAACAGGTCGCACTGGGTGTTGGGGGGGGAGGAGGGGGAGGGGGAATATGGGGCCACAGGGGAGACGATAAGCGTGAGTTAACTCGGGCCACAGGGGAAGGTGGGTGCGAGGGACGCATATTGCACGGGGTCAAACAGGTCGTACTGGGTGCTGTGGGGGGGGGGGGGGAGAGAGGGGGAAGGGGGAGGAGGGGGAAGGGGGGGGGAGGGGGAGAGTGCGGGCGGGGGGGAGAGAGGGGGGGAATATGAGGGCTGGGGAGACGAGGAAGGAGGTGGGCGGGAGGGAGGGGCGCGCAGCGCACAAGGTCAAACAGGTCGTACTGGGTGCTGGGTGGGTGGGAGGGGGGGTTGGGGGAGGGGGGCGGAGAAGGGAGGAGAAAGGGAGGGCGCTGAGGAGGGTGGGTGGGATGCATACCACACGGGGTCAAACAGGTCGTACTGGGCGCTGGGAAGGGGAGAAGGGACAGGGGGGGATGGGGTGGGAGCGGCGGGTGGGGTGGGAGCGGTGGGTGGGGTGGAATAACCGGGAGAGGTGGGAAGGAGGGAGGTGGGAGGGGAGAATATGGGGGCACAGGGTGGGACGAGGAAGGAGGTGGGGGGGGCGACGTGAGCCACTCAGGGTCACACAGGTCGTGCTGGGTCCTGAAAGGGGGTTGGGGGGGATAGGGGGACGGGGGGAGATAGGGGGACGGGGGGAGATAGGGGGACGGGGGGACGGGGCAGGAGGAAACGTTGGAGGCGCGGAGTGGAGTGGAGGAGGATGGGAGCAACGGGTACCGCTCCCATAAACGGGAGCTTCCATGATCCCGTCTCTGTACCTATGATTAAACAAGTCAAACGGATCGAATGGGTCATGAAAGAGGCGCCTCACAAGCTCCCCCATGCTGCAGGCACACCGCATGACATGACATGACATGACATGACATCATTCGCACAACACCACCCATGATCCACCATGCACCGTGCACCCATGGGGTTCGATGAGCTCACACAACCCACCCACCCTCGCACCATTCACCCATGCACTCTCCCATGGGGTTAGGACCCACTCACCCACCCACCTACCCTCCTCCCACTCACCCACCTACCCACACACGCACCCTCTCCCACCCTCTCCCACCCTCTCCCACCCACCCTGCACCCACCCTCTCCCACCCACCCTCTCCCACCCTGCACCCACCCTGCACCCACCCGTGTGCGCCAATGAAGTCAAAGAGCAGCACTGTGAAGCGGTCAGGACTCATCAGCTCCACCACGTCCTTCCATTGCTGGGGGAAGGGGCGAGGGGCGAGGAGAGAGGGGAGAGGGGAGAGGGGAGAGGGGGGAGGGGGGAGGGGAGAGGGGGGAGGGGGCAGGAGTGTGGGGGTGAATGGGTGGATGGGGGGATGGGAGGAAGGGGAAACAAAGAGCAGCACTGTGAAGCGGTCAGGACTCATCAGCTCCACCACGTCCTTCCATTGCTGGGGGGGGGAAGGGGTGGGGGGATGGGTGGATAGGGGAAGGGGAGGAGAGGAGGGGAAGAATGAAAGATGGAAGGAGCAAGGGAGGATTGGACGAGGGGAGGATGAAGGGGGTGACAGAAGGTGCGGAGCAAGGGTGTATGTACCACTCAAGTCGCCTCCCAGTCCCATCCCCGTCACTCACAGCATGGTTGGCACTGAAACCATGCGCCATGATGAGCAAATGCCGCCCATTGCCGCCCCTTGCCGTCCCTTGCCATCCCTTGCCGTCCACCCACACACCACCCATCCCTGGGTCCGCTCACATCGACTCAACAAGTGCAGTGATCCCACTCTCAATTCGCCTCCCAGTCCCATCCCTGTCACTCACAGCATGGTTGGCACTAGAACCATGCGCCATGTGCCGTGATGAGCAGATGCGCGTGATGCCCTCACAGTGCGCGTGGCACCAGTATTCAATTCAAGCCAGCTCTAAAACATCGGTGACCCCAGTCCAGTCCAGTCCAGTCCCATCCCCCGCACTCACAGCATGGTTGGCGCCGAAGCCATGCGCCATGATGAGCAGATGCCGCCCCTTGCCCCGCTGCTGCACGCGCAGCAGCTCGCACATGGTCCGCCCCTCCCGCAATGCAGTTGCCTGCTGCGATCTGATGGGAACGAACGGGTATGGTGGGGGGAGAGGACGGAGAGTCGGGTCATTTTTTTCTTCTTCTTCTTCGCTTCTTTTCTTTCTTCCTTTTTCGTTCTTGGGGGGTAGACGAGGAGAGAGAGGGGAGAGTGGTGGAGGGAAAAAGGACCCTGCGTGGGAGGGAGGCAAACAACGGGACGCGCTATAGCCTTCACAACCGTTATAACCGCTATAGCCTTCCCCTCTCGCCCTTTACACCCCCTCCGCTCCCGCTCGCCTCATTCCCCCACCTTCTTCCCATGCCTCATCAGCGACCCACATTTGCGCTGCTGTCAAGTTCCGCTTGATCCGCGGCCGGCCCGTGCTTCCGCGTCCGCTCATGGAGCCCCCGCCGCCCATGCTTCCCCCTCCGCCCGTGCTCCTATCTCCCGCGCCCAGGATCGCCAAAGGACGCCCCGCATGCATCGAGCACACGTCCCGCGCTTGCGCCCCCGCTCCCGCTCCCGCCACCGCCCCCGCCACTACAGCTGCGGCCGTTGCGCCCATGCCCCTGCGCGATCCGTTGCTTCCGCCCGCGGATCCCCCAAACACCCACAGTCTCCCCGACCCGGACCTCGACCCGCCTCCGCTTCCCGCGCCGTCCCCCTCCTCGCTCCGCGCGCCAGCTCCGTTCCGCTCTGTCCGCCGGAGCTTGTGCGCCTCTGCGCTTCCCGCTTTCCGCACGTTCCCCAGGTGCGCGAACATGGGCGTTGGCGGAAGCGTCTTGACGGAGCCTTTGCTCATTCCGCCAGCCTCCGCCATTTTCCCCGCCCAGTCCCCCGCTCCGCCGTCCATGCCAAGGCCATGCTTCACCCTCAGAGATTTTTCTTTCACGGGCTGCCCGGATAAATCAGGGGGAAGCACAGGCGCAACTAGTGCGGAATCCTGCGCCTTGCTGCCAAGACCGTCGGGCTTCGCGGGTCTTGCAATTGCCGCCGATGCGGGGAACGCGCTTGGCGCGGGGAGAGGAGCGGCGGAAGCGCTGTTAATGATACTTGCGCTCCCCGCAACTGCTGCGGGGACAAGAGAGGCGGAAGGGATAGGCTTCGGCGCGGCTTGAGCTGTTTCGAAAGAAGAGTTCTGTTCAGGTGACTGTTTTCGCGGTTTTGCCTCGAGGGACAAGGCGCCCTCCTTATCCGTAGTTCTATGGGCGCGGCTGGAGCTAACTGGGCCGTTATTATGACCCCGTTTTAAGCAATTTCCCATTAACGTCCGGCGGTCCGACTAAATTTGACACGCAGCAGCAGTGACTGTTTCGGTTGTCGGGGACTGTCGTCTTATTAGGTTCCGACGTGGAACGTTTTGATTGGACGGGCGCACATAGTGCCTGAATTAGGACGGAGTGGTAGACGCTGCGTCACAGAAAAAAAGCGGGTCCAAAGCAGGGAAGACGCAGGCTCACGATTGGAGTCGAGTTAAACTACTGGTACTGCTACACTTCTAGGTAAGCGCTTCGGAAATCGACTGTCTGGTATCTCGTAGCTGCTACACCCGTAGCTGCTTCGCGGCGAAGGTATCTGAAAAAAGGTCGGCACGCGTGGCAGCATGTCGTGGAAAATTGAACTGACAGTGGCAGGCAGCCACGCAAGCACGCACGTCGAACCATCGCTTGTCATTTGGCCAGGATCACAGTGAACGCTGCGTGAAAGGTATGGGACGGAGACACATCTACAATCTACGAAGGTGTGGGATGAAAAGATGTAAATCCAGGGTCCAGAGGTTTTAAGAGGGGTGCGAAAATATTGTTAATGATTGCCATGAAAGGTCCGCAACAGCGAGAGCCCCAGGTGGGTGGAACAAACGGGAATCGGGATTGGGTGTACACCCTCTTTCTCGCCATTGTGAATTCGGTTTTAGTGAAGTCATGGGAAAAGCACGGTTGACGGTGGTTAGATTAAGTCTCGATACGGTTCATTCAGACAAATCGAAGAGAACAAGGTTTTCCACCAGTTCGGCACTGTTAAGTGTAGTGAGAAACAGGGTGTAGTGGATTGGGTTGGGTGGGATCGGTTTATTGGGTGGGGTCGGCTTATTTTCTGCAGTGAAACCTACTGGGCCAAATTTGGGGTGTCACTGCCACTTTTGGAATCCTATCCACTGCCGCGTGCCGAGCAGCTGCATTGAAATCGAAGCCTCCGTTAGTAACGTACATTAGGGTGCGTCAGATCCGCTGCAATGTGATTTGGCTGCAAATTTGTCGCCCTTTTTGGTCGACTATATTTTTCGCCAAAGTCGACCGAATGGTCAAATGGTAAACCAACCACCATCCAGCCACATTTTCAAGGTGCTGCAATCTGACAGATTTGGTGGCCGATTTACAGGCCAGTTTGCAAAAGTGTCAGATTTGCAGGTCGCACAGTTGGCCGTATTGTGCAACGGAGTCGCATGTATTGTTACTGAAGTGACACAACCCCGAAATGTTGTCTTGTTCAGCGGCGCTGAAAGCGCCGTGCGCGTCGTCCTTGTGACAAGTTGAGTCGCTTGGGTGGTTGGCCAAGTCGCATAGGTACTGTAGCACTGGCGAGTCGACAAAGTGGTCGACTCTCGATTCGTTTGCACGTCGGACAGTTGTCGAATGCTAAACCGGCCATCAATTTTTTTATCAGGTGGCCGGATTGTGCGAAATTCACGAAACACCCTGCGACTGTCGTGAATGTGTAACCTCCGCTAGATCCGGCCAGCCGGATTTTTCCGACAACGGATCTGACGCACCCTTACTGTACGTCCACGATTCTTCGGTTGGAAGAGGTCGGGAAGAACACTCCATCCCTCGTTTGCTGCTAGTGTTGTTTCTGTACATGTACGATCGCCGCAAGCGTGCAGTACAGCTTCAATCAACACGGGAGCAGCAGAGGCAGTCGTTCGGAGAGTGGGGCTGCCGAGCCCTACTCTTCCCACTCTCCCAGTGAGAGTGAGCGAGGTGAGGCTCCTGCTCGTCTGCTCGGCTCGGCAGCAGCGGCACGGCAACAGACGTGCGTGGTGCAGCGAATGATGAACTACACCTAGTTCTCGACCATTGCACACCCCTACCTTTTTTCGTATGTACCCTTTACGGAGTTTGACTTGATGCGATGGACACCCAGAGATTAAGGGACTATTAGTAAACAGCTGGCAGGTACCTCTAGAAAGAAACTCGCACTTAAAATTCGGGGTTGGGGTTTAGTCAGGTTTGTGTTCTCTTTTTATTCTTGGTGCACCCCGACAGTTCACGAAAGTGGTCGGACCCTCCTCTGCGGTTTTCCTAGACGTTGCCAACTACCCTATGAAAATGATAGGGGTAGGGTAAGTACCCCAAGATGTGCAATTAAGGGGTGTGAGATAATCGAGAACAGGATGTAGCCAAGGTTTCGGACGGATTCTCGAGTCCCGACTCGCGACCAAAAAACTACACGAGCTTTGGGGAAGCGGGGCTAGGAGTTCGAAGGGTAAGTAGCTTCCGCAGCTAGCGGAAAGTGCCCGCAACTAGCACTGTAGTCCCCTTGAAAGCGCAAAGTCGCTAGTAGTACCCCTGCGAAAGCTACTACCCGAGTTTGAAGGTACAGTCGATGCCCAACCCCTGCACGCGAAATTGCCCTGCACCCACCAGAAACTCTGCACCCGTGGCATCTTTGCCGCGATGTTGCACCCTGGGTACAGACCCCTGCAGCCACTTGTTCTCGTGCGTGAATGCGCCCAAAAGAGAACCTGCATCACAAAACAGACCCTGCCAACCCAACTCAACCAGGGTCTTGGGCGAAAAACAGGCAGTGCGAAAGCTATGGACGAGCTTCGCACAACGTCGAACACCAGAACAAAATGAACCGGCTGCCACGTCTGAAGGGTCATGGTGCCCTTAACAGAATTGTGGCCGAATTCCCACCGCCACGTGGTACTTGCACCAGCTCGGTACAGGCCCACTGACCGCCTCACGTTGCGCACCCCAACACGTCACGCTCCTATGTACGTGTTCACATTGAAGCACAATTCCCTGGAGACCATCCACCTTAATCTGCACACATTTCGTCTGAGCAAAAAACCCACACTTACACACTAACGAATCACAACACCATAAAGAGTGATTGAAAAATCAGTTCCAATCACTCTCTCACCCCAACACCGAGGCTCTAAATGGCTCGTCTTTATCACCGAGCTCAGCTGCCCCTGCATATCAAGCGCGCCATATGCGCGCACCACGTCGAACACCCCCAGCTGCGCCACGTTGACCTCGCACGATGGTGCTTCACTCGTTTCGGAATCCGCCCCGACCGCTCAACCATCGGGCGCGTCCTGAAAAGTGCTGACCGCTGGGCTACCGATGACACCAATGACAACGCCGTACGTGTGCGCGGCGGCGCGTATCCGGAGCTTGAGCGCGCCATGGCACGGTGGATAGCCAGGGCGGGGCCAGCTGGGGTGCCTCTCACCCTTGCGACTATTCGGGACCATGTTGCCTACATGGCCCGCGAGAACGGTCTGCCGGCTACGTTTCGTTGCTCCATCGGCTGGGTGCGTCGCGCATTACGCCGCCAGGGCGTGAGATGCTTGAGTGCGGTTGGCGAGGCGGCCGACCAGGACATGACGGCCGTGCGCACCACGCAGGAGAAGCTGCCGCAGCTCCTTATGCATTTGAACGTGAGGCCACGCGACACCTTCAATTTTGACGAGACGGCCCTCTACATTTCCGTTCTGCCGCGGAAGACCTACTGCACGGGCCGTGTTGCGGGCAAGAAGAATGGCAAAGAGAGGCTCACCATCGGCTTCCTCGTCAACGCCGACGGCTCTACCTTGTTCCGCCCTCTCGTGATCTCCAAAGCCCGGCGCCCGCACGACTTTCGCCCCGACTACGACCCGGAGGAGTTCTGCTACTAGCGCAACACTGCCAAGGGGTGGATGACTACCGCGGTAAGTTCCGTCGTGGAGGCCGCTAGTATTGAAAGCCGCATTGACACCCTCCCCGAGTTATGTCACACTCATTACTGTTCACCATCACCCACCTTCCCCCCCGCAGCTCTTCACGCACTACATCGAGCAGTTGGATGCGGCTATGTTTGCGGAGGGGCGGCAGATCGTGATACTGCTCGACAATGCCAGCAGTCACACGCTCACGACACGGGGTGCCATCACCGAGGACCTCTTCGGCTTCCGCACCCGCAAGCTCGAAAATGTGCGACTCGTCTACCTGCCGCCTAACACGACTTGCTTCACCCAGCCCCTTGACCAGGGCCTGATTGCAATGGCGAAGGCGCGTTATCGCGCACATTGGCTGCGGAAGTTCACTGGCATGTGGGCTGCCGAAGGCGCCACCTCCGCAGCGGCTCGTTTCAGGCCGAACCTCCGAGACGTGATCGCGTGGCTGAGCGATGCCTGGATGAATATCCCGCCACGCACCATCCAGAGATGCTGGTGGCGCACGGGATGCCTCCCGCGCGCCTGGGCCATGGAGTTGGCGCACGTGGGGGCGGGCGCTATCCGCGACCCTTGCACCGTGGCCGACATCGGCCTTGCTGAGGAGGTCAACGACGTCGGCCTCCTCATCGACCGGCTCTGCCTCGGATCCAGCGCGATGGCGGCGAACGATTTCGTCGGTTTCGACGAGAACCAGCCCACTTGCGCGGAGCCGGGTGATGATCCGCTCGCAGCGGAGCCGGTGCCGGCCCCTTCGCATGATACGTGGGCGCCTCCCTCGACCATGCAGGAGGTCTACGATGACGCTGACCCTGCGTCCCGCGAAGCGAGGCGCACTGCTCGCGCGGCATGCGAGATGCTCATCGGTTACGCCAAGGCGACCTGCACCACACCGCGGGACTTGTGCGCCATCTTCGACATTCGCAACCCGATCATCCGGGCGCGGATGGAGCGCGCTAGCCCGCCGTTGAACCTCAACGCGACCCCGCCCCCCGCCATGACGACTGCCTCCACCCCGGAGGCAGAGACCCCCCGTCCCCGTGGTAGGGTCCTCCCGGCGTGGATGACGGTGCCTACGGCTGACTGGGTGGCACAGACTGCTCGCCGCCAGGAGCTCATCGAGGCGGGTTTCCCGGCCGTCATGAGCGGCTACGTCGCCGCCGCAGAATGGATGCGGATGTGAGGCAATTTGTGCCTCTGGCGAGGTGGTGAGAGACTGGCTCCTCCATCAAATTGTGCACGACTTGTGCACAATTTGATGTTGTGAATGTGTTCTCACGTGACGTCAGGCAGGTGCACAGGTGGGGTGTTGTGATTGGCAGGGTATTTGGATGTACTTGTTTGTGACAAGGGGGGTTGTGAAATGTAATCGGGTCTGATAGTGAATGCGCGAAAAATGGGTAACTGTGTGATTACACAAACAACAAAGGTTGCAAACCGGCACTGTTGGGCTAAAAACAAACCTGTTACAACCCGAGTTGTGTATATGCACTCTTTACCCGTGGCGAAACTGTGCGAACCCGTCGAAGTGACGGAATCGTTTATAAGCCCGGGAGACCTGCCAAAGTTGGGGGACTCTAGCGAGCATCAGCTGTACACAGTTGCTGTTACGACCTCTTCACGTGGCTGCAGTGATTCGAGAAGCATGCCGCGTGACATGAAAGGTGGCACAACTCCGGCAGTGTCACCTTGTGTAAGCTCTATCGCAAACACTGTGTACCGTTTTGCACCAGCCCATATGATCCACATGATGTAATCACGTGTACTGTACCACGAGGACTGAGTCCTAGCGCCACTCACATACTCGTTTTACAGTGCGCTTGGCTGCTTAAAGTCGAAAGGAGGGACAAAACAGCGCAGTATGGGAAACAAAAACGCATATAAGCCAGCTCTCAATGTTCTCAATTGTCTTTCACAGTCCAAGCTGGATTCCAGAATTGCAAGCTATTAAAAAAAAACAGCCAAGTATCATGACTTTTCCAGGGGTTAAATTGTAATCGCCTGATGCACATGGCCGTATTTCCCCCCGTGGAGTGGAGTCATGGGTTTTAATGCTTCCATCCCCTAAAAAAAGAGGTTTTATCAATTTCAAATATATATTATTTTGTGGATGAACCCCAGTGAAGATGCAGTTACCTTCTGTTACCAGTGCAATTGAGTGAACGAACGAGAATTGCACTATCGAAGCAAAAGTACAATGAGCGAAGGCATGAGCGAAGGATTATATAGCGAAACTATAGTGGTAACGGTAATGGACTGTGGTTGTCGCGCGACGAGCCTGGGACTGAGGTTGGGAAAGTGTCGAAGCGTAGGCCCGGAGCGCGGGTTACCAGCCGAGCCGTGAGGTCGGGATGCGATGTGCGAAAAGGGCGGGATGATGAATGATGCGATGATCGCGAGTGGTAACGGTGCTGACTGAGGTGCTACAGTGATGTACGCGTTGAGCAGGGACGCGAAGTAAGGAAAAGGGAATTTCCTTACACTACCCCCCTCCCCAAGGAGGCCCCTCTTACGAGAGCGCATGGACGTCGCGGAAATTACGGCTTCGCAGATACTCGGTGAAGACAGGGTGGTTCTCGATTTTATCCAGGGGGACCCAGTTGTCTTCTGTGGGCGTTCGGTCTTTCCAGCGAATGAGGAACTCGATCCTTCGGGCTCCCCGAGGGTCGCGGACTCGGTGGCTGAGGATTTTTTCAGGGGTGATGATTGGTTCGGTTGGGGGACGTGTCATGCTGGCCGGGCGATTTCGTGGCAGTTGGCTCGTGGATGGGATGTAGGGGCGAAGTAGGCTGACGTGGAATGACGGGCTGACGTACCAGTCAGCAGGGAGGAGGAGGTGGGCGGTGACGGGTGTGATCATGTGGCTGATGCGAAATGGCCCACAATATCGGGGGCGAAGTTTTGGAGTGATGGGCAGGCGAAGGTTCTGAGTGTCGAGTAAAACAAGGTCGTCGGGCTGATAAGTAACGGGTCTGCGATGTCGATCGGCGTTGCGTTTAGCGATGATGTTTGATTTTTTGATTGCTTCTGCTGCCCTGGTCCGTGCTGCTTGCAGAATCTCGGCGAACTGTTGTGCTCGTGGGACGGGGTTGTCGGGATTCGGTGTCATGGGTACTGTTGGGTCCTGTCCGTAATTCAAGTAAAACGGCGACTGTTGCGTCGTGGCTGATGGTGCGTTATTGTATGCGAACTCGATGAGTGGCAGCTGCTGTTCCCACGTATTCGGGTCGTCGCACGTGGCTCGAATCAGCTGCTCCATGGTCTGATTTGTCCGTTCTGTCTGTCCGTCGGTTTCGGGGTGATAGGATGAACTGAACTGTAAGCGCTTGCCGAACTGCTGCCACAGGTTCCGCCAAAAGTTGCTGGTAAATTTCGTGTCCCTGTCGCTGATGATCGACGCGGGTATCCCGTGCAGTCGTACAACGGTGGAGATGAAGAGTCGGGCGGTTTCTTCGGCTGTGATGGATTTCCTGCATGCTGCGAAATGAGCCATTTTTGTTAGTCGATCGACGACGACCAGGATCGCGTCATTCCCACTCGCCCCAGCTGGTAACCCCGTGACGAAGTCCATCGTCACCTGCTGCCAAGCACGCTCTGGAGGCGGGATGGGTTGTAATTGCCCCGCTGGTCGCTTCCTGCTTGACTTCATGAGCTGGCAAGTGGGACACGATGCCACGTGTCGTTGCACATCGGTCAACATTTCTGGCCAGTAGTAGTACCGCTGCAGCTGCTGCCGTGTTTTTTCTACCCCGAAATGTCCCGAGGTAACTCCGTCGTGTGCTTCCTGTAATAGTAGTTCCCGTAGTAGCGTGTATCCCGGTACCCAGATGCGGTCGGTTCCAGTTTTTACGTAATAGACTCCCTTTGCCGCTGCGAATTGCTGTGAGTTGCCTCCTGTAAAGAACGGGTCTGTTTGATATCCGTGGGTAAATAGGCCTGTCAGCAGTGGGCTGGTCTGGGCGAGTAGTATCGCGTGGATCTGGGCAGTGGGGCGGGTCAGTGCGTCGGCGATATTCGATGCTCCTTTTTTGTATGTGACCGTATAGTGAAAATTCGACTCGAGGAAATCGAGCCATCGAATCTGTCGTGGGTTGAGGTGGGGCTGTGCGCGGAGGTACTGTAGAGATCGGTGGTCTGTCCGTACTGTCACGTCTGCGCCGGTCAAGTAGCAGCGCCAAACTTTGAATGCGTGCACGATCGCGAGCATTTCGCGGTCGTGTATCGGGTAATTTCGCTCAGGCGGATGTAGCTTGCGTGATTCGTAGGCGATGGGTTGGAGGCCGTCGCCGAAGTCCTGTAACAGTACAGCTCCGATGGCGATGTCACTTGCGTCGGTAACCACTTCGAAAGGTCGGTGGGGATCAGCGATGCGTAGAACGGGTGGTGAACAGAGAACGTTTTTCAGGGCAGAGAAGGCAGCATGCTCTTTCTCCCCCCACGTAAAAGCAACCCCCTTACGCAGTAAATCAGTGAGTGGTGCTGTTAAACGTGCCATGTCGGGCACGAACCGTCGAACGTAATTAACAAACCCTAGAAAACTCTGCAGTTCCGTGATGTTCGTCGGTGGGCGCCACGCTTTTACCGTATCCAGCTTCTTTGGGTCAATCTCAACCCCAGCCTCCGAAATAACGTGACCTAAAAACTCGAGCCTATCCCTAAAAAACTCGCACTTGGAGCCCTTGGTAAGTAGCCGATGTTCCTCTAAAACCTTAAAAACTGCTTCAAGATCCACTAAGTGCTGCTGCTTATCCCGGCTATAAACCAGAATATCGTCCAGGTAAACTATCACGCATTTATCTAAAAGTGGTCGAAACGCCTCGTTCATGGTCATCTGAAAAGTTGCAGGCGCGTTCGTCAGCCCGAAAGGCATCACTGTATACTCGAATGACCCGTACCTAGTCCTAAATGCTGTTTTGGCGCAGTCCGAAGGTTCGACCCGAATCTGATGGTAACCTCCCCGTAAATCTATTTTCGAGAAGACTCGCGCTGTTCGTAGTTGGTCGATCAGTTCGTCAGCGCGAGGGATGGGGTATCGGGATTTGATTGTAACCCTGTTAAGCGCTCGGTAGTCGATGCACATGCGAAAACCTCCGTCTTTTTTCGGTGTGAACAGTATCGGTGCGGCGAACGGTGACGAGCTTGGTCGAATAAACCGCTTCTCTAACAGGTAATCTAACTGCTTCCTTAACTCGTCGAGCTCGGGCTGTGTCAGTCGAAATTGCCGCTGTACTGTTGGCTGTGCCCCCGGTTCTAACTCGATCCTATGGTCGTGCGCTCGCTGAGGTGGCAGTGCCTGTGGTAAATCATCCGGAAATATCCCCGGGAACCGTTTCAGTAGTGCCTGTAATTCGGTCGGTACGGCTGCTAGCAGTTTCTCTAAATCACTCTGCTGCTCGTCTTTTTCTACCACTGCGATATCCACTGCGTACACGTCAGCTCCAGCAGCGACAGCCCGTTTCATCGTGATGGCGTTGACCTGGACTGTCGAAGATTCGGGTGGCCGCCAGCGAGGTAGGACGACCCAGTTACCACTACTTCGCACTGTGCAGCTTCCCGTCGTCCAGTCGATCCGTGGGTTGTACCGTCGCAGCCAATCACGTCCCAGTAAAATGTCGTGCCCATCCAGCGTCGTTGCGAGCATTTCCTGTGTAAACCCGAAGTTCCCCCGCAGCGGACTTTTACTCGCTCCACTTTTTCTCGTATGGCCAATGGCGTGCCGTCGACTAAGCGTGCATCTATCTCAGGTAAACATCGGTTAAGTATTAACTGTAATTTCCGTGCGCTTGCAGTATTAACTAAGCTGTGACTTGCTCCTCCGTCAATGAAGATTTTCACTGCTGCTCCCTGTATTTTCCCGTAGATCAGTACCGGGCAATCCGTCGCTGTACCCTCCTTATTCATCCGAGCCCGATCGATGGCGTGAATCGGTACTGTGACTCGGTGAGGGTCGGTGTGGTTGGGCGAGCAGGCAGTCTCGTCAGTAGTTGGCCCAACTTCTACTGACTGCTGGCGTTTCCCTGCCTCCGAGACTCCCTCCCCTGCTCTGCTCCTCGACGCCTCAGCTCCTCTGGACATTCGCTCTTGCGATGGCCCGGCCGGTTGCAAGCAAAGCAGCGCCCTCTAAACGGCGCGGCAGCTGCATTCGCTGCGACGGCATGTACAGTGGCGTGCTCGGTCGGTCCCCGAGGACGATGTCCGTAATAGGACCCCGGTCTCGGTCGGCGTAGGATATCGATTTTCTCGGCGAGCGCGAGGATCTCGTTGAAATTCGAGAGCCCGCGTAGCATTATCTCGTGCGAGATGTCCGGCTTCAGCCCTCCGACGTAACGGTCCACCCGCTCTGCCTCGTGCATGTAGCCGACCTGTTCGCAAAGTGCGAGAAACCCGCTGGTGTAGTCTTGAACTGACCCGAGCTGGCGCCAAGTGCGCAGTTTCTGACGCGCCGAAATCGAGGCCGCGATCGGCTCAAAGCGCGCCCGAAGTCCTGCGCACCACGCATCCCACGTGCTGTATTGGGCGGTTTCGCAGAACGAACTCCAGGTAACAGCTGGACCCGAGGGCCCTTCCTCGTGCGACGGTGGCTCGTAGGCGCGCGGCGACGTCACAATGACTCGCCACCAGTCCATGGCGGGGCCCCTGAGTAGTGAAACCGCATACCGGATCTTGGCGGCGTCCGACTCGACGTAGTTGGCGTCGAAAAACACATTCATCGTGAAGACCCACGATTGAACTGTCGGGCCGCCGCGTTGGCTTGGGTCGAAGCAGGGCGGGCGTTGCGGCTTGAGTGGCATTGGGGCCATCATGGCGTTTTCACCACTTGTCGCCGCAAACTCCACGTGCGGACGGGCTTCTCGGGGCTCCCGTGGGCTTAGCGTGCTCCTGTTTCCTCCCATGCCGGGCATCGGTTGGGCTGCGCCGTCACTGGCTGCGCCTGAGCGCTGTCCCGTGCTGTTGTGTTGCGTTGGTGTGCCGGATGAGATGACAATCGGCTCCTCCGAATGTACAGAAACATTGGTTGGTGCGTGGGATGTCGTCGGAGCATTCACCGTTGACTGTTGACGGGCGGAGTCACGTTCCGCCGTGAGCGTCGCGATTTCAAGCGCCGAATCCTCCAGTTGTCGCACGAGACGATCGAGTTGCTCCTGCGTCAACGTGGCGAGATTGAGGTCGGCCATGGCGGGGGTGTCGGGCAAGCTCAGCGAGAGCCTCGGTCGTGGCCGTGCGTGCTTGCGAGAGAGCACTACGAGCGGCGGTGCTGTGTCGCTGAGAGACGTCTACCCCCCCCAAAAATTGAGATAGTGGGAAGCGAAGGTGTGGATGCGGTCCGAGATGAGATCGTAGGCTCTGAATACCAAGTGTTACGAGTGCAATTGAGTGAACGAACGAGAATTGCACTATCGAAGCAAAAGTACAATGAGCGAAGGCATGAGCGAAGGATTATATAGCGAAACTATAGTGGTAACGGTAATGGACTGTGGTTGTCGCGCGACGAGCCTGGGACTGAGGTTGGGAAAGTGTCGAAGCGTAGGCCCGGAGCGCGGGTTACCAGCCGAGCCGTGAGGTCGGGATGCGATGTGCGAAAAGGGCGGGATGATGAATGATGCGATGATCGCGAGTGGTAACGGTGCTGACTGAGGTGCTACAGTGATGTACGCGTTGAGCAGGGACGCGAAGTAAGGAAAAGGGAATTTCCTTACACCTTCATGTCCTGTATAATCAACCTAATAACGGAAACTAATCATAACTACCACTCCACCAACAACTACACTGCGACTTGATGTAAGGAATTTTCTCGGCATTCCTTACGGAGCCGACAACATCGCGTACAGCAACAGCCGATTGTTCGCCCGTTACTGCTAACGGGACTTCGCCGACTTCGCGCGCACTGTTTTGCCAAACCTCGCACTGCTGGCATGGCCGTGTCGGCCTACGCTTCGGGACTAGCCCGAGCCTCGCTCCAGCGTAGCACTAGCAAGCTCGCACGCACCGCGTTACCGTTTTGCATGCTTCGCGTATAAATATTCGCTCATGCCTTCGCTCACATTTTGTACTCGTTTGACTCTCTAGTGCAATCCTCGCTACCTCGATTCATTGCACCCGTAACACTTGGTATCCGAGCCCCTTTCTTTTCGGACCGCGCATCTCCGCACACCAGGAAATCAACTTTTGATTTTTCACTCGAAGGGACCTACGCACCTTAGCCCCTAGGAGCCGCTGCCCTCGCGTTCTCTCGTAAACGCGTGCAGCCACGACTGCGCCTAGACTAAGACGAGCCGACGCCCTTCGTCATGGCCGAAATTATCGACGTCACCACCCTCACGCAGGAGCGTTTGAACGATCTGCTGCGACAGCTGCACGAAAGCTCCGAGGAAATCGCGGCATTGACGGCAGAACGCTCATCACTGCAAAATGACCTCACAAGGGCACAACAAGCACAATCTCAAGCACCTGGCACTCCGATTCAACCTGCACCCTCAACATCACAACACGGGAGTGTGGGGCAGCCCGCGAGCGCGGCCAGTGATGGCGTCGTCCGCCCCGACGGAGACGACGACCACGGCACGACACACCCCAGAGCGACACATGCGGCCCCAAGTCAGCCTCGCGTCACGATTTCGGCACCAACCCACGATTCGGGACTGCCGTCACCGATGCCGCTGAAGCCGCAGCGCCCGCCATGCTTTGACCCGAGTCAACGGGGTGGTCCTACCGTTCAGGCGTGGTTGTTCACAATGAACGTCTTCTTCGACGCCAACTACGTCTCGGAGGACTCGGCGAAGATTCGATACGCCGTGTCGTTGCTGCGAGGACCCGCCATGGACTGGTGGCGCGTCATCGTCACGAAGCCGACAGACTACGCGACACTACCGACACGGGAAGGACAAACCGGACCCTGGGCGCCATCGTATTTCGTGGAGGTGCCCCAGTATCGCACGTGGGACGCGTGGTGCGCAGGTCTACGCGCTCGATTTGAGCCAATTGCGGCTTCGATCTCGGCGCGACAGAAGCTCCGCACTTGGCGCCAACTCGGTTCCGTCCAGGATTACACGAGCGGATTTCTGGCGCTATGCGAACAGGTGGGCTACATGCATGAGAGCGAGCGCATCGACCGCTACATCGGCGGCCTGAAGCAGGACATCGCTCAGGAAATCCAGCTTCGCGGCGTCACCGAATTTCAGGAAATTCTCGCTATGGCGGAGAAGCTCGACTTCTTTCGCCGACCGAGACCGGGGTCCTACGGAAACAACAACTGGGGACATCGGCCTCGTGGGACGGACGAAAGCGCCACGATACGCGCCGTCGCCGCAAATGCCGCTGCCGCACCGTTCAAAGGGCGCTGCTTTGCGTGCAATCGGCCGGGACATCGCAAGAGCGAATGCCCGGAAAGCGCTAAGGGAAAGGGGGAAGCTGAGCAGTAGACACAGACCAAGCAGCAGGGAAACGCTGGAAGTCAGTAGCAGACGGGCCCTCTACTGACAGGTCACGCCGCTCGCCCGACCCAACCGACCCTCACCGAGTGATTGTGCCGGTTCACGCAATCGACCACACCCGGCCGAATAAGGAGGGTACCACGGTAGACAGCCCTATAGTGCTCAGTGGGAAAATTGGGACGGACTTAGTTAAAATCTTCGTAGACGGGGGAGCCAGACACAGCCTCATTAACACTGCTACAGCACGAAAACTGCGACTGCCACTGGACAGATGCTTACCTGAGATCGACGCACGACTGGTAGACGGCACGCCACTGGCAATACGGGAACGCGTAGACCGAGTTCGGATTCGATGCGGGGGTAACTTCACGTTTAGCCAGGAAATGCTCGCAACGACCCTCGACGGAACCGACATTTTACTCGGGCGTGATTGGCTGCGACGACACAATCCGCGAATTGACTGGACGACGGGTGACTGCACCGTGCGAGTGAACGGTAGCAGCATCGCCTTACCTCGCTGGGGCTCGCCTGAGTCTTCGTCGGTGCGTGTCAATGCGATCACGATGAAACGCGCTGTAGCGGCCGGAGCTGACGTGTACGCGGTTGACATTCGGGAAGCCGAGGCAGCAGACAAGGGAGGAGATTTACAGAAACTGCTCACCGACGTACCGAGTGATCTGGCGGCATTGTTAACACGGTACAGTGACATTTTCCCGGACGACTTACCGACGGGACTGCCACCTCAGCGACCGCACGATCACAGGATAGAACTGGAACCGGGGGCACAGCCAACAGTACAGCGACAGTTCCGACTGACCCAACCCGAACTAGACGAACTGAGGAAGCAGCTCGATTACCTGCTCGAGAAGGAATTCATTCGCCCTAGTTCGTCGCCCTTCGCCGCACCAATACTGTTCACACCGAAAAAGGACGGGGGTTTTCGCATGTGCATCGACTACAGGGCACTGAACAGGGTTACCATCAAATCCCGTTACCCCATCCCACGAGCCGACGAACTGATCGACCAACTGCGCACAGCCCGGGTTTTCTCGAAAATTGACCTCCGGGGAGGCTACCACCAAATCCGCGTCAACCCACCCGACTGCCCTAAAACCGCATTCCGAACACGCTACGGATCCTTCGAATACACTGTCATGCCATTCGAACTGACCAACGCCCCCGCCACCTTCCAAATGACCATGAACGAAGCATTCCGCCCGCTTTTAGATAAGTGCGTCATCGTTTATCTGGACGACATACTGATTTACAGCCCTGACAGAGCACAGCACTTACAGGACATCGAAGCAGTTTTTAAAATCCTGAGTGAGAACCGTCTACTGACCAAAGCATCTAAGTGTGAGTTTTTACAGGACCGCCTGGAGTTTTTGGGACATGTTATTTCAGCTGCGGGAGTGGAAATAGACCCGAAGAAAATTGCGACGATTCAGGCTTGGCACGCGCCGACCAACTTGACCGAGTTGCAGAGCTTCCTGGGGTTCGTCAACTACGTGCGCCGGTTCGTCCCCGACATGGCGAAGCTGACTGCCCCGTTGACTGACCTGCTGAGGAAGGGGGTTGAGTACACGTGGGGGGAGAAAGAGCAAGCTGCCTTCTCGGCCCTCAAAAATATTTTGTGCTCCCCGCCCGTCCTTCACATTGCAGATCCCCACCGTCCGTTCGAGCTCGTCACCGACGCAAGTGACATCGCTGTGGGAGCAGTACTGTTGCAGGACTTCGGGAACGGCCTCCAGCCAATCGCGTACGAGTCCCGCAAGCTACACCCGCCCGAACGCAACTACCCGATACACGACCGCGAAATGCTGGCGATCGTGCATGCGTTCAAAGTCTGGCGGTGTTACCTAACTGGCGCCGACGTGACAGTACGGACAGACCACCGCTCACTACAGTACCTTCGCGCCCAACCGAATCTCAACCCACGACAGATTCGCTGGTTGGAGTATCTTGAGTCCAATTTTCACTACACCGTTACGTACAAAAAAGGTGCATCCAACATCGCCGACGCTCTCACCCGCCCCACTGCCCAACTCCACGCCATCCTACTCGCCCAGACCAACCCGCTTTTAACTGGCCTATTCACCCACGGATACCGCACCGACCCATTTTTCACGACCGGAAATTCACAGCAACTGGCAGAAGCAAAAGGAGTCTATTACGTAAAAGCAGGCACCAACCGCATTTGGGTACCCGCGTACTCACTACTGAGGGAGCTGCTACTACAGGAGGCACACGACGGGATTACCTCGGGACATTTCGGGGTAGAAAAAACACGACAGCAACTGCAGCGGTATTATTACTGGCCGGAGCTGTTGACCGACGTACAGCAACACGTGGGCTCGTGCCCTACGTGTCAGGTGATGAAGAGTTCAAGGAAGCGGAAGGCGGGTCAATTGCAACCGATCCCACCGCCCGAACGCGCCTGGCAGCAAGTAACCATGGACTTCGTCACAGGGTTACCTTCGAACCCTGGGGGTAACGACGCGGTGATGGTCGTCATGGATAGGCTGACGAAGATGGCACACTTCGCTGCGTGCAAGAAGTCGATCTCAGCCGAGGAGACCGCTCGCCTGTTCATCGCAGCCGTTGTTTGCCTGCACGGGATACCAGCAGCAATTATCAGCGATAGGGAGACGAAGTTCACCAGCAACTTCTGGAAGAACCTTTGGGAGCAGTTCGGGACCAGGCTACAGTTCAGCTCGTCGTACCACCCCGAGACCGACGGCCAAACGGAGCGGACGAATCAGACGATGGAGCAGTTGATTCGTGCCACGTGCGACGACCCCACGACCTGGGAGCAGCAGCTGCCGCTGATCGAGTTCGCGTACAACAACGCCACATCAGCCACGACGCAGCAGTCCCTGTTCTACCTGAACTATGGGCAAAACCCCACAGTGACCATGACGCCGAGTCCGGACAACCCAACGCCACGTGCACAACAATTCGCCGAAATCCTGCAAGCTGCCCGCACCAGAGCTGCCGAAGCAATCAAAAAAGCCAACGTCATCGCTAAGCGCAACGCTGATCGCCACCGCCGCCCTGTCACGTACCAATCTGGAGATTACGTGCTACTCGACACGCAAAATCTGCGACTGCCCGACGTACCAAAATTACGACCGCGCTACTGTGGACCATTCCAAATCAGTCACATGATCACACCCGTCACCGCACATCTACTGTTGCCAACCGACTGGTACATCAGCCCTTCGTTCCACGTCAGCCTACCTCGCCCATACATCCCGACCACAAGTCAACTGCCGCGTCACCGCCCACAATCAATGACTCGCCCTGCATCGGAGCCGATCATCGAGCCCGAAAAAATCCTGAGCCATCGGATCCGCCACCCCACGGGAATCAGGAGGATTGAATTCCTCGTTCGCTGGAAGGATCGCACGCCAACTGAGGACAGCTGGGTGCCCCTGACCAACATCGAAAACCACCCTGCCCTGCAAGTGTACCTGAGGAGCCGGGGATTCCGCGATATACACGCACTCGCGTAGCGGAGGGGGCTTCTTAAGGGGGGGGGTAGTGTAAGGAATTTTCTCGGCATTCCTTACGGAGCCGACTACATCGCGTACAACAACAGCCGATTGTTCGCCCGTTACTGCTAACGGGACTTCGCCGACTTCGCGCGCACTGTTTTGCCAAACCTCGCACTGCTGGCATGGCCGTGTCGGCCTACGCTTCGGGACTAGCCCGAGCCTCGCTCCAGCGTAGCACTAGCAAGCTCGCACGCACCGCGTTACCGTTTTGCATGCTTCGCGTATAAATATTCACTCATGCCTTCGCTCACATTTTGTACTCGTTTGACTCTCTAGTGCAATCCTCGCTACCTCGATTCATTGCACCCGTAACACTTGAGCACATTACACCAAACATCATGCCAGCCTTGCAATTGACGCATGTCAGGCGATACATGTCAGACTGTCGTGACGTGTCATCAGTGGGGTCAGCGCGTCACCGCCAAAGCTTGACCACGTCCCCGAACCGTCTCTCTTGGTACAACTGCAGGTTCATCGGCAAGCCGAGCGAGAGTCGATCGAGAGAATCGAGCCGCATCTGCCCTCGAAGTGCACACTAGGGTGGCGCTTTTCAATTTTCAAACATTCGAAATAACTGGAAATCCAGAAGTCCGAACTCCTGCCAGATACTCCACGGCTGGGCGTGCATCACCCAAGCAACAGCGAATACGTGCGTGCGCGTCGTTGTCCCTCCACTTCTCACCGACGTCGAACCTAGTCGCCGCATTAAAAACCGTCCGTGCACGGCGTCATCGACTGAGCTCGGAGGCGCTTTCCCGGCGTGAAGACATATCAACCTATCTTCTACGCGTCGCCGCGACGTGTAGACTCGTCTGTGCAAACCCTGGACGGACTCCGTCATAATACAGCGTTTGAACGGGCCGCGGGACCTCCTCCAACGGCGTGGCGCGTGGAAGCCATTCCGTGAGTCCAGGGCGACACGGACCTCGCAAATCACTACCCGCTCCACCCGTCACTGAAATACCGTTTACCTGTCGCAGTTGCAATTCTCCTCAGCTGTCTCATCCGTTTAACACGTTTCACCCGTCTCTCACCCGTGTTTTCCCTCTAGGCGCTCCGACCCCATCATGCTGCCGGCCTCAGCACGCACTACTACGGGGAATGATCATAGTAAATGTCCGCACGATGCTCATGCAACAACGGTACCAGCTGCGCCAGCGCCAATCGCGGCGGCCTCTTCGGAGGATGTGCCTCTCGTACTCGCGGAGAACGACGCGGTGGGACCAGGACCCTGGGTATCGTCGCGATTCGAGGCGGAAAATGTGTTCGAGCCGCGTGCAAGCGCGCAAGGGGGGGCCCGCGCGAAGGGGGAGGCGCGCAGCGGAAGGGGGAGGCAGATCGGGGCGGGCGGAGACGCGCGGCGGTGCCGGTGGGCGGTGAGGGTGGGGGAGTGGCGGCCGAGCGCGGAGGAGTTCTGGGCGGCAACGGCGCTGCTGCCCGTGGAACACCACGCGCACGTTCTCAGGTGAGCCACTCTCATTGGTTGGGATGCGCCCGCCTTTATTTCATATCCCAGTGTGATTACCTCCCCTTGCAGCCCTGTCCTTCCACCCCCCCTCCCTTCCGCCTCCTCTTCCCTGCAACACCCTGCCCCCGCTTCCATTCCCTTTGCGGTGCTCCCCCCGCCCCGCCGACGCCTCCTTCTACACGTCTCCCGCAGGTTTCTCCGCCTGTCCGATCGCAAGCGCGCGCTGGTGAGCCGGCTGGCGCAGATGGCGCTGGTGGCGCGCGCATGTGGCGCGCGGGGGGACGAGGTGGCGCTCGTGCGGACGAGGGAGGGGAAGCCGCATTATAAGGTGCGGCGGAGAGACATGGCAGGCGGGGAGGAAGAGGGGGACGTGCGAAGGCAGCAGGTAGAGTCACGTGACGGGAACTTTAGCAGTAGCTGCAGCAGCAGCAGTCGCAGCAGCAGGGATATCAGCAGTCGCAACAGCAGTTGCACCAGCAGCAGCAGCAGCAGCAGCAGCGTGCGTTTCAACGTGTCCCATCACGGGGAGTTCGTCCTCCTTGCCTCGGAACCCACGGGCACTGTCGGCGTAGACGTGGCGGCGCACGATTGGCCGGATGCCGCAGCCGCCGCTGCTGACATGGCGGCGGCTGCTGCTGTGGATGGAGATAGGGAGGAGTGCCTGCTGCGGTTGAAGCAGGGCGGGAATGGTGGCAGCAGCGCGGATGGTGGCAGGAGTGGGGACGGTGGCAGGAGTGGGGACGGTGGAATCAATAGGGATGGTAGCAGGAGCAGTGGGGGAGGAGAGTATTGCAGGGAGCGGGAGGAGGTTCAAGTGGTGGTGGCGGGTCGAGCAGGCGAGGGAGAAGTGGTGGGGGAGAGGGAGAGGGTAGTGATAGAGGATCGGGGGGAGGAAGGTGGGGGGAAAGGGCAAAGAGAGGAAGATGTGGTGGTTCTGGTGGGGGCGAGTGTGCGAAAGAAGGAGGTGAAGGGAGGAAGGTTGAAGAATAGGGGTTTGGTGGGTGGGAGTGAGTATGGGGGGAGTGGCAGCAGCACTAGTACCAGCAGCACCAGCAGCAGCACCTATCCTAGCATCAGCAGCGGCAGCAGCAGCAGCAGCAGCAGCAGCAACTACGGCAACCCTCAGCAGTTTTTCAAGCCATTCCGATCGCTGGGACTGCTGACGGCAAGGGAGTGGGTGGGCATAGAGCACGCAGGGGAGAGCACCTACGAGGAACAACACAACAACTTCTACAGGTGCGGTCAATGGAAAGGAAAAGTGGGTTTTTCACTCTTGAGCGTCTCAAAATCGGGCATAGAGCAGGCAGGGGAGAGCACCCGTGAGGAGCAGCACCATAGCTTCTACAGGTGCGCTCAATGGAAGGGAACAGGAGAGGTTGTGACTTTTGAGAGCCTCAAATGCGACCGTGGAGCACTCACGGGTATAGCACCCATGACGACTGCACAACAGCTTCTACGGGTGCGCTAAAAGAGGGTGAAAGCAGGGGCAGGTTGTTGCGCTTGGGGGGGGATGGCACCTTTTACGGAGCAGCACAACAGCTTCTACGGGTATGCTCAAGGGAATGGGGGACAAGAGGGAGGTCTTGACTTTTGAGAGTCTCGAAAGCGGCCATAAAGCAGGCTGGGGAGAGCACCCAGAAGGAACGGAATCACAGAATCACAGAATCACAGAATCACAGAATCACAGAATCACAGGATCACAGAATCACAGAATCACAGAATCACAGAATCACAATCACGGAATCACAGAATCACGGAATCACGGAATCACGGAATCATGGAAGCACACCCGTATAGGTGTGTTATAGGGAGGGGAAGGAGGGAGGGGGGGGCAATGTGTTAGTGGGCAATTGAAGGGGATGTGCGTGGGGATGGGGTGTTGATTTGAGTCATAGCTCATGCGTGGGGCCAAGCCTTCAATAGGCAGTACTATCTGACGTCTGGAAAGCCGAGGCTCAGACCCAAGTGTTTTCTGTTCCACCCTATATCCTACCACTTCCGCCACACCCGTACCCTCCAAGGGTGTGTGCGCCCAAGGGGTCACATGTGAGGGCCTTGAGCGTGGGGCTGGAGCGTTACTTGCTGTGTGAGCTAGGACTGACATTCTATAGATCATACAAGCTTATGCTGCCCATCCATAGCCAGTCCTCGTCCATCCGCGTAAATACGCTCTTCTTTCTCCTGCTCTCCTCCCTTTTGAGTCGACTCAAAAGTCACCTCAATACGCTCTTCTTTCTCCTGTTCTCCTCCCTTTTGAGTCGACTCAAGAGTCACCTCAATACGCTCTTCTTTCTCCTGCCCTCCTCCCTTCCACCTCTGCTGCCCTCCTCGTTCCCTCCTCCACCATACACTCTCCCAGGGTATGGGCACTCAAGGAATCGTATGTAAAGGCCATAGGCATGGGCCTGGGGTTTGACCTGAGCAGGATCGAGTTCACGTGGGAGAGAGCAGAGCGCAGAGTTCGCCCGTGCTGTTGTGTTGCTGCTGCTGCCGCCACAGCACCAACTCAACGGGAGGGGTGTTCTAGACAGGGTGCGACAAAATCTGGTGGTTTACAGAGCGGTGGTGCCACCAGCTCAGGAGACTGTTCAGGGGGATCTGGGAGATGTGAGATGGATTATGAGGAGGATGGAGTGAGGTGGGCGGAGGAGGGGGAGGAGGAAGGGAGGGTGATGGAGGCGAGGGTGTGTGTGGATGGAGTGATGCAGCAGGCCTGGCGGTTCTTTGTGCATAGACTGCCACATGACCACTGGGTGAGTGCTGCTGTATGCCATGTGCCGTGTGACATGTGCCGTCATGTATGTGCCTTGTACCGTTTTGTCGTGTAACAGTGCGCAATGCGGCACGTGCCAACCAACCACTGTTAACAGGAAATGCCGAACGGGTCTTAGTGACAACGCCGAACAGCATAACTGCAACGCTCATGTTCTCTCCCAATCCTCCTCTGTCAGTTATGTTTGATGTAAAAGCTTTTCTCCTTGATGCCTTCCCTGGGTTATTCTCATTTGCTTGCCTATGGCAGGTGGCTGTAGCTCGGGGTCCTTTATCGGACGCTACTCCAAGCTACCAACAACTCTTTGATGGGGATGCGGATGAATATGAATTGTCGCATGTTTCAAATGGTTGCCCTGAGCCTGCATTTGAGCTACTCTCTGTGGAGGATGTAATTTTGATGTTAGATTCATAACGTCATGAATTCACAATGTATCATATGGTAGTTTTGTGAAATCCATTATGTCTAGCGCTCCTCATTTGTGCAATTGAGAGGGGCGAGTGCCTATGGAAGGAAAAACATTTTTCCTTACTTCGCGTCCCTGCTCAGCGCGTACACCACTGTTCCCGCCAACAACTCCGAACAGTACCGTACAGCGTTACTGTTGGGCTGAGTGCCCCTTAGGATCTTTGGTAGGGTTAATCTTTGGGTAGAATGATAGTAGCGGAAGCGTTAACAAAGAGATTCTGAACCACCTTGCGCTAGTATGTGAGGGCAAAATAAGTTGATTAAAACAAGGAGATACAAGATTTTGTATATGATTACAAGGAATACGAAGAGATACGAATGATAACTGTTTTACTGTTGGCTGTTGCGGTTCGATACAGTGCGACTCGGGCAACTACTCAATATCGAGTCAGTTGTGTGTCCTTGCTGTCGCGCTGCATTTGTCAAGTCAAAGGTCGCTGACCTTTGACCTTCGCGTAACCTCCAGCTGTTGCTTCAACTTCCGAGGGTTGACTCGCTGGTGCCTCGATATGCGTTGCTTCACTTGTGTCTTAAGTGTTTCGACACGACAGAGGCGCTTAGGACCGATTGTTTCCAACACTCCCCTTCGCTTCTGGAGTGTCGCTGACGTGGCTCTGTCCAGTCAGCAGCATGCAATATTCGAATTTCTGCTTTCCGAGCTTTTTGGTCAGGTAGTCAGCTGCCATTTCGGACGTGGGGCAGTATGACAGCTCGAGCCTTCCCTTCTCGATCTCGTCCTTCACGAAGAAGTATCGCAGGGCGATGTGTTTCGTCCTGTTCGCAAAACCGTTCTTGTTGGCGATGCGAATTGCCGACTGGTTGTCGCAGAACAGGGTAAAGTTGGGTAACTCGACTAACTTCGCTTCTTCCAGCAGCTCGCGAAGATAGAGTCCTTCCTTGGTGGCTGAGCAGAGTGCAATATATTCTGCTTCAGCTGACGAGAGAGCAATTAGTTCCTGCTTGCTCGGTTGCCAGGAGATAGGCCCGATAGGCTCGAAGCGATAGATGTAGCCGGTGCGTGATCGTCTGTTGTCGGAGTCGCCCGCGTGATCTGCGTCGACGTAACCGATTAGCTTAGGTGGCGTGGTCGCGTTCTTGTGATATGTTAGGCCGATTGTTGGCGTACTGACGAGATAGTGTAGAGCGCGGTTGAGTTCGGCCATGTGTTTTGCTTCAGGCCTTTTGAGATGAGTGGCGAGCTGGCTTGCGGAGTATGAGAGGTCGGGGCGGCAGGTATCGGCTGCGAAGAGAAGGCATCCTAGCTTTCTCTGGTAGTCGCGTATCCCGGCAGATTTGAGTAGAGTGGATCCTTCCTCGTGGTTTCCTGTCGCGTAGCGGTAGGGCGTAGAGATGGTGGTAGGCGTGAGCGTGAAGCGTTTGGCGATGGTGTCGGCGTACTTAGTGGCGTTGAGGTAGATCGCATCTTCTTCCTCTCGAATGTTCAAGCCGAGGTACTGTGTGACGGTAGAGGAGACCGTGAGTGTGAGGTCCCTCTGTAACTCCCCTTCGAACCAGGTGGTGATGTCGTCAGTGGAGCCGATGTAGAGTAGGTCGTCTATGTAGACGATCAGCAGGATGTAGTTGGTACCCTTCATGAGTCGGTACATTCCTTGGTCGTGAGGTAGTTGGCGGAATCCGATGCGAATGAGGCAAGCGTGTAGGTACTGTTGCCACAGCCACGGGGCTTGTTTGATTCCGTAGAGCGATTTCAGCAGCTGGCAAACCTGGCTGGGCTCTCCGTTAGTACCGTGCGGTAGTTCCACGAAGATCTCTGCGTCGACAGGTGCGTAGAGGAACGCGTTGGCGACATCGATTTGCCGTAGCTTCCTTTTCTTCATGGCGGCGATCGCGAGAAGGATTCGAAGTGAGGTATGTCGGCTAACCGGGGCGAATGTCTCGGTGAACATCCGTCCGTGCTCCTGATCGAATCCACGCACAACCCAGCGTGCATTGAACTTCTCAATTGTGCCGTCTGCTTTTGTTTTAACGCGGAAGACCCATTTCCCGGTGAGAATGGTCTTCTTCCTTGCCACGTTGATGGGGACAACTTTCCAGGTGTTCCGTTCCTCCAGCGCTTTTAACTCTCTGTCCATGGCTTCACGCCATTTTTCCCTGTGTTCCCCCCCCAGAGCCTGCTAAACCGTCGCAGGCTCCTTAGGAAGGGTGTTGTCGTGGACTGCGGTGACGAGGCCGAGTATCTGCAGTCCAGTCTGTGAGTAGCGGGGAAGAGTTGCATCCTCGGGATAAGCTGCTTCATCTCCCGCTTCTAGATCAGGTATGAAATTCGGTCCTACTCGTTCTGCTTCGTTGGTGTTGACTGTCGCAGGTGTTGCGTAACCGTTGTCGGCGAAATAGTAGAAGGTTTCGGCGTTGACACTTTCGCGAGGGTTGTCTTCGTCCATGGGAACGTCGATGGAGCAGAACGGGAGAGGTCCGGCTTCTTCTGACGCGTTGTCCACATTCTGCTCGTCCCACTTAGCTTCGTCTTCTGCGGAGGCGAAGGCTCGGTCGCCACGAAAACCACCTGTGGAATCTTGGTCCTCTTGCAGGTTGGCAAGGTACGTCTGGAGCGTGAGCCGTTCGTAGAAAATGACGTCACGTGCTGCTACTGTTTCCTTGGAGTGGACGTCGAAGATTTTCCACGCGTTGTAATTCTTTTCGATGCCGAGGTGTAGTCCCCACTGTGCGCGTTGTGAAAATCGGCCCGTTCGTGCTGCTGGGGGTCGATACTGTACCATGCATCTGAACACTCGTAACATTTTTGTGCTGCCCTATTTCCCTGTCCACAGCAGATGCGGTGATGTGTTGTTCGGAAGCGACGATGACGACAGCAAGTTGTGCAGCATGACAGCGTGGTCCATTGCTGCAGGCCACTGGTGGTTGGGTAGCCGCATGCCACGTAACAGTTTGCGCATGCTGTTCTGCAGAGTCCTGTTCATTCTTTCTGCTACACCTTGCTGCTGATGGGCGTAGGGAAGAGAGAGGAGCTGCTTGATCCCCCTTTCCGCCAGGTACTGCTTGAATCGCTGAGAGGTGTATTCTCCTCCTCCGTCTGACTGGAAGCTTTTCCGCTTTACGCCCGACTCTCTCTCTGCTACTGGTAGCTTAGCAGCGAATGCTTCGAGGACCATGTCGCGGCTGGGTAGGTTTAGGTGCCAGACGTAACGGGTGGCGGCGTCGATGAAGGTGATTGTGTAGTTGTAGATTACTTGTCCTGGTTCCCGATTGTACAGGATGTCGCTATACACCTTTTCGAGTGGTGCGTACGCGGGTGCGCTCGGGTTGTGACGAGGAGCGAACGGCCGATGTGGTAAGTCGGCTTCGGGGCAGGTAAGGCATGTTCCTTGTGCCCGTTGGAGTTCTCTGCCGTCGAGTAGTAGTAACGAGTCCTTGTCAAGGACTCCTGCTCTTATTGTGTTGTTAAACACAGTGTTGCTTGGGTGTCCCATCCTTGCGTGCCAGGTGCTTTCGTTGGCGCGATGTCCGGGTGATCGTCGGTACATATCGGAGTTGGAATAGAAGCTGGTGGTGAAGTTTGGGCTACGATGAACTTCTCGTGGTGCTGGGTGGAGCTGTTGTGCTGGTGTTGGTGGTGTTTCGTCAACGAGGACTGGTGTCGTTGTTGCTGCTACTGTTGTTGTTCCTGCTACTGCCGATGATGTCTCTGCTGCTGCCGATGATGTCTCTGCTGCTGCCGATGTTGTCTCTGCTGCTGTCGATGTTGTCTCAGCTGCTGCCGAATGTTGTATTGTTACTAACGCGCGTGTTCGTTCCGCTTCAGGAATGGTATGTGAATACCAAAAGCCTTCCGGACTGAAGTCTGGATCAAGGTCTGGAGGATGTGTCCAGTCGGTGAAGTTAACGATGGCGTCGCTGTCGGCGGTGCCAAGGTCAGGGACAAAATCGAGGACGAAGACGTTGTTCTTGAGGACCGCCTTGCTGATGTAGAGACCTCCTCTCCCGTGATACAACTTGAATTTTTGGGTGGTGCTGTCTGCTTCGAGATGTATGCCTTTCGCCATTAGCTGACTGACGCCCAGTAAGTTGTAGCCGAGTCCCTCCACGATTAGTACTTTTGACATCTGTAGTATAACATTTGTTTCTCGTGAGTGAAGTTGCACAATCCCTTGTCGTGTGCGCAGGTTCTGGTTATTGGCGACTGTGATGACGACCTCTCGTTGAAGTCGGTGCTCGCGTTGAACGAAGCGTCCCGAGGAGCACATGTGCTATCCGCAGCAACTGTCCAAGAACCATGTGTCTTTCCCGGACGGTTCCCTTTGAGTGATGGCGGCGTACGTCGGGTTCGGTTGGAGTGACTCGCGGCGAGACGTGCTGTTGTCGATTTGTTCTTCTGGTGAGTAATATGGTGGTGACTCAGTTACGCAGGAGTCGCTCAGCTTTGCCATGCAGCTGATGATGTTTCTTGTTTCTTTCGCAGGTTGTCCTGTCGATGTTGTTGAGACTTGTACCGAAGTTGTCGGATTTGCTTGCGTTGAGGCGACTTGACTACTTGAAGGGCGAAGTTGGCGTTGTGGCGACGTTGACTGTTGTCGATTCGGGCAGTGCGTACGAGGATGCCCTGAAGTCTTGCAGAGGTGGCAGAACGGAGGTACGATTTTCGGTCGACTGTTGTTGTTGTTGTGGCGCCGTTGAGTGTGAAACGCGAATTCGGGTACTGATACCCTTCTCTTGTGTCGTTCTTCTTGCAGGTCCATGTCTTGCTGCTCAGCATGGATTTCGGCGTAGAGTGCTGCTTCGGAGATTCTCCCGTGTGCTTGTAGTATGGCGCGAGTGGAGCGCCAGTGAGGACCAAGACCGCCGATGACAACCGTGACGAAGGCGTCTTCTGAAATCGATCCTCCACATCGAAGAAGCTTGTCGCGCAGCTCGCGGCAGCGACTGATATACGCCATTCCCTTCTCGCCTGGTTTCATTCCGATTGTTGTCAGCTGCGCCATTAACCGACTTTGGTTTACGCTGTCTGTTGCTTAATACAGGTTCTTCAAGTGATTGTACGCGAGCTCCGCGGAGTTGCCATAACCTCGGTAAGTCCTTATGTTCTGCTGTTGAGTCGGGGTGATGTTCCTTAGTAGTATCGTGTACGCCATCATCGATTGATAGGTGTACTGCTGCTTCTCATATTGTGTGCCGTTTGTTGGGTATGGCAGGGACCTGTCAAAGAAGCCAAGGATTTGCGCTCCTTCCATCATCAGCTCGAATTCGAACGACCAGGTAAAGAAATCCTTCCCGTCGAAAGGTTTTGTTGTTAGCAGTTTTAAAACGTGCGCGATCTGCGACTGAACTTGTAGTGCGTCCAGCGTTCTTTCTTGTCCCGGTGCAGGTTGTGGTTGTGGCATGAAACTGACGGAGCCGCGCTGGGGCTCGTACGGAGCGAAGGTAGGTTGTTGTTGTTGATTCCCGCGTGCGTAGGATGAGCCATCGAGACTCATGGGTGTCACGTTGTTGTTGTTGTTGCTGTTTTTTGATTGCGCATGTACTCGTTGCTGATGCTGCTCGTAGAAGGACATGAAGGAGAAGAGCTTCTCCATCATGCTTGGATCGAAGCCCGCGCCTTGGTTTGCGGGTGTTTGAGTAGACCTAGCGGCCGGTCTCGTTGTTGTGCTTTCCTTTGTCTGTAGGCCAGAGGCAGGAGGTGGAGTAGGAGTAGTACCAGGAGAGCCGTTGGAGGAGCTCCTCTCCTTTCTGGTCGACATGTCTCTTGGTGTAATTTAAGGGGAAATAGAATTTTAACCCTAACCAGCTCTCATAACATGTTGGGCTGAGTGCCCCTTAGGATCTTTGGTAGGGTTAATCTCTGGGTAGAATGATGTAGTAGAGGAAGCGTTAACAAAGAGATTCTGAACCACCTTGCGCTAGTATGTGAGGGCAAAATAAGTTGATTAAAACAAGGAGATTCAAGATTTTATATATGATTACAAGGAATACGAAGAGATACGAATGATAACTGTTTTACTGTTGGCTATTGCGGTTCGATACAGTGCGACTCGGGCAACTGCTCAATATCGAGTCAGTTGTGTGTCCTTGCTGTCGCGCTGCATTTGTCAAGTCAAAGGTCGCCGACCTTTGACCTTCGCGTAACCTCCAGCTGTTGCTTCAACTTCCGAGGGTTGACTCGCTGGTGCCTCGATATGCGTTGCTTCACTTGTCTCTTCAGTGTTTCGACACGACAGAGGCGCTTAGGACCGATTGTTTCCAACAGTTACCACTCGCGACACTCGCCTCGACTATAGTTCCCCCCACTGTTCACGACGCGACCTAACCTCACGGTTCTGTTGATAACCCCAGGGCCCTAGATATCAGACTTTGGAGTCTGATTCAGAGTCCGTTCAGACTCTTTTTTTTTTACCTAGTCTGAACTCCAATAATTTTTTTATGCACCCTGTCTGATTTTTCAGAGTTTTTTTAACTGACTTGTCTGAAATTTCAGCGTTGTCATAGTAGTGTAGGCTGAGCCTCAGACTTGTTTCGGGGGTCCACTCTGAAACTGGTTATACAGGGGTTTCCGCCAGCCTGAATGTAAGGTTATTGAAACGAAACTTCCTCGAAACCTCTTTTCGATACACCCACGTGTGTACGGGCCAGCACTAACGATTTCCTCCGGATAAAACTGCTCGAGTAGGGGCACCATAATACACTACGTTTTCGACGCGGTCACGATTTTAGATTTTATTGGGGACTTATAATAACCCAAAAATTATGAAACTAGATAGCCAATCGCACATGGCCAAAACGATTTTAGCGACTCGCACATGGCGAAAAGCGAATTGGTGCAAACGAAAGCCTTGTCACATATGAGTCTCGTACTTCAGCAGAACCGCACATCATTTCCCCTTGCCAAACCGAGTATAAATTTCGAAGCTGCAACTTTAGGAGAAAATATTCCACGCACATACGGTGGACACAGTTGAAAACTCTTGCTGCTGCCAGCGCGCCCAGCACAGAAAAGTGCCGAGCGATACCGTGCCTGCTGCCAGGTCAGCTGATTGTGAGCTTTGCCACACTTGGCACTTGCACGACGCCATTGTTTGAGGGTTTTGAGTTGATCACGCACTGTTACCCACACCTTGACCCTGACTGCTCAGTGTTCCTAAAATGGCCAATCAGAGTGCCCCATTTCTGGCCGCACATTTGCGTTGGTATGCTGTAATAATCTTCAATGCTATTATAACTATGCTGTTATGAAACTGCATGAACATCTTAAAATTTGAAGTAACTCTGACAGTTCAGACAAAAAAATTTGTGCTTGTCTGAATTTTCAGACTAAAAAAAAAAAGGTAACTCTTACGGCCAGACTAGGAAGAGGGGTGTACTCTGAGGCATCAGACTACCTCAAAATGAATCTAGGGGCCTGGATAACCCGCGCTCTGGACCTCCGCCTCGACAATTCCCAGCCTTGGCGCTAGGCCCGTAGCGCACCCCGTTTTCACACATTACTATTACCACTCTAGGTTCGCTATATACCGTCATCGCCCGGATATAAGACATATATGTCTTATCTCGTACACGGGCAAAAATGCTTGAGTGATCTTGTAAACAGGATGGTTTAGGGTGTCTTATAATTCTTATAAATGGAAAAAAATTGAAGTTGACTGTAACACTTGCAAAGTGTGTAGAAAACACCCAGGGACCAGATTCATTGAAACAGGCCGACCTCGGTGGTGATGCAGCAAAGCTGCCACCGCTGGCAAGATTCCTCTGTGCTGGCAGCATCTAATGATGCTGCCAGCGTCGTTTTGCTGCCAGCAGCGCATGGCAGCTTCCAGAACGCTGCTGGCAGCACGTTGGCAGCGTCAGGCTGTCCTCTACGAGGAGATGCCTCGTAGAAGAGCGGCTCGGCACCTGTGGATGGGGCACTCTGGCTGGGGGGGGTAGTCGGTCTTTCACTTCATTTGGTGCTCATGGAGGTTGAATTCTCACCTCAACCTTGCTCTCGGCAGGCTCTCTAACCATGCGCAGCAAGGTACCCCAAGGCAAGTCCTCACCCCGTCCTCACGTGCAGGTGAATAACTACGGGCGAATTAACTCGCCCGACGATGACATCGGCGTAGCCATGGCAAAGAACGCGAGCAAGGCGGGAAGTCCTACCGCCGCCTCCGGTGCGAGTTGTGACGGGGAAGACGGAGACGAAGCACACGGCGACGACGCCGAGGAGGATTGGCCGGAGAACGGCCACGATGACAGCGCTTCGGGCGACGAATTTGGTACTGCCGACATCGAGGAGGACGAATGGTGGAATCAGCCGGTCGGGAGCGACGACGAGGTGGAAGACTGGCGGGCTGGTGATTCCGACAACGACGGAGGTGAAGATGCTGGAGGTGACAACGCGGAGGCACAGGAAGCGGCGGTGGATGCGAATGAGGCTGCCGACGAGGCGGCGGCGGAACTCGAGACAGAGGCGCCTGCGGATGCGGACGCGGTGGCGGAGGCGAACAAGGTGGCTGCGGATGCCGTCTTATTTGAGGGTGAGGGCAACGACGATGACCCGCGGAGCCTTGGGACAGACGACGACATTCTGCTACTGAAGCGGAGGCTGCGCCATCGCCTACAGTCCACGACGAAGCGCGCCCGCGTGGTGCTCTGTGACGACGACAGTCCCGGGGAGGAGCGTCGCCCCCTACTCACCGCTGCGGAGAAGGGAAAGGCAAAGGTCGTGGAAGCCCCTGCTAAGTCCCCTGCTAAGGCCCCTGCAAAGGCCCCTGCTCGTGGCCGCACAAGCAACAAGAAGCGCAAGGACGACGGAGACCCTGGATCCAGCAAGGGTGCGGCAAAGAAAAAGGCGAAGAAGGCGCCGAATCCTGACGACATCATCGTCAACGAGGCGTTGGGCAGCGACGATGAGTACGCGGCGGCGGCGGGCCCGATTCCCACGTTCCCTGAGAAGGAGGAGCCGAAGGACCCCACCCTCCATAATCCCAACACCCGCCCACCTTCCCCTCGCAGCAAAGACACTACGAAGAAGCGCCGCGGCTGGACCGTGCGTGAGAAGGTTAAGTGGGCGCGCCGCTATCAGGAGCTCGGCTCCTTGAAGAAGACTAGCTTGGAGTCAACCGCGAGCGTCGCCTGCATCAGACGCTGGTGCGCGGAGGCGGCTGCGGGCATCTACAAGGGCGCGGCTAACTACCGCAAGCGGATGCACGGGGGGGGCCGCCACGCACACTACCCCGACATGGAGGCAGCGTTGTACCGCTACATCTGCCTTCAGCGCGCTAACGGGGTGGCCATCTCGGTGAAGGACACCCAAAAGTGGAGCCGCGAGTGGATGAGGAAGCATTACCCCGGCAAGAACTGGAACGCGAGCTCTCACTGGAGCCAGCGTTTCCGTGACCGCTGGAACCTGGTGATGCGGGTGAAGACGAAGGTCGGACAACGTCTGTCGGCAAGTGCGTGGATAAGGAGTTCGTGCCGCGCACGGCCCATTGTATGCATGTCTTACCTTGCTCGTTGTCTAACCGTCCCTCACTTCTGTTCCTGTCCCGTTTGCAGAGTGCGCGAAGGATTGCGAGTCCTTCTGGAAGTTCGTGCGCATCAACAGGGCGCGGCACAACATCGACATGGCCCGTATCATCAACGCGCACCAGACGTGACTGTTCGTGGAGATGCCGGCCGAGAGGACGATCGAGCACCGTGGCGCGCGCTCGGTCCTAATCCGAACTGCAGGCTACCAGAAGACGCGCTTGACGGTGATGCTCGCGTGCACTGCATCCGGGGAGAAGCTGCGGCCGTGGGTGTGGTTCAAGATGAAGAACGTCCCCAACTGTGAGATTCAGGACGGTAAGCGCCATGACTTCAACCTTGCCCCTGCCTCATGAGCGTGCCCCACTGTGCTGATGTCCGTCTGTCCCTTGTGTGCCTGGCAGGAATCGTGGTCCAAGCACATGACAACGGGTGGATGGACGAGAGCGCTGTGCAGACTTGGGTGTCCAAGGCGGTGCTTCCCCATCTGAACCCCCAGCGCGGCAAGAGCGCGAGGCGTGCGATGCTGGTGTTGGACTCCTACCGCGGCCACATCACCCAGACCATGCTTCAGTCGTACCGCATGCACAGCATCACCCCTGCAGTCATTCCAGCGGGTTGTATGAGCCAGATTCAACCCCTGGACGTCTCCATCAACCGGTGCTTCAAGGCTGCCGTGCGAGCGCGCTACGCCAAGTGGTTCATGCATGAAGGGATTCACCTGAAGACGAAGAAGGGTGAGTTGGCTGTTCATTTTAAATTCCTGCTCTGTTTCATGTCCTTATGGTTAACATCTCGTTGCCGTGTCCTCTGTCCCACCCGGTGCTGTAGTGGATCGCGGAGGCTTGGGATCAAGTCCCCAGGCAGATCATCATCGACGCGTTCCGCCACTGTGGGATCTCCAGCAAGCTGGACGGAACGGAGAACCACCTGATGATGTCTCACCTGCGCGCCAGGAGCACCACCGATGTCTCCGAGGACATGTCCCTCGGGGGGACCACACGCGACAACATGCGCCTGCTTCGGAAGGCTCCAGAGGAGGAGGAGGAGAAGGAGGAGGAGGCGATGCAGGCGGAGGGCATGGGGGAGGTGGCCGTGGCAACTGGCCTGGAGGTGCTGTACCAGGAGACCCCCAACTACCGCGGAGTAGCAGCCGAGGCTGACCGCATGATCGAGCCAAGGGAGACGGCTAAGCATGCCTGGCGAGTGCCAGACCTGGGCGTAGAGCCTGTTGCTAGTGCTGCAGAGGAGGCGGTTACTGAGGGGGGTTAGGTAGAAGTAGGGATTCATGAATGTATGGATGTACCCCCCTAAAGTAGTGTAGGCTCGTTTAGAAGAAACCCCCTGTTTATAAGAAAACCCCTAAACCCCGGTTCTGATTATAAGACATATATGTCTTATCTCGTACACACAAATAGGTGTCGTATAAAAAGGCTAGCCTATTTATAAGAGACACCCGTATAGTAGACAACCCCTGTCTACTATTCAACACTGTCTTATATCCGGGCTATTCTTCGCTCATGCCTTCGCTCGATGTATTGTTTTGCTTCCATAGTGCAATTCTAGCTCGCTCGCTCAATTACACTCAGAGCCTACGATCTTTCTAGGGCCGCATCCACACCTTCGCTTCCCCACTATCTCATTTTTTGGAGGGGTCTAGACGTCTCTCAATGTCCAGGCATCGCCGCTCGAAGTGCTCTCTCGGAAGCACGCATGGCCACGACCGAGGCTATCGCGAAGCTTGCCCGACACCCCCGCCATGGCCGAATTCAACCTTGCGACGTTGACGTAGGAACAGATCGACCGTCTCGTGCGCCAACTCGAATATTTGACGCTCGAAATTGCAACTCTCACAGCGCAACGTGACTCCACCCGCCAGCAATCAATAGTGAACCCACCAGCGCCAACACAAGCACATGCAAATGCACCTGCGCAATCGGATGAGCCGATTATCATTTCATCTGGCACACCATCACAGCACGACAGCATGGGACAACGCTCAGGTGCAGCCAGTGATGGGAGCCCAATCAATGCCTGGCATGGAGACAACCAGGGCCACACCAAGCACGAATGGCCACACCAGCACCACCCACGAAGCCCATCGTGACGTCGAATTTGCGGCAACGATCGGCAACAACGACATCATCGCACCGATGTCGCTCCAACCGTAGCGCCCGCCCTATTTCGATCCTAGCCAAGGCGGAGGTTCGACTGTTCAGTCGTGGGTCTTCATGATGAACGACTTCTTTAATGCGAATTACGCCGAGTCAGACGCAGCGAAGATACGATACGCCGTTTTGCTACTATGGCCCGCCATGGACTGGTGGCTTTTATGAAGAAGAAGTGATTGCACTATGAAAGTTGGAGTACAAGTAGGAAACCCTAACTTTGTGTACCCCCTAAAGGCTAACCCACTATAGCCTACACAATAATAACACATATAGTGTTTGACACACCCCCATAGGCAAAGTGGGGGAGAACAAGGGGTCACAAGACCAGTCAAGAAAGGCAAGCAAGCTCAGGGTGGATCACAACGTCACCACACACTCCGAGCACAAGCAAAGGGCCACAAGGCCAGTTCACATGCAGAAGTATATATAAGTAGTACAGACACCAAGGGTGATCTCAACCTAGCAGAGCAAACGGGCAGGAGTATATATAGAGATCACAGTACACGCAAAGCCTACAACAAGTGAGGCAAACTGGGCACTAGCCCCAACAAAGTACAGAAGCGCTGATGATCACCAGGCTGAAGTGCCTTGGTGAAAATATCAGCGGTGTTGGCCTGAGAGGCCACGTAGCGCAAACGAAGCTGACCACGCTGCTGCAGCTCACGAGCAAGGAAGTAACAGAGAGCGATGTGCTTCGTTCTGTGCTCCAGTCTGTGCTCCTCACACAAGGCAATGGCAGCCTTGTTGTCGACGTACAGCACTGGAGGAGAACTAGGCCGCTCTCCAAGGTCGGTCAGCAGGTAGGCGAGCCAGCGTAACTCCTGTGCAGCCATGGCTGTGGCGTAGATCTCAGCCTCACAACTAGAGCTGAGAACCGAAGACGAACGAGTAGAGCGCACGAAACTGAACCAGAGCCAAGGCTGAAGGTGTAACCCTGTGACAACCGCTGAGTAGCCTGGTCGTCAACCCAAGAAGCGTCTGAGTGCCCAGTGAGAACAACTGAGCTCCCTCCTCCAAGCACGAGCCCCATGCCTGATCTACTGCACAAGTAGCGCAATACCCTCTTTGCAGCATCTCAGTGCACCTTTCGGTGACGACGAGCCAGAAGGCCAAGAGGGTATGCTAGGTCAGGACGAGTGCAAGTCATCAGGTACATGAGGCAACCAACTAGCTCTGGGTAAGGACAACTCAACTCTACGGACTCATCCGAAGGCAGAGCTGAGAGCGAGTGACCTATAGCCAGAGGAGTGGCCTGTGCTGAGGACCAGGTGAAGCCGAAGCGCTGAAGGACCTGCTGCACCATGTGTGACTGAGTCAGGGTAATGGTGCGGCGTGCTCTGTCCCAGGTGATCTGCAAGCCAAGGTAGCTGCGCAGTTCACCAAGGTCTGTGCACGTGTGTCTCTTCTGCAGCTCCGACTTCACGTGGGCGAGAGACTCAATGTCAGCTGTGGCAAAGACCAAGTCGTCGACATACACGAGGATGTAGAATGGCGGCAGCAAAGTGTCGGTGCATAGAAACAGCGACGGGTCAGCAGTAGAAGGAGAGAACCCAAGTGCCGCAAGAGTAGTCCTCAGTGTGTCGTGCCACTCACGTGGCGCCTGGCGGAGACCGTAGACCGGCCGGCGGAGGCTCCACTGGGTACCAGGAGGGAACGACCCAGTGAAGCCAGGAGGGCAGCGCAGCCAGATCTACTCGTGCAGGCTGCCCTGCAAGAAAGCTGTGTTGAAGTCAAGAGAGTGAAGCTCGTAGTTGCGCTGAGCAGCAACGTGCAGTAGTACCCATAGAGTGGTCATCTTCGGGGTGGGGGAGAAGGTCTGGAAGAAGTCTACTCCCTCTCGCTGACTGAAGCCTCGAGCAACGTAACGAGCCTTGAAGACAGGCGGAGAACCCGGCGGCCGCTTCACCCTGAAAATCCACATGCCACTGACGATGTTCGCCCCATGTGGGGGAACCTCGTCGACGTAGGTGCCTGTGGACTTCCAGGAAGCCATCTCTGTGTCCATGGCTGACTGCCACTGTGAGGAGTAGGGACCTTTGATCGCCTCAGCGTACGATCGAGGAGTCGGGATGTCTGGTGCATCCGGGTCTCCCTCAGGGGCAACTAGCATGGACACGAAATGGGGCGCACCGGCTGCAAGACACTCAAGATCCTCCGGTCTGTCCTCAAGGACGTCCGTGCTAAGAGCACACTCACCCCCGACAGACGGAGGACAGACAGACTCAGACTCAGCGAGAAGACTGGTAGCGTAGTCTAGACGACAGCGAGCAGCAAAGTCGACAAGCTCAGCAACTAGGGCAGACGCAGCAGAAGACTCAAACGAAGGGTCAGTGACAACAAAGGCCAGGAGACGCGTGACAGCAGGACTGGCAGCACGAAGAGAGTCAGACTCAGGGTCAGCAAGAGCAGGAAGAGAGGACTCAGGAGGAGACGGCAGAGGGACACGCTGTGGAGCAGTGGAGGGACGCAGTGACATCCGGTGTGTGCCAGGGACTGGTGGCGGACGCTCACCCGGAGTACAGCAACTGGTGGAAGTAGTACGAACAGGGGACTCAGGACGGGACATAGGCAACACAGGGCGAGACTCAGGCTGACGACGCTCTGTGAGACCGCCTGTAGGACCAGTGTAGGGAGAAGGACGAGGAAGTGGCGAGGCAGGCGGTAGCTTTGACTGCGACTGGACCAGCGGTGGACACTCTACAGAGGGAGGGGGACAAGGCGGAGGTGACTGACCAAGAACTTGCTGAAGGAGTGGAACAAAGTACGGCCGCGGCTGTGAGGTGCCCCCTGCAGCAGCAGAGACAGCACCACAATCTCCAGCAGCTCCTGCAGCACCCCCTGCACCTCCAACGCCCGGGTCTGCAGCACCAGCAGCAGCTCCAACGCCCGGGTCCGCAGCACCAGTAGCAACCCCAACTCCAGGGTCCGCAGCACCAGCAGCAGCTCCAACACCCTGGTCCGCAGCACCAGCAGCAGCTCCAACGCCCGGGTCCGCAGCACCAGCAGCAGCTCCAACGCCCGGGTCTGCAGCACCAGCAGCAGCTCCAACTCCCGGGTCCGCAGCACTAGTAGTAACCCCAACTCCAGGGTCCGCTGCACCAGCAGCAGCTCCAACGCCCGGGTCAGCGACACTAGTAGCGCCACTCCTGAGACTGCAGCGCCGTGCGTACCACTCACGAAGACGCTGGGGAGAGGGCAGCTCCCGCCTAGGCGAGGAAGCACGAGCACTAGCTCCAGCAGCACCCCTAGCTCCACAAGCTCCTCTCCTGAGGCTGCAGTACTGTAAGTACCACTCACGCAGCTGCTGTGAGGAGAGAGCTCCTCCAGGCGTAGCACTCCCAGGCTCAGCACCCCCAGACTCGGCACCCCCAGACTCAGCACAAGCAGGCTCCGTACTCCCAGGCTCAGCACCCCCAGACTCCGCACCCCCAAGCTCAGTACCCCCAGACTCTACACCCCCAGGCTCAGCACCCCCAGGCTCAGCACCCCCAGTCTCCGCAACCTCAGGCTCGGCACGCTCAGGCTCAGCACCCCGAGCAGGACGAGAGTCGACAGCTACCTCGACAAGCTCAACCGGGTCTACCTGGGACACACCTGAGGCAGCGGCACCTTGAGGGGGGAGGGGGTCTACTACAGCAGCACCTGGCGCGAGGAAGAGAGGCGGGGGAGGGAGCGGGGCAGTGCGGTTGGGGAAGAGGCGGTAGAAGGGTACCGACTCGTCAAAGGTGACGTCCTGAGAGGCGAGGACACGGCGCGAGGTGGGGTGGTAAAACTGCCAACCAGACGCGTCCGGAACAAAGCCTAGGAAGACACACGGAACATCGCGGGAGGAGAGCTTGTCCGCGGACGTATCGTGAACAAAAGCTCGGGATCCCCAGACCCGAAAACGGACACATCGCCAACCTCTCCTGCCCAACGTAGTGTCGGGGAGGTCTCCGGCAAGGAGACACGGGGCCAGAGGTTGAGCTGATGCGCATCGTATCGGACCGCTAACGGCCACAGAAAGTGGGGGGTAGCCGCATGGATCAAGGAGGTACGAGCGACCTCCATGACCAAGCCAATGCGGCGCTCAGCAACCCCATTCTGCTGTGGAGAGGCCGGAAGCGTGAACGACTGGCGGATGCCGTGCTCCGCACAGTAGGCTGCCAAGAGGTCGGAAGAGAACTCACCACCTCTGTCAGAGTGCAAGCGCAGGACAGGAAGGTCCGAGTGAAAACGCTCGCTGAGCTGAAGACGAGAAGCGCGGATCCAAGGGATCAAAACATCAGGGACCTCACCCTTGGTGCGCAAGGGGAAGACCGTGGTGTAGCGCGAGTAGTCGTCAACAACTATCAGGAAGTACCTCTCCTGACCCTGACCACGGACGCGGGCGGGGCCCCACACGTCCATGTGGAGCGTCTGCAAGGGAGCAGTCGTCGGGGGAAACGAGGAGGAGTGAGGAGCAGCGCGCTGCCGCCCCTCGACACAGGGAAGGCAGGGAGGAGCAGGCGAGGGTGGGAGGGGAGGGAGAACCCTGGGAAGACCAGAGACAAGGTACCGTTTGTGCATTGCTCGAAGGCGTTGCACGGACGAGTGACCAAGTCGGTGGTGCCAGAGGATTGTCTCGTGCGCCAGAGAGCGGCACGAGCAGGGGGCGGACAGCTGACCTGACGCAGACGCAGACGCAGCTATCTGAGGGGACTCAGTAGTCAGTGTGTACAGGTCCGACCCCGGCTGCCGTGTGAAGGTCGCCAGGTGACGGCCCGTCCGAGCACACGTGCAGTGTGTCACACGCTCGTAGGCAGGGGTGAACTGGTGGACACCCCTGTCCTGGAGCGCACTACCCGCCACTAAGTTCGTAGAGAACGAGGGGAGGTAGAGACCGGACAGTGTGCCCGACGGGACGGCCGGACAGGGGAGGACAGTGGAGGAGGTCGCAAGGACTAGACCCCCAGAGGGGTCAGCTAGAGAGACAGCAACGGGCCGAGCAAGCTGCTCAAGAGCCGTGCGGTCATGAAAGAAACAGCGGGAGGCACCTGAGTCTAGTGTAAAGGTGTGCAGTGCCTCAATCGACTCAGTAACAGGGGGCGCAGACGCACAAGTACCTAGAGAAGCAGCCTCACCAGTACCTGGGGTAGCAGACATTCTAGCACCTAGAACGGCAGCTTCACCGGGTCGAATGCCCGGGTCGGGCGGAACACGCAGGTATTGGGCACCTCTCCACTAATAGACATCACATACATGGCAGAGAGAATAGCATCAAAGTCTAGAGCAAAGATATCAATGTTTTGCTTCATCAGATCAGCCCAGCGGGGCAGCTCAGTGGCGTCAGGGAACTGAGTACGCCATGCGTCGTCGAGGCGTGAGAAGCTGCGCTGCGTGGGGTGCGCCCTCCCTCACGTCTGACCAGTGCGGTCACCAGTGCGGATGACGTACGTGCAGCTAAGGCCACCCCCCCCCCCCCCCCCGTGCTGAGCGTACCACTCACGGAGCTCCTAGGGCGACGGAGAGTGCTGCAGGCCCTGGCCACCGCCAGTGCCTCCACGACCACCACCGCCGCCGCCACCTCCTCGACCACCTCCTCCCCTGCCGCCGCCGCGTCCACCGCCGCCCCCACCACCGCCCCCGCCCCTGCCACCGCCCCCGCCGCTGCCGCCACCACCCCCACCGCTGCCACTAGCCCCACCAGTCCCACCACCACCCCCACCGCCGCCACCACCCCCACCACCGCCTCCCCCGCCGTCACCTCCGCCTCCCTTACCCCCTTTGCCCTTGCCGCTGCGGTGCCCGCTCAAGGCAGACGCAGCCCCGACCTTCTCAGAACCAAGGAGGTCGACAGCAGAAGTAAAGGCTACAGAGGGAAGAAGGGGGGAAGGGGAACACCCCTCAAAGAAAGGGGTGCGGGGGTCGCCACGAGAGGCACCTACAGCGACTATGCTAGCCTCAGCTGCAAGTAGTTCCTTCTCGAGGAGGGCAATGGTGAGCTCAGTGGGGCAGCGAGCTAGGAAGTGATCCCTGACAGCACGCAGAGTGTCAGGGAGGCGGGTGACTAGGTGGTAGAGAGTGAGCCAGAGCGGGGGAGGGTTCTTGGCAAGAAACTCATCGGGCATGGCGGCACGGAATCGGGCCTCACTAGTACGGAGGTGCGTGATGAGGTCAGCGACTGTGTGGAACGAGGCCAGGTCGGGAAACAGGTAGGGGAGTGAGAGACGGCCTAGCGCGGCAGAGGCAGGTGAGGAGTAGCGGCCAACGACAGCGGTGTACAGTGCCTGTGCAGTCTTGTGCTGGCCAAAGTGCTCGCGCTCGTCTATCGGCAGGGAGTTGCGAATAGCGAAGCGAGTGTGGGCATCACGAGTCTGCCACTGTGAGCGGGCAGTGCTGTCAGTAGTAGCAGCAGGAGCAGTAGCATGGCCTAGGGCGTGATCGTATAGTGAGATGTCCTCCTTGGCAGTGAGCTGTAGGAAGAGGTGTAGGTCATCTAGCCAGGTATCGAACTTCACTGGGCGGCCCTTAGCATCGAAAGCTAGCACAGGAGGGCTAGCCATAGCAGCAGTAGAGTAGCAGTAGAGTAGCAGTAGTAGCAGTAGGTGCACCCTAAAAACAGTAGGCAGGGCGACTCAGGTAGGGCGGCTCGGTCCAGTACGGGCGGCGCGGCTCGGTTCAGGTAGGGCGGCTCGGCTCGGGTAGGGCGGCGCGGCTGGGTTCGGGCAGCGCGGCTCGGTTCCGGCTGGGCGGCTCGGTTCGGGCGGCTCGGTTCGGGCTGGGCGGCTCGGTTCGGGCTGCTAGGTTCGGGCGGCTCGTTCTGGCGGGGCCGTGGGTGTCGCGGTGGGGTGCTAAGGGGCGGCGCGCGGGTCGAGAGGGGGCCGACGGGGCCGCTAAGGGGCAAACGGGGCCGACGGGGCCTCTATGGGGGGTCGCGTGTGGTGTCGACGGGGCCAGCGGGGCCGCTAAGGGGCGGCTCGTGGGGTCGACGGGGCCGGCTGGGGCCTCTAAGGGGAGCGACGCGCGGGGTCGACGGGGCCAGCGGGGCCGCTAAGGGGCGGCACGTGGGGTCGACAGGGCCACTAAGGGGTGGGCGCGCGGGGCAAACGGGGCCGACGGGGCCTCTAAGCGGGGCCAGCGGGGCCTCTAAGGGGCGGCGCGCGGGTCGCTAAGAGGGGGCGGGTCGCGGGTCGCAGGGCCTTAGGGGGCCGTGAAAACGAGGCGCACGAGGGCACTAGGGGGGAGGCGCTCGAGGGCGCTCCGACAGTAGGGCGCACGAGGGCGCTAGTAGGCAGCAGTAGTGGTGGGCCCTAGCAATCGGTCCTAGCGGAGGACCTGCTCTGATTCCATGTTATGAAGAAGAAGTGATTGCACTATGAAAGTTGGAGTACAAGTAGGAAACCCTAACTTTGTGTACCCCCTAAAGGCTAACCCACTATAGCCTACACAATAATAACACATATAGTGTTTGACATGTCAAATTATAATGTTGTGTAGGCTATAGTGGGGTAGCCTATATGGGGTACACATTTCTAGGGTTGCACATTTGTATCACTTTCGTTCCTTAGTCAATCATTCTCGTTTCAGTCTTCTCATGGTATCGAGCACGTTCCCTAGTGGGAACTGTGCCTAGGGCCCACCAGATCGATTTTTTTTTCCTGCCCGGAGCGCACTCAGCCTGAGTCGCGCTCCTCTCTCTCACTGCGTCGCGCCGCTCTAGCGGCCCCGTCGCCCTAGCGGCCCCGTCGCCCTGGCGGCCCCATCGTCTTAGCGGCCCCATTGCCTAGCCCTACGGCCCCGTCGCCTCGCCCTACGACCCCGGCGCCGCCCTGTCCCGGCCCCGCCGCCCTTCGGTGCGGCCCCGCCGCCCTTCGGTGCGGCCCCGCCGCCCTTCGCTGCGGCCCTGCCGCCCTTCACTGCGGCCCCGCCGCCCTTCGCTGCGGCCCCGCCGCCCTTCGCTGCGGCCCCGCCGCCCTTCTTTGCGGCCCCGCCGCCCTTCGCTACGGCCCCGCCGCCCCTCTCGCTGCGGCCCCGCCGCCTACCTTGCGGCTCCGCCGCCCTTCGCTGCGGCCCCGCCGCCCCTCTCGCTGCGGCCCCGCCGCCTACCTTGCGGCTCTGCCGCCCTTCGCTGCGGCCCCGCTGCCCCTGTCGCTACGGCCCCGCCGCCCCTCTCGCTGCGGCCCCGCCGCCTACCTTGCGGCCCCGCTGCCATTCGCTGCGGCCCCGCCGCCCTTCGCTGCAGACCCGCCGCCCTTTGCTGCGGCCCCGCCGCCCTACTGAGCCGCCCGAGCCGCCCGAGCCGCCCAAGCCGCCCGAGCCGTCCGTTCCGCCCAAGCCGCCCGAGCCGCCCGAACCGCCCGAGCCGCCCGAGCCGCCTGAGCCGCTGGTGCCGCCGAGCCGCAGTTGCTGCTGAGCCGCCCGAGTCGCCCGAGCCGCCATTTTGACGTGCTGCTGTGCTGCCGAGCTGCCCGAACCGCCCTGTCTGGTGAGAGCAGCGCTTCTGTCACTGCACTGCCCCTGTCCTACAGTTAGCACTGCTAGCCTACTTCTGTCATGGCCACCCCCAGTGTTCTCGCTCTTGACGCTGAGGGTCGAGCCATTGACTTTGAGGTCTGGGTAGATGACCTGCAGCTTTTCCTACAGTGCGATAGGGCAAACGGTCTCTCCCTCTTTGACCTCACCTCTGGTGCCTCCCCTCCCCCTGCTCGCGATGCCGACGCCACTATTCGCTCACAGTGGGCCACTCGCGATGCTGCTGCACGTCTTGCTGTGCGTCGCCACCTGCCTACCACTGAGCGCGCACACTTTAGTCAGTACAAGAGTGCTCAGACCTTGTACGACGCCGTAGTTGCGCGCTACTCTTCCCCTGCCACAGCTGCACTGAGCCGCCTCATGCTGCCGTACCTCTTCCCTGACCTTGCTGCCTTTCCCACAGTCGCTGACCTCATTACGCACCTCCGCACTAGTGACACTCGCTACCGCGCTGCGCTTCCTGCTGAGTTCTGCGCCAAGAACCCCCCCCCCCATGTACATCACTCTCTATTATATAGTCACCCGCCTCCCTGACTCCCTTCGTGTAGTCAGGGACCACTTCCTCTCGGTCTTTCCCACCACTCTCACTGTTGACCTCCTAGAGAAGGCCCTCCTAGCAGCGGAGAAGAGCATAGTCGCTATAGGAGCCTCTCGTGGTGACCCTCGCACCCCCATCTTTGAGGGGTGTTCCCCTTCCCCCCTTTTGCCCTCTGTCGCCTCTGCTGCTGCGGCCGACCTTGTTGGTCTTGAGTTCGTCAGTGCGGCGTCTACCCCTAGCGGGAGACGCCGCTCTGGCAAGGGCAAAGGGGACAAGGGCGCGGGTGGAGCTAGCGGGGGTGGCGGAGGTGGCGGTGGAGGCGGCGGAGGGAGTGGGGGTGGCGGTGGGAGTGGTGGCGGGGGTGGAGGTGTCGGTGGCAGCAGTGGAGGCGGAGGCGGCGGAGGCGGTAGCGATGGGAGCGGAGGCGGCGGTGGTGGCGGATGTGGAGGAGGCGGTGGTGGAGGAGGTGGAGCTGGTCGGGGTGGCGCTTCGCAGCGGAGCGGCTCCGGTGGTGGTCAGCGCCAGCAGCAGCAGCAGCAGCAGCAACAGCGTTCTCGGGACATCCCCCCCCCTCAGTAGCTCCGTGAGTGGTACGCTGCGCGTCAGCGTGGTGGGGGTTTTGGTCCGTGCACCTACGTCCTTCGCACCGGCGACCGCGCGGGTGAGCAGTGTGGGGGTGCCCACTCCACCCAGCGCTGCTTTGGCCGCCTGACGGACGCTTGGCGTCACCAGTTCCCGGAGGCCGCTGAGATCCCCCACTGGGGAGAGCTGTCTAGGGCAGGTGTAGCTATCTTTGATCTTGACTTTGATGCTATTCTTGCTGCCATGTATGCTGTAACTTATAGTGACGAGGGTGACTGTTACCGGTGTTTCCCGCCCGATCCGGGCATTGAGACTGCTGCTCTAGGTGCTGGTGAGGGTGCTGCTCTAGGTGCTAGTGCGGTTGTTGCTCTAGGTGCCAGTGCGTCTGCGTCCTCAGGTACTGGTGAGTCTGTGCCCTCAGGTACCGCGTCGGCTTCGGCCTCCCTCACCTTCACACTTGACTCAGGGGCTTCTCGCTCCTTCTTTTGAGACCGCACCACACTCACGCCGCTTGGTCGGCCGGTTGCAGTCTCCCTGGCAGACCCCTCTGGGGGTCCTGTCCTCTCTCACTTCTCCACTGTCCTCCCGTGTCCGGCTGCCCCCTCTGGCACCTTGTCTGGTCTTGACCTCCCCTCGTTCTCGACGAACTTGGTGAGTGGTGCTGACCTGCTGGATGCGGGGGTTCACCAGGTTACTCCTGCGAGTCAGCGGGTGACCCACTGCTCGGACGCTCGCACAGGCCGGCACCTGGCCACGTTTACGCGTCGGCCCGGATCGAGCCTCTACACCCTGACCACTGAGTCTCCTCCTGTCCCTGCGTCTGGTCAGGTAGCTGCGTCGGGTCAGGTGTTTGCTGCAGCGTCCAGGTCTGGTCCTGAGTCTGCCCCCTGCTCGTGTCGCCTCCTGTCTCACGAGACTCTCCTCTGGCACCACCGTCTTGGTCACCCCTCCCTGCCTCGTCTCCGAGGCATGGCTTCCCGTGTCCTTGTCTCTGGTCTTCCCCAGTCCCTCCCTCCCCTTCCTTCGGGGCCTCGTCCTTCCTGTGTCCCCTGTGTCGAGGGGCGGCTACGGGCTGCTCCTCACTCCTCTCCGTTTCCCCCGACAGAGGCCCCGCCGCAGACGCTTCACATGGACGTGTGGGGCCCGGCCCGCGTCCGTGGACAGGGTCACGAGCGCTACTTTCTGCTGGTGGTTGACGACTACTCGCGTTACACCACAGTCTTCCCCTTGCGCAGCAAGGGCGATGTCACTGAGGTGTTGATCGGCTGGATCCGCGCAGCTCGTCTCCAGCTCAGGAGGAGCTTCGGCTCGGACTTTCCTGTTCTGCGTCTGCACTCTGACAGAGGCGGAGAGTTCTCCTCTGGCCTTCTGCGAGCCTACTGCCGTGTGCGAGGCATCCGCCAGACCTTTACGCTTCCGGACTCTCCACAGCAAAATGGGATTGCTGAGCGCCGCATTGGCATGGTCATGGACGTCGCTCGTACGTCCATGATGCATGCGGCTGCCCCCCATTTTCTGTGGCCGTTTGCGGTTCGGTACGCGGCGCATCAGATCAACCTTCACCCCAGGGTCTCCAGGCCGGAGACCTCCCCAGCTTTGCTGTGGACGGGGAAGGTAGGCGATGCGTCTGCGTTCCGTGTCTGGGGATCTCGGGCGTTTGTCCGCGACTTGTCTGCGGACAAGCTGTCCCCTCGTGCTGCTCCTTGTGTCTTCCTTGGCTTCCCCCCTGACGCGCTAGGGTGGCAGTTCTACCACCCCACCTCTCGCCGTGTTCTGTCCTCTCAGGACGTCACGTTTGACGAGTCGGTCCCCTACTACCGCCTCTTCCCCTACCGCACTCCTTCCCTCCCCCCGCCACCGCTCTTCCTTGTGCCAGGTCCCCCCCCGGTAGACCCCCTCCCCCCTCAGGGTCCTGCCCCTTCAGGTGTGTCCCAGGTAGACGCGGTCGAGCCGGTCGAGGTTACTGGTGACTCTGGTGCTGCTATGGGTGCTGAGCCTGGGGGTGCTGACTCTGGGGGTGCTGCGCGGGTGGGTACTACGCCTGGGGGTGCTGGGCCTTCGGGTGGTACTACTGGGGGTGCTGAGCTTGGGGGTGCTGCGCCTGGGGGTGCTGAGCCTGGGGGTGCTACGCCTGGGGGTGCTGAGCATAGGGGTGCTACGCCTGGGGGTGCTGAGCCTGGAGGTCCTACGTGTGGAGGAGCTGAGCCTGGGGGTGCCACGTCTGGAGCTGCTGAGCCTGGGGGTGCGGAGCCGGTGGCCGCTGGGCCTGCTCGTGTGGCGTCGGGCGGTGCTAGGCCTGGAGGTTCTCCGGGTGCTTCGTCTCGGCGGGAGCCACTCTCTCCACAGGAGCTGCGTGAGTGGTTTGCCCGGCGCTGGAGGCGTACTGCTAGAGCTTCTCCGGCTGCTGAGGGTGCTGGTGCCGTCGGTCCCGGAGGTGCTCGTGCCGCGAGTACTGGAGCTGCTGGGCCTGTGGGTTCGCCTGGAGCTGGAGCTGCTGAGGGTGTTGGCGCTGAGGCTACCGCTGTCATTCCTGGAGACGGTTCTGCTGGGGGTGCTGCTGGTGCTGCTGGAGGTGCTGCTGGCTCTGGTCCTGCTGCGGGTGCTGCTGGTCCTGCTGGAGGTCCTGCAGCTGACGGTGGTGTTGGCGCTGGTGCTGTCCCTGCTGTGTCTGGAGTCGCCGCGCGGCCTCGACTGTACTTTGTTCCGCTCCTTCAGCAGGTTCTTGGTCTTCCTCCTCCCTTAGAGTGTCCACCGCCTGTCCAGTCCCAGTCACAGCTTCCGCCGGCCTCCCCACTGCCTGCTCCTTCTCCCTACACTGGTCCTACTGGAGGTCTTGCTGAGTGTCGTGAGCCTGCGTCTCGTCCTGCGTCGCCTGTTCGTGCTGCTCGCACTAGTGGTCGCGGTTCGCGTCAGCGTCCTCCTCCTGTCCCTGGCACGCACCGGATGTCTCTGCGTCCGTCCACTGCTCCTCTGCGTGCCCCTTTGCCTTCTCCTCCTGAGTCCTCTCTTCCTGCACTTGCCGACTCGGAGTCGGACTCTCTTCGTGCTGCCAGTCCTACTGTCACGTGTCTCCTTGCTATTGTCGTCACTGACCCCTCCTTTTTGTCCACTGCTGCGTCTGCTCTTGTTGCTGAGCTTGTCGACTTTGCTGCTCGCTATCGTCTAGACTACGCTGCTAGTCCTGTTGCTGAGTCTGCGTTTGTCTGTCCTCCGTCCGTCGGGGGTGAGTGTGCTCTTGGCACGGACGTCCTTGAGGACAGGCAGGAGGAGTTCCAGTGTCTAGCTGCTGCTTCACCTCATCTCGTGCCCGTACTGCTTACCCCTGAGAGAGACCCGGATGCACTTGACATCCTGACTCCGCGCTCTTACGCGGAGGCCGTAGAGGGTCCCTACTCCTCTCAGTGGCAGGCAGCTATGGATGCAGAGATGGCTTCCTGGAAGTCCACAGGCACCTACGTTGACGCAGTTCCCCCTCCTGGGGCGAACATCGTCAGTGGCATGTGGATCTTCAGGGTGAAGCGGCCGCCAGGTTCTCCACCTGCCTTCAAAGCGCGGTACATGGCTCGTGGCTTCAGTCAGCGGCAGGGAGTTGACTACTTTCAGACCTTCTCTCCCACCCCGAAGATGACCACTCTTCGGGTGCTGCTACACATAGCCGCTCAGCGTGACTACGAGCTTCACTCCCTTGACTTCAGCACCGCTTTCTTGCAGGGTAGCCTGCACGAGGAGATCTGGCTGCGCCGTCTACCTGGCTTCACTGGGACTTTCCCTCCTGGCACCCAGTGGAGCCTCCGACGGCCAGTCTACGGTCTCCGCCAGGCACCGCGCGAGTGGCACGACATAGTGAGGACTACGCTTGCGGCTCTTGGGTTTGCTCCCTCTATTGCTGACCCGTCGCTGTTTCTGCGCACCGACACCTCTCTGCCGCCGTTCTACATCCTCGTGTACGTCGACGACTTGGTCTTTGCCACTGCTGACACTGCTGGACTCGCCCACGTGAAGTCCGAGCTGCAGAAGAGACACACGTGCACAGACCTGGGTGAATTGCGCAGCTACCTTGGCTTGCAGATCACCCGGGACAGAGCACGCCGCACCATTACCCTGACTCAGTCACACATGGTGCAGTAGGTCCTTCAGCGCTTCGGCTTCACGTACTCCTCGCCCCAGGCCACTCCTCTGCCTACTCGCCACTCGCTCTCAGCTCTGCCTTCGGATGAGTCCGTAGAGTCGAGTGGCCCGTACCCAGAGCTTGTTGGCTGCCTCATGTACCTGATGACCTGCACACGACCTGACCTTGCATACCCTCTTAGCATTCTTGCACGCTATGTTGCTCCTGGGAGACACAGACCAGAGCACATGGCTGCAGCGAAGAGGGTGTTGCGCTACTTGTGCCGTACGTCGGGCATGGGGCTAGTGCTTTGAGGGCAGAGTCCAGTGGTCCTCACTGGGCACGCAGACGCTTCTTGGGCTGACGACCAGGCTACACAGCGGTCGTCACAGGGTTACACCTTCAGCCTTGGTTCCGGCTCTGTTTCGTGGCGGGCTACTCGCTCGTCTTCTGTTCTCGGCTCCAGTTGTGAGGCTGAGATCTACGTCGGAGCCATGGCTGCTCAGGAGCTTCGCTGGCTCACCTACCTGCTGACTGACCTCGGAGAGCCGCCTCGTTCTCCTCCAGTGTTGTACGTAGACAACAAGGCCATGCTGGCCTTGTGTCGGGAGCAGCGCCTAGAGCACAGAACGAAGCAAATTGCTCTCCGCTACTTTCTTGCTCCTGAGCTGCAGCAGCGTGGTCAGTTGCGACTTGCGTACGTGGCCTCTGATGCCAACACTGCTGATATCTTCACTAAGGCACTTGCGCCTTGTGATCATCAGCGCTTCTGTACTCAGCTTGGTCTTGTACCTGTCTTGCCTCACTTACTCACTTCTTGACCTTGCTTGTACTGTGACATATATATATACTCCTGCTCTTGCTTGTTTAGCCTGTTATATATGTATGTGTTCCTGCATGTGAACTAGCCTTCTGGCCTTGAACTTGTGCTCGGAATGTGTGGTGACTTTGTGATCCACCCTGAGCTTTGCTTTGTTTTGCTTGACTGGTCTTGTGACCCCTTGTTCTCCCCCACTTTTCCTATGGGGGTGTGTCAAATTTTAATGTTGTGTAGGCTATAGTGGGGTTGCCTATATGGGGTACACATTTCTAGGGTTGAACATTTGTATCACTTTCGTTCCTTAGTCAATCATTCTCGTTTCAGTCTTCTCATGACAGTGGCAAGTCATTGTGTTGTCGCCACACGCCTATGAGCCGATGTTGCAAGAGGAAGGGCCCACGGGTCCAGCCGACACTTGGAGTTTATTCTCTGAAACTGCCCAGTACAACACGTGGGATGCGTGGTGCGCTGGGCTTCGGGCGCGCTTCGAGCCGATCGAAGCTTCTATTTCGACGCGTCAGAGACTGCGCACTTGGCGACAACTTGGGTCGGTCCAAAATTATACGAGCGGTTTTCTCGCACTACGCAAGCATGTTGGCTATATGCACGAATCGGAGCGGGTGGACCGTTACGTCGGAGGACTGAAGCTGGACATCCCGCACGAAGTCATGCTACGCGTGCTATCGAATTTCAATGAAATCCTCGCTCGCTGAGAAAATTGACATTTGCGCCGTCCGAGACCGTGGTCCTACTACAAACATCGCCCCTGGTGGCCGATCGAGCATGCCACCATACACGCCATTGCAGTGAATGCAGCTGCTGCGCCATTTAAGGGGTGATGTTTTGCTTGCAACAGGCCGGGCCATCGCAAGAGCGAAATGCCCAGAGGAGCTGAGACGTCGTGGAGTGGAGCAGGGTAGGGAGTCTCAGAGGCAGGGAAACGCCAGCAGTCAGAGAAAATGGGCCAACTACTGACGAGACAACCTGCTCGCCCAACCTCACCGACCCTCACCAAGTCACAGTACTGATTCACGCCATCAATCGAGCTCGGATGAATATGGAGGGTACAGCAACGGATTGCCCAATACTGATTTACGGGAAAGTACAGGGGACAGCATTGAAGATTTTTATAGACGGAGGAGCAAGCCACAGTTTAGTTGATACCGCAACTGCATGGAAGTTGCAATTGACGCTTAACCGCTGTTTACCGGAGATTGATGCACGTTTAGTGGACGGCACCTCACTTGACATACGAGAAAAAGTGGAGAGGGTGAAAGTTCGCTGCGGGGGGAACTTCGAGTTTATACAGGAAATGCTCGCGACGACACTAGATGGGCATGACATTTTACCGGGACGCGATTGGCTGCGATGCTACAGCCCGCGAATTGATTGGACGACGGGTAGCTGCACTGTGCGAAGTAGTGGTACCCGGGTCAAACTACCTTGCTGGTAGTCACCTGAGTCTTCGACGGTCCACGTCAATGCCATCACAATGAAACGGGATGTCGCCACTGGAGCTGTCGTGTACGCGGTGGATATCATATTGGTGGGAGAAGTAGAGAAACCGAGCGATTTTCAGAAACTGCTAGCAGTCTTACTGAAACGTTACCCGTGGATTTTTCCGGATGACTTATCGGAGGGATTGACTCCTGAGCAGGCACACGGCCACCACATAGAACTAGAACCGGGGGCACAACCAACCGTACAGCAACAATTCCGACTGACGCAACCCGAGCTCGACGAACTGAGGAAGTAGTTAGATTACCTGTTAGAGAAAAAAATCATTGGACCGAGCTCATCACCGTTGGCCGCACCGATACTGTTCACACCGAAACAAGACGGAGGGTTTTACACGTGTGTCAACTACCGAGCACTGGACAGGGTAACAGTCAAATTGCAATATCCCATACCCCGCGCCGACGAACTGATAGATCAACCGCGAACAACACAGGTCTTTTCGAAAATTGACTTACGATGAGGTTACTATCAGATTAGAGTCGAACCATTGAACTCCACCAAGATGGCATTTAGAACTAGGTACGGGCCATTCGAGTACACAGTGATGCCATTCGGGCTGACCAATGCACTAGCGACTTTTCAAGTGACAATGAACAAGCCGTTTAGGCCACTTTTTGATAAATGCATGATAGTTTACCTCGACGACATCCTAGTCTACAGTCGCGATAAGTAACAACACTTCGCAGATCTTGAAGCAGTGTTTAAAGTTTTAGACGAGCACAGGCTACTGACCAAGGGTTCCAAGTGCGGGTTCTTCCAGGATAGGTTACAATTCTTGGGGCACGTTATTTCGGAGGCTGGGGTTGAGATCGACCCAAAGAAACTAGACACGGTAAAAGCGTGGCACCCCCCGACAAATATCACGGAGCAGCAGAGTTTTTTGGAGTTCGTTGATTATGTGCGTCGATTCGTCCCCGACATGGCACGACTATTTGCCCCACTGACGGATCTGCTGCGGAAGGGGGTCGCTTTTACGTGGGGGAAAAAGAGCACGCTGCCTTCTCTGCTTTGAAAAATGTTATCTATTCACTACATGTCCTGGGCATCGCCGACCCACACTACCCGTTCGAAGTAGTAACAGACGCAAGCCATCGGAGCCATACTACTGCAAGATTTCAGCAACGGCTTACAACCCATCGTATACGAGTCACGAAAAATGCATCCGCCCGAGAAAAATTACCTAATACATGACTGCTAAATGCTCGCGATCGTGCACGCATTCAAGGTCTGGCGCTGTTTCTCAACTGGTGCAGACGTGACAGTGTGGAGAGACCACAAATCACTACAGTACCTCCGCGCACAGCCCTACCTCAACCCACGATAGGTTCGCTGGATCGATTTCTTCAAGTAAAATTTCCATTACACGATCACTTACAAAAAGGGTGCATCAAACATCGTCGATGCGCTGACCCGCCCCACTGCCCAAATCCACGCCATACTACTCGCCCATACCAACCCCACTACTCACAGGACTATTTATCCACGGCTACCAAACAGACCTATTATTCACCGAAAGAAACTCGCAGCAGCTCGGAGCAGCCAAGGGGGTTTATTACGTAAAAGCAGGCACCGACCGCATCTGGGTACCGGGCTACACTTTACTTGACAAAATTAGGAGAAGGAAAGTTTAGAATGAAGGAGAGGGGGTTCACTAGAAAGCAGCAGGATACATATAGGAAATCCTAAGGGGTTGTACTCGCTATGGAGTACCCCACTGCAGGCTAGAGAACAATAACATTCTGACACACCCCCATAGCCAAAGTGGGGTGTAATCAGCAGAGCAAGCAAAGCAGAACAAGCTCAGGGTGGATCACAATGTCACCACACATTCTGAGCACAAGTACAAGAACCAACAGTTTAAAGTTCACAATTATGAGCAAAGCTAGTGGTAGTCACAACGGGCAAGTGAGGAGGAGGAGGGACAGTGAGAGGAGAGGAGATAGGAGGTGACGGCTGAAGCTGCAGACACACGGGCAACAGGAGTCACACTGGCACAGCGGCTACCGGAACAACGCTCCGGACTACTGGAGTAACTGGCTCCGCGGCTAAAAGTAGCGGCAGACGAGCAACGGACCCACGGGCGACTGGCACAGCTGGCTGCGACTGGGCTACCGGAGCAACTCCCCAGACTACAGGTGCTGCTGGCAACTCAACGGCAACCTCCGTTCAGCCTCCCCAAATAGTCCCACTCCCCCTGACACACACCCCCTGCTTCACCCCTAGCTCCACTCCCCCTTTACCCCCCTTAGTACCACTCCGACGGCTCCAACAGGTCCACCCCCCTCAGCGGCAGCTGCAGCACTGGGAGACGGAGGAGGAGGAGGAGCAGGGGACGGCACACAGAAGCTGCACCCCCATACCCCCCACCCCCAAACCCTAATCCAGGAGAACGGGCAGCAGCAGAGGTGGGGCGCCATCAGAGGCACGGGGGACAGCGGGCAGCGCAGGGGCAGCAAAGAACGGGCCGCCCACGGGCCTGGCACAGCCGCCCGAACCGCGCGCAGGCGGCTCGAGCCGCGCGCGGGCCTGGCGCTGCCCGTACGGGCCGCACGCGGGCCTGTACGGGCCGCGCGCAGGCCACGACGGGCGACGGGGGGCGACGCGCGGGTCCCCGTCGCCCGTCGCAGTGCCTCCCGGGAGCGACGCGCTGCGTGACGGGGCAGAAACCCGCCGTGCGCCTCGGGGCGCACGGCGGGCAGAGAACCGCCGCGCGCCTCGGGGCGCACGGCGGGCAGAAAACCGCCGCGCGCCTCGGGGCGCACGGCGGGCAGAAAACCGCCGCACGCTCCGAGCGCGCGGCGGGATGAAAGATCCGTTGCACGCCACGGGGCGTGCAACACAGAGAGTAGCAGTAGCAGCGGAAGCAGTGAGGTGGTGAGCCCACCCACAGGATCGACCCAAGGGGATCGACCTGCTCTGATAGCATGACAAAATTTTGAGTAGGAAAGTTTAGAATGAGGAAGAGGGGGTTCACTAGAAAGCAGCAGGATACATTTAGGAAACCCTAAGGGGTTGCACTCGCTATGGAGTACCCCACTGCAGGCTAGAGAACAATAACATTCTGACATTACTAAGGGAGCTACTACCACAGGAGGCACACGACGGGGTTCTTTCAGGCCATTTTAGAGTAGAAAAAACATGGCAGCAGCTGCAGCGGCATTATTAGTGGCTTCAGCTGCAGCGATATTATCAGCAGCTGCAGTAGCCCGAAATGTTGACCAACGTGCAGCGACACGTGGTATTGTGACCCACCTGCCAAATCATGAAATCATCACGGAAGCGGCCGTCTGGGCAGTTACAGCTGATACCACCCCCAGAGCGTGCTTGGCAGCAGATGACGATGGACTTTGTCACGGGGTTACCGGTTGGAGCAAGAGGAAGCGACGTGATCATGGTTGTTGTCGACTGGCTGACGAAAATGGCACTCTTTGCAGCCTGCAAAAAATCAATCACTGCTGAAGAATTAGTCCAACTGCACCATCGTTCGACTGCACGGGATACCAGCAGCGATTATCAGTGACCGCGACACGAAATTCACCAGCAAATTCTGGCGGAACCTGTAGCAGCAGTTCGGCACGCGACTGCAGTTCAGTTCATCCTACCAACCCAAAACTAACGGACAGACAGAACGGACAAACCAGACCATGGAATAGCTAATCCGAGCCACATGCGACGACCCGACCACGTGGGAACAACAACTGCCACTCATCGAGTTCGCATACAACAACTCGCCATCCGCCATGACCCAACAGTCACTTTCTACCTAAACTACGGACAAGACCCCACAGTACCCATGACCCCGAATCCCGACAATCCGGTGCCCCACGCACAACAATTCGCAGAAATTTTACTGGCAGCACGGACCCGAGCCACAGACGCAATAACAAAATCAAACATCATCGCTAAACGCAACGTCGACCGCCACCGCCGCCCCGTGACTTACCAACCCGACGACCTGGTACTGCTCGACACTCAAAACCTCCGCCTATCCATCACTTCGAAACTCCGCCCCCAGTATTGCGGGCCATTTTGCATCAGCTACATGATCACCTCCGTCACAGCCCACCTCCTCCTCCCTGCTGACTGGTACGTCAGCCCGTCGTTCCACGTGAGCCTGCTTCGCTCATACGTCCCATCCACGAGTCAAATGTCTCGCAACTGCCCCGCCAGCATGATACGACCGCCGTCAGAATCAATCATCACGCCCGAAAAGATAATAAGTTACCGAGTTTGTGACCCACGATGAGCTCGCAGAATCGAATTCTTGATCTGTTGGAAAGACCGAACACCCTCTGAAGACAATTGGGTTCCCACCCCGTCCTCACAGAGTATCTGCGCAACTGAATTTTTTGGGATGTACATGCGCTTTCGTAAGGAGGACCTCCTGAGGAGGGGGGAGGGGGGGGGGATGGTGTAAGGAAAAATCATTTTCCTTACTTCGCGTCCCTGCTCAGCGCGTACATTGTTCCCGCCAACAACTCCGAACACTATACCGTTACCACTCGCGCCACTCGCCTCTTCTACTGTTCTCGCCACTGTTCACAACGCAACCTAACCTCACGGTTCAGTTGGTAACCCGTGTTAGAATGCTATGATTGTCTAGTCTGCAGTGGGGTACTCTATAGTGAGTATAGCCCAAATTAGGGTTTGCTATATGTATCCTATTTGCTGCTAGTGAAAACCCACTTCTTCTGTTATCTTTTCTCCTTCGTAATGAGAAACTTAGAACGAGAATGAATGACTAAGGAATGGAAGTGATACAAATATGCAACCCTAGCAATGTGTACCCCATATGGGCTACCCCACTATAGCCTACACAATATTATAATTTGACACACCCCCATAGGCAACGTGGGGGAGAACAAGGGGTCACAAGACCAGTCAAGCAAAGCAGACAAAGCTCAGGGTGGATCACAACATCACCACACAGTCCGAGCACAAGGTCAAGGCCACAAGGCCAGTTCATATGCAGGAGTACACATATATATAAGGCTAAACAAGCAAGAGCAGGTATATATATATGTAAGAGTACAAGCAAGGTCAAGGGGTGAGCAAGTGAGGCAAGACAGGCACAAGACCCAGCTGAGTGCAGAAGCGCTGATGATCACAAGGCGGAAGTGCCTTGGTGAAAACATCAGCAGTGTTGGCCTCAGAGGCCACGTACGCAAGTCGCAACTGACCACGCTGCTGCAGCTCACGAGCAAGGAAGTAACGGAGAGCAATGTGCTTCGTTCTGTGCTCCAAGCGCTGCTCTCGACACAAGGCCAGCATGGCCTTGTTGTCTACGTACAGCACTGGAGGAGAACGAGGCACCTCTCCAAGGTCAGTCAGCAGGTAGGTGAGCCAGCGAAGCTCCTGTGCAGCCATGGCCCCGGCGTAGATCTCAGCCTCACAACAGGAGCCGAGAACAGAAGACGAGCGAGTAGCCCGCCAAGAGACAGAGCCAGAACCAAGACTGAAGGTGTACCCCTGCGACGACCGCTGCGTAGCCTGGTCGTCAGCCCAAGAAGCGTCTGCGTGACCAGTGAGGACCACTGGACTCCGCCCTCCAAGCACTAGCCCCATGCCCGACGTACTGCAGAAGTAGTGCAACACCCTCTTCGCTGCAGCCATGTGCCCTGGTCGGTGTCTCCCAGGAGCAACATAGCGTGCAAGAATGCTAAGAGGGTATGCAAGGTCAGGTCGTGTGCAGGTCATCAGGTACATGAGGCAGCCAACAATCTCCGGGTACGGGCCACTTGACTCTACGGACTCATCCGAAGGCAGAGCTGAGAGCGAGTGGCGAGTAGCCAGAGGAGTGGCCTGAGGCGAGGAGTACGTGAAGCCGAAGCGCTGAAGGACCTGCTGCACCATGTGTGACTGAGTCAAGGTAATGGTGCGGCGTGCTCTGTCCCGAGTGATCTGCAAGCCAAGGTAGCTGCGCAATTCACCCAGGTCTGTGCACGTGTGTCTCTTCTGCAGCTCGGACTTCACGTAGGCGAGTCCAGCAGTGTCCGCTGTGGCAAAGAACAAGTCGTCGACGTACACGAGGATGTAGAACGGCGGCAGAGAAGTGTCGGTGCGCAGAAACAACGACGGGTCAGCAGTAGAGGGAGCAAACCCAAGAGCCGCAAGCGTAGTCCTCAGTGTGTCGTGCCACTCACGCGGTGCCTGGCGGAGACTGTAGACTGGCCGTCGGAGGCTCCACTGGGTACCAGGAGGGAAAGTCCCAGTGAAGCAAGGTGGACGGCGCAGCCAGATCTCCTCGTGCAGGCTACCCTACAAGAAAGCAGTGCTGAAGTCAAGAGAGTGGAGCTCGTAGTCGCGCTGAGCGGCTATGTGCACCAGCACCCGAAGAGTGGTCATCTTCGGGGTGGGAGAGAAGGTCTGAAAGTAGTCAACTTCCTGCCGCTGACTGAAGCCACGAGCCACGTACCGCGCCTTGAAGACAGGTGGAGAGCCCGTCGGCCGCTTCACCCTGAAGATCCACATCCCACTGACGATGTTCGCCCCAGGAGGGGGAACCGCGTCAACGTAGGTGCCTGTGGACTTCCAGGAAGCCATCTCTGCATCCATAGCTGCCTGCCACTGAGAGGAGTAGGGACCCTCTACGGCCTCCGCGTAAGAGCGCGGAGTCGGGATGTCTAGTGCATCCGGGTCTCCCTCAGGGGCAAGCAGTACAGACGCGAGATGAGGTGAAGCAGCAGCCAGACATTGAAACTCCTCCTGCCTGTCCTCAAGGACGCCCGTGCCAAGAGCACACTCACCCCCGACGGACGGAGGACAGACAGACGCAGACTCAGCAACAAGACTAGCAGCGTAGTCTAGACGACAGCGAGCAGCAAAGTCGACGAGCTCAGCAACAAGAGCAGACGCAGCAGTGGACTCAAAGGAGGGGTCAGTGACGACAGTAGCAAGGAGACGCGTGACAGTAGGACTGGCAGCACGAAGAGAGTCCAGTGTCTTGTTGCTGAGTCTGTGTCTGTCTGTCCTCCGTCCGTCGGGGGTGAGTGTGCTCTTGGCACTTACGTCCTTGAGGATAGGCAGGAGGAGTTCCAGTGTCTGGCTTTTGCTTCACCTCATCTCGCGTCTGTACTGCTTGCCCCTGAGGGAGACCCGGATGCACTAGACATCCCGACTCCGCGTTCTTACGCGGAGGCCGTAGAGAGTCCCTACTCCTCTCAGTGGCAGGCAGCTATGGATGCAGAGATGGCTTCCTGGAAGTCCACAGGCACCTACGTTGACGCGATTCCCCCTCCTGAGGCGAACATCGTCAGTGGCATGTGGATCTTCAGGGTGAAGCGGCCGCCTGGCTCTCCACCTGTCTTCAAGGCGCGGTACGTTGCTCGTGGCTTCAGTCAGCGGCAGGGAGTTGACTACTTTCAGACCTTCTCTCCCACCCCGAAGATGACCACTCTTCGGGTGCTGCTGCACATAGCCGCTCAGCGCGACTACGAGCTTCACTCTCTTGACTTCAGCACTGCTTTCTTGCAGGGCAGCCTGCACGAGGAGATCTGGCTGCGCCGTCCACCTGGCTTCACTGGGACTTTCCCTCCTGGCACCCAGTGGAGCCTCCGACGGCCAGTCTACGGTCTCCGCCAGGCACCGCGTGAGTGGCACGACACACTCAGGACTACGCTTGCGGCTCTTGGGTTTGCTCCCTCTACTGCTGACCCGTCGTTGTTTCTGCGCACCGACACTTCTCTGCCGCCGTTCTACATCCTCGTGTACGTCGACGACTTGGTCTTTGCCACAGCTGACACTGCTGGACTCGCCTACGTGAAGTCCGAGCTGCAGAAGAGACACACGTGCACAGACCTGGGTGAATTGCGCAGCTACCTTGGCTTGCAGATCACTCGGGACAGAGCACGCCGCACCATTACCTTAACTCAGTCACACATGGTGCAGCAGGTCCTTCAGCGCTTCGGCTTCACGTACTCCTCGCCTCAGGCCACTCCTCTGGCTACTCGCCACTCGCTCTCAGCTCTGCCTTCGGATGAGTCCGTAGAGTCGAGTGGCCCGTACCCAGAGCTTGTTGGCTGCCTCATGTACCTGATGACCTGCACACGACCTGACCTTGCATACCCTCTTAGCATTCTTGCACGCTATGTTGCTCCTGGGAGACACCGACCAGAGCACATGGCTGCAGCAAAGAGGGTGTTGAGCTACTTGTGCAGTACGTCGGGCATGGGGCTAGTGCTTGGAGGGCAGAGTCCAGTGGTCCTCACTGGCCACGCGGACGCTTCTTGGGCTGACGACCAGGCTACGCAGCAGTCGTCGCAGGGGTACACCTTCAGTCTTGGTTCTGGCTCTGTCTCGTGGCGGGCCACTCGCTCGTCTTCTGTTCTCGGCTCCAGTTGTGAGGCCGAGATCTCACCGGGGCCATGGCTGCACAGGAGCTTTGCTGGCTCACCTACCTGCTGACTGACCTTGGAGAGCCGCCTCGTTCTCCTCCAGTGCTGTACGTAGACAACAAGGCCATGCTGGCCTTGTGTCGAGAGCAGCGCCTGGAGCACAGAACGAAGCACATTGCTCTCCGCTACTTCCTTGCTCGTGAGCTGCAGCAGCGTGGTCAGTTGCGACTCGCGTACGTGGCCTCTGAGGCCAACACTGCTGATGTTTTCACCAAGGCACTTCCGCCTTGTGATCATCAGCGTTTCTGCACTCAGCTGGGACTTGTACCTGTCTTACCTCACTTGCTCACCTCTTGACCTTGATTGTACTCTTGCATATATATATATACCTGCTCTTGCTTGTTTAGCCTTATATATATATGTCTCATCTTGCATGTGAACTGGCTTTGTGGCCTTGACCTTGTGCTCGGACTGTGTGGTGACTTTGTGATCCACCCTGAGCTTTGCTTTGCTTTGCTTGACTGGTCTTGTGACCCCTTGTTCTCCCCCACTTTGCCTATGGGGGTGTGTCAAAACATTTTAGCTTATGCTTTTGTGTAGGCTATAGTGGGGTATCCCATAGGGGGTACAACCCAATTAGGGTTGGTACTTGTACTCGCTCATTTCATAGTTCATTCATTCTCGTTCTATTCTTCTCAAAAGGATTCATTGGGGCCAGCACCTCGCTTTTCGCAGCACCAATCCTGTTCACCCCGAAGAAAGACGGCGGACTTCGCTTGTGCATCGACCATCGCGCGCTGAGCAGGGTCACCATCAAGTCTCGCTACCCAATCCCACGCACCGACGACCTCCTCGACCAACTTCGTGGCGCTCGCTACTTCTCGAAGATTGACTTACGCGGCGGTTACCATCAAATTCGCGTCTTCGCCGACGATTCTCACAAGACTGCGTTTCGCACACGCTACGGGAGTTACGAATTCACGGTGATGCCTTTTCGCCTCACGAACGCGCCCTCGACTTTTCAGCTGACCATGAACAGGGTGTTTCGGGATCTTCTAGACTGGTGCGTCATCATCTACTTGGACGATATCCTCATTTACAGCAAAACACGGGAGCAGCACCTCAGTGACCTGGACGCAGTGTTTACGCGACTACAGGAGAACCGACTCATCACCAAAGGCTCTAAGTGCGAATTTTTTAAGCAAGAGTTGGAGTTTTTGGGGCACGTAATTTCACGCGACGGCATTTAAATCGACTCGGCGAAAATCAAGACCATACAGGAGTGGAAGTCCCCGACGAACGTCACGGAACTCCAGAGTTTCCTCGGATTCGTTAATTACGTCCGGAGGTTTATCCCGAATATGGCAAGGATAACCGACCCACTCACCGACCTGCTGCAAAAGGACACGAATTTTGTGTGGGGGGAGGACGCAGAGGCGGCTTTCCAGGAACTCAAACATTTTCTCGTTTCCCCTCCTGTGCTGCGCATCGCCGATCCATCGAAACCGTTCGAAGTCGTGACCGACGCCTCGGATTTCGCCATCGGGGCTGTACTTCTCCAAGATTTCGGGAACGGGTTGCAGCCGATCGCCTACGAATCACGCAAGCTGCAAGCAGCCGAACAAAACTACCCGATCCACGACAAGGAGATGCTCGCCATCATACACGCATTTAAACTGTGGCGATGCTACCTGGTGGGCGCCGACGTCACTGTTCGCACGGACCACAAATCCCTACAGTACCTGCGAGCCCAACCCAACCTCAACCCACGACAGATTCGATGGCTCGACTACATGGAGAGCCATTTCACCTACCGCATCACGTATAAAAAAGGGGCTAATAACATTGCCGACGCCCTAACCCGAACGACAGTACAATCCGCTGCAGTACTCATCACCCACTCGAACCCGCTACTTACCGGACTATTCAGCCACGGCTACACGACCGACCCCTTCTTCACCACGGGAAATCATCAGCAGGCTACGACGCAGAAAGGGGACTATTACCTAAAAGCCGGAACCGACCGGAATTGGGTTCCCGCTTACCGACTGCTGCGTGAGCTCCTCATCCAGGAGATACACGATTCCAACCTTTCCGGACATTTCGGGGTTGATAAAACCCAGAAAATACTGCACCGTCAATATTACTTGCCTGATTCCTCTAACGACGTGCAGCGATATGTGTCCTCACGCAGGGTGTGCCAAGCAATGAAGTCGACACGTCAGCGACCAGCTGGACTTCTGCAACCCCTCGAGCCACCCGAACGACCGTGGCAACAAGTGACAATGGATTTTGTCACGGGGATGCCAGCTGGGCCGACGGATGACGACGCTGTTCTCGTCGTCGTCAACCGCTTCACGAAAATGGCGCACTTCGCACCATGCCGCACAACGATCACAGCCGAAGAAACTGCGCGACTTTTCATCTCGACGGTCGTGCGACTGCACGGCATCCCTTCGGCGATCATCAGCGACCGCGACCCCAAATTCACGTCCAAATTCTGGAAGGAAACGTGGGCCCAATACGGCACGAAGCTACAGTTCTCATCGGCCTACCACCCGCAGACCGACGGTCAAACCGAGCGGACCAACCAGACCATGGAGCAGATAATACGAACAAACTGCCCCGACCCTGCCCGCTGGGAAGACTCGCTCGCCATGCTGGAATTCGCTTTCAACAACACACCATCCAGCACGACTAATCACTCCCCGTTTTTCCTCAATTACGGGATGGACCCGGCTGTTCCAACGACAACTACACTCACCAAACCGGTTCCCCGTTCCCAGACTTTCGTGACGGAACTTCAGGAAGTCCGTAAAAAAGCCGCCGACGCAATTCGCAAGGCGAATATTACGTCCCGCAAATATACCAACCTTCTACTGTGAAGCAAGGAAAACAGGAATGAAATGACTAAGGAAAGATTGGGTACGAATACAACCCTAGAAACCCTGTACCCCATATGTGCTACCCCACTATAGCCTACAGTAACTATGTCATATAAATCTGACACACCCCCATAGGCAAAGTGGGGGAGAACAAGGGGTCACAAGACCAGTCAAGCAAAGCAAAGCAAGCTCAGGGTGGATCACAAAGTCACCACACAGTCCGAGCACAAGAGTAGGGCCAGAGGCCAGTTCACATGCAGGAGTACAGACATATATATAAAACTAGACAAGCAAGAGCAGGCATATATATATGTCACAGTACAAGTGAAGTCAAGAGGAGAGCAAGTGAGGCAAGACAGGCACAAGACCCAGCTGGGTGCAAAAGCGCTGATGGTCACAAGGCGCGAGTGCCTTGGTGAACACATCAGCAGTGTTGGCCTCAGAGGCCACGTACGCAAGTCGCAACTGACCACGCTGCTGCAGCTCACGAGCAAGGAAGTAGCGGAGAGCAATGTGCTTCGTTCTGTGCTCCAAGCGCTGCTCTCGACACAAGGCCAGCATGGCCTTGTTGTCTACGTACAGCACTGGAGGAGAACGAGGCGGCTCTCCAAGGTCAGTCAGCAGGTAGGTGAGCCAGCGAAGCTCCTGTGCAGCCATGGCCCCGGCGTAGATCTCAGCCTCGCAACTGGAGCCGAGAACCGAAGACGAGCGAGTAGACCGCCACGAGACAGAGCCGGAACCAAGGCTGAAGGTGTAACCCTGTGACGACCGCTGCGTAGCCTGGTCGTCAGCCCAAGAAGCGTCCGCGTGGCCGGTAAGGACCACTGGACTCCGCCCTCCAAGCACTAGCCCCATGCCCGACGTGTTGCACAGGAAGCGCAATACCCTCTTCGCTGCAGCCATGTGCTCCGGTCTGTGTCTCCCAGGAGCAACATAGCGAGCAAGAATGCTCAGAGGGTATGCAAGGTCAGGTCGTGTGCAGGTCATCAGGTACATGAGGCAGCCAACAAGCTCTGCATACGGACCACTCGACTCTACGGACTCATCCGAAGGCAGAGCTGAGAGTGAGTGGCGAGTAGGCAGAGGAGTGGCCTGAGGCGAGGAGTACGTGAAGCCGAAGCGCTGAAGGACCTGCTGCACCATGTGTGACTGAGTCAAGGTAATGGTGCGGCGTGCTCTGTCCCGAGTGATCTGCAAGCCAAGGTAGCTGCGCAGTTCACCCAGGTCTGTGCACGTGTGTCTCTTCAGCAGCTCGGACTTCACGTAGGCGAGTCCAGCAGTGTCTGCTGTGGCAAAGACCAAGTCGTCGACGTACACGAGGATGTAGAACGGCGGCAGGGAAGTGTCGGTGCGAAGAAACAGCGACGGGTCAGCAGTAGAAGGAACAAACCCAAGAGCCGCAAGCGTAGTCCTCAGTGTGTCGTGCCACTCACGCGGTGCCTGGCGGAGACCGTAGACTGGCCGTCGGAGGCTCCACTGGGTGCCAGGAGGGAAAGTCCCAGTGAAGCCAGGTGGATGGCGAAGCCAGATCTCCTCGTGCACGCTACCCTGCAAGAACGCAGTGCTGAAGTCGAGAGAGTGAAGCTCGTAGTCGCGCTGAGCGGCTATGTGCAGCAGCACCCGAAGAGTAGTCATCTTCGGGGTGGGAGAGAAGGTCTGAAAGTAGTCAACTCCCTGCCGCTGACTGAAGCCACGAGCAACGTACCGTGCCTTGAAGACAGGTGGAGAGCCCGGAGGCCGCTTCACCCTGAAGATCCACATGCCACTGACGATGTTCGCCCCAGGAGGGGGAACCGCGTCAACGTAGGTGCCTGTGGACTTCCAGGAAGCCATCTCTGCATCCATAGCTGCCTGCCTCTGAGAGGAGTAGGGACCCTCTACGGCCTCCGCGTAAGAACGCGGAGTCGGGATGTCTAGTGCATCCGGGTCTCCCTCAGGGGCAAGCAGTACAGACGCGAGATGAGGTGAAGCAGCAGCCAGACACTGGAACTCCTCCTGCCTGTCCTCAAGGACGTCCGTGCCAAGAGCACACTCACCCCCGACGGACGGAGGACAGACAGACGCAGACTCAGTAACAAGACTAGCAGCGTAGTCTAGACGACAGCGAGCAGCAAATTCGACGAGCTCAGCAACAAGAGCAGACGCAGCAGTGGACTCAAAAGAGGGGTCAGTGACGACAGTAGCAAGGAGACGCGTGACAGTAGGACTGGCAGCACGAAGAGAGTCCGACTCCGGGTCGGCAAGCGCAGGAAGAGAGGACTCAGGAGGAGAAGGCAAAGGGGCACGCAGAGGAGCAGTGGACGGACGCAGAGACATCCGGTGCGTGCCAGGGACAGGAGGAGGACGCTGACGCGAACTGCGACCACTAGCGCGAGCAGTGCGAACAGGCGACGCGGGACGAGACGCAGGCTCACGACGCTCAGCAAGACCTCCAGTAGGACCAGTGTAAGGAGAGGGAGCAGGCAGTGGAGAGGAAGGCTCCAGCAGGGACTGCGACTGGACAGGCGGTGGACCCTCTACTGGAGGAGAAAGACCAAGAACCTGCTGCAGGAGCGGAACGAAGTACGGCCGAGGCCGCGCGGCAGCTCTAGACGCAGCAGGGACAGCACCAGCACCCTCAGCGACAGCACCAGTGCCACCCACACCTCCAGCGGCAGGACCAACAGCAGTAGGCTCAGCACCAGCGCCCTCAGCAGCTCCAGCTCCAGGAGGACCCGCAGGTCCAGCAGCTCCGGGACCGGCAGCACCCGCACCCTCGACGGTCGAAGAAGCTCCAGCTCCAGCTCCAGCAGCACCCCCAGACTCAGCAGCACGCCTCCAGCGGCGAGCGAACCACTCGCGAAGCTCCTGTGGAGAGAGGGGCTCCCGGCGAGACGCAGCAGCAGGAGAAACCCCAGGCCCAGCAGCTCCCGACCCAGCACCCCCAGACCCAGCACCTCCAGGCACAGCACCCCCCGGCTCAGCACCCCCAGGCTCCGCACCCTCCGCAGTAGCACCCTCAGGCCCAGCACCCCTAGCAGTAGCACCCCCAGGCTTAGCACCCCCGCGTACAGCACCCCCAGAGTCAGCACCCCCAGGCTCAGCACCCGCAGCAGCACCAGAGTCACCAGTAACCTCGACCGGGTCAACGGCGTCTACCTGGGACACACCTGAGGGGGCAGGAACCTGAGGGGGGAGGGGGTCTACCGGGGGGGGAACCGGCACAAGGAAGTCCGGGGGAGGGGGGAGGGAAGGAGTGCGGTAGGGGAAGAGACGGTAGAAGGGGACTGACTCGTCGAACGTGACGTCCTGGGAGGACAGAACACGACGAGAGGAGGGGTGGTAAAACTGCCACCCTGGGGCGTCAGTGGGGAAGCCAAGGAAGACACAGGGAGCAGCACGAGGGGACAGCTTGTCCGCAGACAAGTCGCGGACAAACGCCCGAGATCCCCAGACACGGAACACAGACGCATCGCCAACCTTCCCCGTCCACAGCAAGGCTGGGGACATCGCAGGCCGAGAGACCCGGGGGTGAAGGTTGAGCTGATGCGCCGCGTACCTCACCGCAAACGGCCACAGAAAATGGGGGGCAGCCGCATGCATCATGGACGTACGAGCGACATCCATGACCATGCCAATGCGGCGCTCAGCAATCCAATTTTGCTGTGGTGAGTCCGGAAGCGTGAAGGTCTGGCGGATCCCCCGTGCACGACAGTAGTCCCGTAGAAGGCGAGAAGAGAACTCTCCGCCTCTGTCAGAGTGCAGACGCAGAACAGGAAAGTCCGAGCCGAAGCTCTTCCTGAGCTGGAGACGAGCCTCGCGGATCCAGTCGATCAGCACCTCAGTGACCGCACCCTTGCTGCGCAAGGGGAGGACTGTGGTGTAACGCGAGTAGTCGTCAACCACCAACAGGAAGTAGCGCTCGTAACCCTGCCCACGGACGGGGGCTGGGCCCCACACATCCATGTGAAGCGTCTGCAGGGGAGCCTCTGTCGGGGGGAAGTGGGAGGAGTGAGGAGTAGCCCGGAGGCGACCCTCGACACAGGGGACACAGGAAGGTCCTGGCCCGGAGGGGAGAGGAGGGAGAGACTGGGGAAGACCAGAGACAAGGACACGGGAAGCCATGCTCCGAAGACGGGGCAAGGAGGGGTGGCCAAGACGGTGGTGCCACAGGAGAGTCTCGTGAGACAGGAGGCGACAAGAACAGGGGGCAGACTCAGGACCTGACCGGGACGCAGCAGCAAGCACCTGACCCGACGCAGCCACCTGACTAGACGCAGGGACAGGAGGAGACTCAACGGTCAGGGTGTAGAGACTCGACCCCGGCCGACGCGAGAACGTGGCCAGGTGTCGGCCTGTGCGTGCCTCCGTGCAGTGGGTCACCCGCTGACTCGCAGGAGTGAACTGGTGAACTCCCACATCCTGCAGGTCCGCTCCACTCACCAAGTTCGTAGAGAACGAGGGAAGGTACAGACCCGACAGGGTGCCCGAAGGGGCAGCCGGACACGGGAGGACAGTGGAGAAGTGAGACAGGACAGGACCCCCAGAGGGGTCAGCAAGGGAGACCGCAACCGGCCGGCCGAGCGGCGTAAGGGTAGTGCGGTCTCGAAAGAAGGAGCGAGAAGCTCCGGAGTCAAGTGTGAAAGTGAGGGAGGACGAGGACGACGCAGTACCTGAGAGCGCAGTCTCACCAGTACCTGAGAGCACAGACGCACTGGCACCTAGAGCAGCAGCCTCACAAGCACCTAGCGCAGCAGTACCAATGCCCGGGTCGGGCTGGAAACAACGGTAACCCTCATTCTCCTCACTATAATCCACAACATACATAGCAGCAAGGATAGCATCAAAATCAAGATCAAAGATCGCTACACCAGCCCTGAGAAGCTCATCCCAGCGAGGGATCTCACTAGCCCCAGGGAACTGCTGGCGCCAAGCGTCCATCAGGCGGCCAAAGCAGCGCTGGGTGGCGTGGGCACCCCCACACTGCTCACCCGCGCGGTCGCCGGAACGAAGAACGTAGGTGCAGGGACCAGTACCCCCACCCCTCTGACGCCCAGCGTACCACTCACGAAGCTGCTGAGGCGGAGGGATGTCCCGCGAGCGCTGCTGCTGCTGCCGCTGCGAGCGCTGGCCACCACCACCGCCGCTACGCTGCTGGGTACCACCTCGACCAGCTCCACCTCCTCCACCACCACCGCCTCCTCCGCTGCCGCCTCCACCGCCTCCACCTCCGCCGCCTCCACCACCGCCGCTGCCTCCACCACCACCGCTGGCACCACCACCACCGTCTCCGCCACTGCTGCCACCACCACCACCACCCCCGCCACTAGTCCCGCCGCCACCCCCACTCCCTCCGCCGCCACCGCCGCCACCGCCACCGCCCCCTCCAGCTCCACCCGCGCCCTTGCCCCCCTTGCCCTTGCTGGAGCGACGTCTCCCACTAGGGGCAGACGCCGCGCCGACCAACTCAAGACCAAGCAGGTCGGCAGCAGCAGCAGAGGCAACAGAGGGCAGCAAGGGGGAAGGAGAGCACCCCTCAAAGATGGGGGTGCGAGGGTCACCACGAGAAGCACCTACAGCGACTATGCTCTTCTCCGCTGCGAGGAGGGCCTTCTCGAGGAGGTCGACGGTGAGGGTGGTGGGACAGACTGCGAGAAAGTGGTCCCTGACGACGCGAAGGGAGTCAGGGAGGCGCGCGACTACGTAGTAGAGAGCGATGTACATGGGGGGGGGGGTTCTTAGCGCAGAACTCAGCAGGAAGGGCGGCGCGGTAGCGAGTGTCACTAGTGCGGAGGTGCGTAATGAGGTCAGCGACAGTGGGAAAGGCAGAGAGGTCAGGAAAGAGGTAGGGAAGCATGAGACGGCTCAGTGCAGCAGTGGCAGGGGAGGAGTAGCGCGCAACTACAGCGTCGTACAAGGTCTGAGCACTCTTGTACTGACTAAAGTGCGCACGCTCAGAGGTAGGGAGGTGGCGACGCACAGCAAGACGTGCAGCAGCATCGCGGGTGGCCCACTTAGAGCGGACAGCGGGATCAGCATCAGCAGCAGGAGCAGGAGAGGCGCCAGAGGTGAGGTCAAAGAGAGAAAGGTCGTCAGCCCTGTCGCACTGTAAGAACAGCTGCAGGTCGTCTAACCAGACCTCAAAGTCAATGGCGCGACCCTCAGCGTCAAAAGCTAGGACACTAGGGGTAGCCATGGCGACGACAGCGACGCAGTGCAAGCAGTAGGGAAAGAGCTCGCAGTGTCTGTGGGACTGTGCTCACCAGGGAGGGCAGGTCGTGCAGCTACGCAGAAAGGCGGCTCAGCGACCGGGCGGCTCGGGTGCACAGCGGCTGGGCTCCCGGGCGGCTCAGCGGCTGGGCGGCTCGGGCGCAGGGCGGCTCGGCTCCTGGGCGGCTCAGCGGGTGGGCGGCTCGGGTGCAGGGCGGCTCGGCTCCCGGGCGGCTCGGCGGCAGGGCGGCTCGGGTCCCGGGCGGCTCGGCTGCTGGGGCGGCTCAGCCGGGAGATGCAGGGGCGGGGCCGTCAGGTGCAGCGGCAGGTCGACCGGTGCAGTGGCGGGCCGGCAGGTGCAGCGGCGGGCCGGCAGGTGCAGCGGCGGGCCGGCAGGTGCAGCGGCGGGCCGGCAGGTGCAGCGGCGGGCCGGCAGGTGCAGGCGGCGGGCCGTAGGGTGCAGCGGCGGGCCGTAGGGTGCAGCGGCGGGCCGGCAGGTGCAGCGGCGGGGCCGTCAGGTGAGGCGGCGGGCCGGCAGGAGTAGCGGCGGGCCGTAGGGTGCAGCGGCGGGGCCGTCAGAGGCGGCGGGCCGCTGGGTGCAGCGGCGGGCCGGCAGGTGCAGCGGCGGGCCGGCAGGAGCAGCGGCGGGCCGGCAGGAGCAGCGGCGGGGCCGTCAGGTGAGGCGGCGGGCCGGCAGGAGCAGCGGCGGGCCGTAGGGTGCAGCGGCGGGGCCGTCAGAGGCGGCGGCGGGGCCGCGGCAGTAGAGGCGGGGCCGCGTCAGGGGAGGCGGCGGGGCCGCGTCAGGGGAGGCGGCGGGGCCGCGTCAGGGGAGGCGGCGGGGCCGCGTCAGGGGAGGCGGCGGGGCCGCGTCAAGCAGGCGGCGGGGCCGCGATCAAGAGAGGTGGCGGGGCCGCGTCTGAGGGACAGCGGGGCCGCGAGGGAAAAGGCGACCCGAGGGGTCGCTAAAAAAAAAAAAAAAGGGCGCGCCTCGGGGCGCGCTTCGGTGGGCCCAAAAAAAACGGTCCTAAGGCAGGACCCGCTCTATACCATGTGAAGCAAGGAAAACAGGAATGAAATGACTAAGGAAAGATTGGGTACAAATACAACCCTAGAAACCCTGTACCCCATATGTGCTACCCCACTATAGCCTACAGTAACTATGTCATATAAATCTGACATCTACGACGGGAGCTCATCTTGACAGCTGGGCAACTAGTCCTTCTCGACACGAAGAATCTGAACCTGCCTGGCCCTGAGAAACTTCGGCCACGATTTTGCGGACCGTTTAAAATTCTCAAGATGGTGACACCTGTCACCGCGAAGCTGTTGCTCCCCGACGAATGGCATATCCACGACGCATTCCACGTCAACCTTCTTCGGAAGTTCGTGCCTGCCACGACCGACATTGCACGTCAGCAAGCGGCACCGACAGCTCGACCGGTACCGGAACCAACCCTTGACCCGTCAAGAATCCTCGCTCATCGGGTCCGCCTTGACGCCACTGGTTGCCACGTGGATTTTTTTATTCGCTGGACTGACCGCACCAGTGAGGACGACACGTGGGTGCCCTCCGCTTCACTGGACGCCTCGACGCTTGTTGGTGATTATTTGGCGCGCCGTCGTGTCTCGGCTATTGACTACCTTTCTTAAGGGGGGGGTGGTGTAAGGAATTTTCCCGAATTCCTTATCGGGGTTGACTGCTTCGCGTACAACCCGATTTTCGGAGTTCGCACGTTCGGCCGATTTCAACGCTGCCGAGGCTCCTCGCGTCGCCTCCGGCTTTCTCATCGCCAAACCTGCACCCAACCTCGCTCATCCGAGGTTCTCTCCTAGCTAGCGTAGTTCTATAATAGTTTGGGCATTCATTGTATTCGCAGTTGATTCAGTCACACCTTCGTTATTCGTTTACCTGCGGACTCTCATTTACAACCCATAACAACCCTGCACCAACGCCTCGCCCGCCCTCTCACTCTCGCCCCTCTCGCCACAAGGGAGACACTCACACCTACTCCATACATGCCTGTCTCTCATGTTGGTTCTTGAACAGCGCTAGCCGCGCCAGCTTGCGTTCAATCGCGGCGACCCTCACCTCTCATTACTGTCTCGCCACCAAACGCGGCCTCATCTCGCATCCGTTCAGGCTCGCCTCTCTTCCCCTCGCCTAGCCTCCGCTCGCGGTTTCAGGAGCTCTCGCACTCTCACATTCGTCGCGCCCGCTCGCACACACTCCCTCTCACGAGGCGCCGGTTCCTCTAATACACACTCACACACACCCGACAACCGCCCGCCAGCTTTATCAAGAGGCCCGACTGGCCTCCAATACTCGTCTCGCCTCCCCTCCTCCCCGCACACCCTTCCTTTTCGCCCACGGCTTTCATTTCCACCTCAATCCTCTCGCCATCCCTTTTCTTTCCGTCCCCGCCGCACACTTCCATTTTCTTCGCTTGCATTGCTAAGTCCCTGGTTGCGACCCCAAATCTGGTTATGATAGCCTTGTATCACCGATCCTTAAAAACAAAGTAATCTCAGCAACAAACCCAAGAAGCCAACCCGCAACCTATACACTCCCAAAACCCCACCAGTAGATCTCTGAAGACAAAACGAAACCCGGCAAAATCCAAACCCGTAACATCAACCCTCCCATGTCCATATTGTCACTGGAACAACCCCAGCACTGGCATCGGGCGAGGTTCCACAAGCAGCTGCTCCTACCCTGCTTTCATTCCTCCCCCTCCCCCTTCTCACGCTTCTCCTTCAGCTGACGCTTCTAGTGCTTCTTTCCCTCCTCGCGCTTCGCGCCCTCCTCACGCTTCCCGCCCTTCTCGTTCAGCTCACGCGGCTTCTCGTGCTTCTCGCGCTTCTCGCACTTCTTCACGCTCCTCCGGGTGTCCGCAGCATCAGCATCAGCATCTCCCTCCGCCAGCGGGGGGAGCTGGTCGACCTCCGCCATGCTGCGACCACGCGCGCCATCACAGCCAACTGAATCAGCACCAGCGTCGGCAGGGGTCTCAGCACCAGGTGCCGTCCCACCAGGTGCTGCTGCCTTGCTTGCATTCTTTTTCCCCTTCTTCCCCTTCTTGCATTTCTTGCCCTTTCTCCCCTTCTTGCACTTCTTCCCCTTCTTCACGCTCCTCCGCGTGTCCGCAGCATCAGCATCAGCATCTCCCTCCGCCAGCGGGGGAAGCTGGTCGACCTCCGCCATGCTGCGACCAGGCGCGCCATCAGAGCCAACTGAATCAGCACCAGCGTCGGCAGGGGTCTCAGCACCAGGTGCCGTCCCACCAGGTGCTGCTGCCTTGCTTGCGTTCTTTTTCCCCTTCTTCCCCTTCTTGCATTTCTTGCCCTTTTTCCCCTTCTTGCACTTCTTCCCCTTCTTCAGGCTCCTCCGCGTGTCCGCAGCATCAGCATCAGCATCTCCCTCCGCCAGCGGGGGAAGCTGGTCGACCTCCGCCATGCTGCGACCAGGCGCGCCATCAGAGCCAACTGAATCAGCACCAGCGTCGGCAGGGGTCTCAGCACCAGGTGCCGTCCCACCAGGTGGTGCTGCCTTGCTTGCATTCTTTTTCCCCTTCTTCCCCTTCTTGCATCTCTTGCCCTTTTTCCCCTTCTTGCACTTCTTCCCCTTCTTCAGGCTCCTCCGCGTGTCCGCAGCATCAGCATCAGCATCTCCCTCCGCCAGCGGGGGGAGCTGGTCGACCTCCGCCATGCTGCGACCAGGCGCGCCATCAGAGCCAACTGAATCAGCACCAGTGTCGGCAAGGGTCTCAGCACCAGGTGCCGCCCCACCAGGTGCTGCTGCCTTGCTTGCATTCTTTTTCCCCTTCTTCCCCTTCTTGCATTTCTTGCCCTTTTTCCCCTTCTTGCACTTCTTCCCCTTCTTCAGGCTCCTCCGCGTGTCCGCCACGTCAGCATCAGCATCGCCCTCCGCCAGCGGGGAGGGCAGGTCGACCTCGGCCATGCTACGAGCAGCCGCGCCATCAGGGCCCGCCTCCTCGCCCCCACTCGGTGCACCTGAATCTCCGCCAGCGTAGGCAGGGGCCTCAGCACCAGGTGCCGCCCCCGCCCCACCAGGTGCTGCTACCGCGCCGCCATTCTTTTTCCCCTTCTTCCCCTTCTTCCCCTTCTTCCCCTTCCTGCATTTCTTCCCCTTCTTGCATTTCTTCCCCTTCTTCTTCAGGCTCCTGTGAATGTCTGCTACCTCAGCATCAGCATCTCCCTCCTCAATCTGGGAGGGCAGGTCGACCTCCGCCATGCTGCACGCAGCCGCACCTGAATCCCCGCCAGCGTCGGCACCACCAGGTGCCGCTCCCTCAGGTGCCGCCCCCTCAGGTGCCGCCCCACCAAGTGCCGCCCCCGCCCCACCGGGTGCTGCTACCGCGCCGCCATTCTTTTTCCCCTTCTTCCCCTTCCTGCATTTCTTCCCCCTCTTCTTCAGGCTCCTCCGCGTGTCCGCCACGTCAGCATAAGCGTCCCCCTCCGCCAGAAGGGAGAGCAGGTCGACCTCCGTCAGCACGCGAACAGCGCCATTGTGGCGCGACGCTTCGCCCTCCTCCGCAAGAGCGCGGTTCGTTATAAGCACATCCGCGTCCTCGCTTGCGTCATCTGGGAGCGCTTTGCCCGTGGCGAGGAGGCTGTCGTCGGGGCTTGCGGCGAGAGTGGCGAGAGCGGGATTGAACTCCGCCGCGGCCGCCAGGTGCGCAACCGCGAGCGCACAGAGCAGCAGTAGGAAAGCGCGAAACATGGTCATGGCTTAGTGGACTCAACTTCGACTTGATCGCGATGTGAACTCTTCTAACCGAAACTGTTTCTACAAATGATGGAGGAGAGTGGAGATGCGAACGAATATATAGTGTCGGGCTGTGTTTCGAGGCGGCTCGAGATTCGCCGTGAATCAAAGGTGAAACTAATCTGAGAGAAGGCCCATCTGCGTGTGAGGCGGTCGGCCTAGGGTCGCCCATAGTTTCACTCGTTTCAAAAGAAGTTGGCGTGATTCACGGGCCTCGTCTGCGTGACTCCAGCAGGTGGCGCCTTGACCTGCGGGCGATGGCAACACTTGCGGAAGAATCGCTCCAGAAAAGAAGTGCTGTGAGGTTGGTTCCTGAGGGAACTGGAATTCTCAAGGGACCCTCGAAAGTACCAATTATGGGGTGACCCTCGAGATTGCTGGAGTGTGTCAGACATATATGGCATAGCTGTTTTAGGCTATAGTGGGGTAGCACATATGGGGTACAGCTTTCTAGGGTTTGTATTTGTACCCAACTTTCACTTAGTCATTCTGATTCTCGTTCAGTTCTTCTCATGGTATCGAGCAGGTTCCCCTGTGGGAACTGCGCCTAGGGCCCACCACTCGAAATTCTTTTTTTTTTCTTCTGCCCGAAGCGCACTCATCCCGAGTCGCGCCTCGGGCCACTCCTTCCCCGAGCCGCCCTAGCGGCCGGCCTTACCCTCGCGGCCCCGCTACCCAGTGAACGCGGCCCCGTCGCCTCTCCTCTAGCGGCCCCGCCGCCCTGCTCTAGCGGCCCTCGCCGCCCTTACTCACGCGGCTCCGCCGCCCCTGATCACGCGGCCCCGCCGCCCCTGCTCCAGCGGCCCCGCCGACCCTGATCTCGCGGCCCTCGCCGCCCCTGATCTCGCGGCCCCGCCGCCCACGCACTCACGGCCCCGCCGCCCCTGCTACGCGGCGCTCGCCGCCCCTGATCTCGCGGCCCCGCCGCCCACGCACTCACGGCCCCACCGCCCCTGCTACGCGGCCCCGCCGTCCCTGCGCTAACGGCCCCGCCGCCCCTGCTATCGCGGCCCCGCCGCCCCAGCGCTCACGGCCCCGCCGCCCCTGATATCGCGGCCCCGCCGTCCCTGCGCTCCCGGCCCCGCCGCCCCTGATACGCGGCCCCGCCGCCCCAGCGCTCCTGGCCCCGCCGCCCCTGATACGCGGCCCCGCCGTCCCTGCGCTCCCGGCCTTGCCACCCCTGCTACACGGTCCCGCCGTCCCTGATCTCACGGCTCTGCCGCCCCAGCGCTCACGGCCCCGCCGCCCCTGATCTCGCGGCCCCGCCGCCCCAGCGCTCCCGGCCCCGCCGCCCCTGATACGCGGCCCCGCCGTCCCTGATCTCACGGCCCTGCCGCCCCAGCGCTCACGGCCCCGCCGCCCCTGATCTCGCGGCCCCGCCGCCCTAACGCTCACGGCCCCGCCGCCCCAGCACTCACAGCCCCGCCGCCCCTTGCTCTCGCGCCGCCCGACTGCAGCAGCCAAGCCACCGCACCGCCGAGCAGCAGTGCGGCCGAGCCGCCCTGCACCCGAGTCGCCCGGCAGCCGAGCCGCCCTGCACCCGAGCCGCCCTGCCGCCGAGCCGCCCGGGAGCCGAGCCGCCCAGCAGCCGAGTCGCTGAGTCGCCTAGCCGCCCGTCTGCCGAGCTGCCCCGACCTGCCCTGCCCGGTGAGCACAGTACCGGTGTCACTGCGTGCTCTTCCCCTACTGCTTGCACTGCTTCGCTGTCGCCGTCATGGCTACCCCTAGTGTCCTAGCTTTTGACGCTGAGGGTCGAGCCATTGACTTTGAGGTCTGGGTCGACGACCTGCAGCTGTACTTACAGTGCGATAGGGCGGACGGTCTCTCTCTCTTTGACCTCACTTCTGACGCCTCCCCTGCCCCTGCTGCTGATGCTGACCCCACTGTTCGCTCTCAGTGGGCCACCCGCGATGCTGCTGCACGTCTTGCTGTGCGTCGCCACCTCCCTACCACTGAGCGCGCGCACTTTAGTCAGTACAAGAGTGCTCAGACCTTGTACGACGCTGTAGTTGCGCGCTACTCTTCCCCTGCCACTGCTGCACTGAGCCGCCTCATGCTACCGTACCTCTTTCCTGACCTCACTGCCTTTCCCACTGTCGCTGACCTAGTTACGCACCTCCGCACTAGTGACGCTCGCTACCGCGCTGCCCTTCCTACTGAGTTCTGCGCCAAGAACCCCCCCCCCCCATGTACATCACTCTCTACTACGTAGTCGCACGCCTCCCTGACTCCCTTCGCGTAGTCAGGGACCACTTTCTCTCAGTCTGTCCCACCACCCTCACTGTCGTCCTCCTCGAGAAGGCCCTCCTAGCGGCGGAGAAAAGCATCGTCGCTGTAGGAGCTTCTCGTGGTGACCCTCGCACCCCCATCTTTGAGGGGTGCTCTCCTTCCCCCCTGCTGCCCTCTGTTGCCTCTGCTGCTGCTGCCGACCTGCTTGGTCTTGAGTCGGTCGGCGCGGCGTCTGCCCCTAGTGGGAGACGTCGCTCTGGCAAGGGCAAGGGGGGCAAGGGCGCGGGTGGAGCTCGAGGGGGCGGTGGAGGTGGCGGTGGAGGCAGCGGAGGGAGTGGGGGTGGCGGCGGGAGTGGTGGCGGCGGCGGTGGTGGTGGTGGCAGCGGCGGAGGAGGCGGCGGTGGTGGCGGCAGCGGTGGAGGTGGAGGCGGCGGAGGAGGCGGAGGAGGAGGCGGTGGTGGCGGAGGGGGTGGAGCTGGTCGAGGTGGTACCCCGCAGCGGAGCGGCTCTGGTAGTGGTCAGCGCCAGCAGCAGCAGCAACAGCGTTCGCGGGACATCCCTCCGCCCCAGCAGCTCCGTGAGTGGTACACGCAGCGTCAGCGGGGTGGGGGTACTGGTCCGTGCACCTACGTCCTTCGTTCCGGCGACCGCGCGGGTGAGCAGTGTGGGGGTGCCCACCCCACCCAGCGCTGCTTTGGCCGCCTGACGGACGCTTGGCGTCAGCAGTTCCCCGAGGCTAGTGAGATTCCCCGCTGGGGAGAGCTGTCTAGGGCTGGTGTAGCTATCTTTGATCTTGACTTTGATGCTATCCTTGCTGCTATGTATGCTGTGACTATTAGTGAGGAGGGTGACTGTTACCAGTGTTTCCCGCCCGACCCGGGCATTGGTACTACTACGCTAGGTACTTGTGAGACTGCTGCTCTAGGTGCCAGTGCGTCTGCGCTCTCAGGTACTGGTGAGACTGCGCTCTCAGGTACTGCGTCGGCTTCGGCCTCCCTCACTTTCACACTTGACTCCGGAGCTTCTCGCTCCTTCTTTCGAGACCGCACCACACTCACGCCGCTTGGTCGGCCGGTTGCAGTCTCCCTGGCTGACCCCTCTGGGGGTCCTGTCCTCTCTCACTTTTCCACTGTCCTCGCGTGTCCGGCTGCCCCCTCGGGCACCCTGTCTGGTCTGTACCTTCCCTCGTTCTCGACGAACTTGGTGAGTGGTGCGGACCTGCAGGATGCGGGGGTTCACCAGTTCACTCCTGCGAGTCAGCGGGTGACCCACTGCACGGACGCACGCACAGGCCGGCACCTGGCCACGTTCTCTCGTCGGCCGGGGTCGAGCCTCTACACCCTGACCACTCAGTCTCCTCCTGTCCCTGCGTCTGGTCAGGTAGCTGCGTCAGGTCAGGTGTTTGCTGCTGCGTCCCGGTCTGGCCCTGAGTCTGCCCCCTGTTCGTGTCCCCTCCTGTCTCACGAGACTCTCCTGTGGCACCACCGTCTTGGCCACCCCTCCTTGCCCCGTCTTCGGGGCATGGCTTCCCGTGTCCTTGTCTCTGGTCTTCCCCAGTCTCTCCCTCCCCTTCCTTCGGGACCAGGACCTTCCTGTGTCCCCTGTGTCGAGGGGCGCCTCAGGGCTGCTCCTCACTCCTCCCAGTTTCCCCCGACAGAAGCTCCTCTGCAGACACTTCACATGGACGTGTGGGGCCCAGCCCCCGTCCGTGGGCAGGGTCACGAGCGCTACTTCCTGTTGGTGGTTGACGACTACTCGCGTTACACCACAGTCTTCCCCTTGCGCAGCAAGGGTGCTATCAGTGAGGTGCTGATCGACTGGATCCGCGAGGCTCGTCTCCAGCTCAGGAGGAGCTTCGGCTCGGACTTTCCTGTTCTGCGTCTGCACTCTGACCGAGGTGGGGAGTTCTCCTCTCGCCTTCTACGAGACTACTGTCGTGCACGGGGGATCCGCCAGACCTTTACGCTTCCGGACTCTCCACAGCAAAATGGGATTGCTGAGCGCCGCATTGGCATGGTCATGGATGTCGCTCGTACGTCCATGATGCATGCGGCTGCCCCCCATTTTCTGTGGCCGTTTGCGGTTCGGTACGCGGCGCATCATCTCAACCTCCACCCCAGGGTCTCTCGGCCCGCGATGTCCCCAGTCTTGCTGTGGACGGGGAAGGTCGGCGATGCGTCTGCGTTCCGTGTCTGGGGATCTCGGGCGTTTGTCCGCGACTTGTCTGCGGACAAGCTGTCCCCTCGTGCTGCTCCTTGTGTCTTCCTTGGCTTCCCCCCTGACGCTCCAGGGTGGCAATTCTACCACCCCTCCTCTCATCGTGTTCTGTCCTCCCAGGACGTCACGTTCGATGAGTCAGTCCCCTTCTACCGCCTCTTCCCCTACCGCACTCCTTCCCTCCCCCCGCCACCGGACTTCCTTGTGCCGGTTCCCCCCCCGGTAGATCCCTCCCCCCTCAGGTTCCTGCCCCCTCAGGTGTGTCCCAGGTAGACGCCGTTGACCCGGTCGAGGTTACTGGTGACTCTGGTGCTGCTGCGGGTGCTGAGCCTGGGGGTGCTGACTCTGGGGGTGTTGTGCGCGTGGGTGCTGAGGCTGGGGGTGCCGGTCCTGGAGGTGCTGCTACTGGGGGTGCTGAGCCTGGGGGTGCTACTGCTGAGGGTGCTGAGTCGGGGGGTGCTGTGCCTGGAGCTGCTGAGCTAGGGGGTGCTGAGTCTGGGGGTGCTGAGCCTGGAGGTGCTGAGTCTAGGGGTACTGCGCCTGGAGCTGCTGAGCCTGGGGTTTCTCCTGGTGCTCCGTCTCGGCGGGAGCCCCTCTCTCCACAGGAGCTGCGCGAGTGGTTTGCTCGCCGCTGGAGGCGTCCTGCTGGAGCTGGAGTTGTTTCGACCGCCGAGGGTGCTGGTGCCGCCGGTCCCGGAGCTGCTGGGCCTGCGGGTCCTACTGGAGCTGGAGCTGCTGAGGGTGTTGGTGCTGAGACTACTGCTGTCTGTCCTGGCGGTGGTCCTGCTGCTGGTGCTGCTGGAGGTCCTGCCGCTGGAGGTGTTGGTGGCGCTGGTGCAGCCGCTGAGGGTGCTGGTGCTGTCCGTGCTGGGTCTGGAGCTGCCGCGCGGCCTCGGCCGTACTTCGTTCCGCTCCTACAGCAGGTTCTTGGTCTTTCTCCTCCTGTAGAGTGTCCACAGCCTGTCCAGTCGCGGTCACTGTTGGAGCCTACCTCCCCACTGCCTGCTCCCTCTCCTTACACTGGTCCTACTAGGGGTCTTGCTGAGCGTCGTGAGCCTGCGTCTCGTCCCGCGTCGCCTGTTCGTGCTGCTCGCGCTAGTGGTCGCGGTTCGCGTCAAGGTCCTCCTCCTGTCCCTGGCACGCACCGGATGTCTCTGCGTCCGTCCACTGCTCCTCTGCGTGCCCCTTTGCCTTCTCCTCCTGAGTCCTCTCTTCCTACGCTTGCCGACCCGGAGTCGGACTCCCTTCGTGCTGCCAGTCCTACTGTCACGCGTTTGCTTGCTACTGTTGTCACTGACCCCTCTTTTGAGTCCGCTGTTGCGTCTGCTCTTGTCACTGAGCTCGTCGACTTTGCTGCCCGGTGTCGTCTAGACTACGCTGCTAGTCTTGTTGCTGAGTCTGCGTCTGTCTGTCCTCCGTCCGTCGGGGGTGAGTGTGCTCTTGGCACGGACGTCCTTGAGGACAGGAAGGAGGAGTTCCAGTGTCTGGGTGTTGGTTCACCTCATCTCGTGTCCGTACTGCTTACCCCTGAGGGAGACCCGGATGCACTTGACATCCCGACTCCGCGCTCTTACGCGGAGGCCGTAGAGGGTCCCTACTCCTCTCAGTGGCAGGCAGCTATGGATGCAGAGATGGCTTCCTGGAAGTCCACAGGCACCTACGTTGACGAGGTTCCCCCTCCTAGGGCGAACATCGTCAGTGGCATGTGGATCTTCAGGGTGAAGCGGCCGCCTGGCTCTCCACCTGTCTTCAAGGCGCGGTACGTCGCTCGTGGCTTCAGTCAGCGGCAGGGAGTTGACTACTTTCAGACTTTCTCTCCCACCCCGAAGATGACTACTCTTCAGGTGCTGCTGCACATAGCCGCTCAGCGCGAGTACGAGCTTCATTCTCTCGACTTCAGCACTGCGTTCTTGCAGGGTAGCCTGCACGAGGAGATCTGGCTGCGCCGTCCACCTGGCTTCACTGGGACTTTCCCTCCTGGCACCCAGTGGAGCCTCCGACGGCCAGTCTACGGTCTCCGCCAGGCCCCGCGTGAGTGGCACGACACACTGAGGACTACGCTTGTGGCTCTTGGGTTTGCTCCTTCTACTGCTGACCCGTCGCTGTTTCTGCGCACCGACACTTCTCTGCCGCCGTTCTACATCCTCGTGTACGTCGACGACTTGGTCTTTGCCACAGCGGACACTGCTGGAGTTGCCTACGTGAAGTCCGAGCTGCTGAAGAGACACACGTGCACAGACCTGGGTGAACTGCGCAGCTATCTTGGCTTGTAGATCACTCGAGACAGAGCACGCCGCACCATTACCTTGACTCAGTCACACATGGTGCAGCAGGTCCTTCAGCGCTTCGGCTTCACGTACTCCTCGCCTCAGGCCACTCCTCTGTCTACTCGCCACTCGCTCTCAGCTCTGCCTTCGGATGAGTCCGTAGAGTCGAGTGGCCCGTACCCAGAGCTTGTTGGCTGCCTCATGTACCTGATGATCTGCACACGGCCTGACCTTGCATACCCTCTTAGCATTCTTGCACGCTATGTTGCTCCTTGGAGACACCGACCAGAGCACATGGCTGCAGCGAAGAGGGTGTTGCGCTACCTGCGCAGTACGTCGGGCATGGGGCTAGTGCTTGGAGGGCGGAGTCCAGTGGTCCTTACGGGACACGGGGACGCTTCTTGGGCTGACGACCAGGCTACGCAGCGGTCGTCACAGGGTTACACCTTCAGCCTTGGTTCCGGCTCTGTCTCGTGGCGGGCTACTCGCTCGTCTTCGGTCCTCAGCTCCAGTTGTGAGGCTGAGATCTACGCCGGGGCCATGGCTGCGCAGGAGCTTCGCTGGCTCACCTACCTGCTGACTGACCTTGGAGAGCCGCCTCGTTCTCCTCCAGTGCTGTACGTAGACAAGAAGGCCATGCTGGCCTTGTGTCGAGAGCAGCGCCTGGAGCACAGAACGAAGCACATTGCTCTCCGCTACTTCCTTGCTCGTGAGCTACAGCAGCGTGGACAGTTGCGGCTTGCGTACGTGGCCTCTGAGGCCAACACTGCTGACGTGTTCACCAAGGCACTCGCGCCTTGTGACCATCAGCGCTTCTGCACTCAGTTGGGTCTTGTACCTGTCTTGCCTCACTTGCTCTCCTCTTGACCTTGCTTGTACTGTCACATATATATACATGCTCTTGCTTGTCTAGCTCTATATATATATGTGTACCCCTGCATGTGAACTGGCCTTGTGGCCTTGTTGTTGTGCTCGGACTGTGTGGTGACTTTGTGATCCACCCTGAGCTTGCCTTGCTTTGCTTTGCTTGACTGGTCTTGTGACCCCTTGTTCTCCCCCACTTTGCCTATGGGGGTGTGTCAGACATATATGGCATAGCTGTTAAAGGCTATAGTGGGGTAGCACATATGGGGTACAGCTTTCTAGGGTTTGTATTTGTACCCAACTTTCACTTAGTCATTCTGATTCTCGTTCAGTTCTTCTCAGAGTGACCCCCCGAACCAATGATGCAGCGAACTAACTGCAACAACACACCGCCAAGTACGGCTGCGAAGATAATTCTGCTCATATATCTACAGATAATTCTGGCCATTAACTAATATACTCATATGAAAGAAAGGGAATATAGAATACAATGGATATAGAAAAGGGGGAAAAAGGTTGACAAAGGGGAATGCGTGAGCGAACATTCATTATAGAATATTTATTACCGCTGCATTAGATCAGAAATTCCCGCTTTTCTCTTATTCTTCATAATTGCCTTATCCACAAGGAAAACACACGTCATGGCTCCAATACTTTTCTTGCCAACCAGAAATTCAAATTAAAACTGTGAGAATGATACTTCATCATAATCACATTGCTCTTTCCGTTTCACATGTATCACCCTTTTGTACTTCAGTACCATAATGTGAGTTAGCGCTAGGGAAATTTTACTCTGTAGATATACATGCTAATCTCAGACCCCCCATATCCGCAATTGGCGGACTGTTCTTTGAGCTGGTCTGCTGTATAATTGCGGGGGGTCACCCCAGCAATCTCGAGGGTCGCATGCTGATTGGATGGGCACTTCCGAGGTCCCCTCGGGAATTCAAGTGCCATATGCTGTGCACTTCTCTTTTGGAGCAAAAGCAATTCTTCTGCAGTTTCCATCGCCCGCAAGTCAAGGAGCGCCACCTTTTTGAGTCAGGCAGGCTAGGCCCCGTGAATCTAGCCAGCTCATATGAATCGAGTGACATTATGGGCGACCCTAGCACCGCCTCACACGCAGACGAGTCCTTGCGTCAGTTAGCTGCGCGCTTCGTTACTTCCTTCAGTTCACGGCAAATCCCGAGCCGCCTCGAAACACATCTCGACACTACATATTCGTTTCGCATGTCCACTCTTCTCCATCACTTGAACCGGTCTCATCCGATAAGTTCATATCGCAATATTACTACTAGCTATCCAGCTTGAGACCAAAAGTTAGCAATGAAGGTGCTTCGCGCTTTCCTGCTGCTGCTCTGTGCGCTCGCGGTTGCGCACCTGGCGGCCGCGGCGGAGTTCAACCCCGCTCTCGCTACTCTCGCCGCAAGCCCCGACGACAGCCTCCTCGCCACGGGCAAAGCGCTCGCAGATGACGCAAGCGAGGACGCGGATGTGCTTATAACGAACCGCGCTCTTGCGGAGGAGGGCGAAGAGTCGCGCCACAATGGCGCTGTTCGCGTGCTGACGGAGGTCGACCTGCTCTCCCTGCTGGCGGAGGGGGACGCTTATGCTGACGTGGCGGACTCGCGGAGGAGCCTGAAGAAGAGGGGGAAGAAATGCAAGAAGGGGAAGAAGGGGAAGAAATGCCGGAAGGGGAAGAAGGGGAAAAAGAATGGCGGCGCGGTAGCAGCACCCGGTGGGGCGGGGGCGGCACCTGGTGGGGCGGCACCTGAGGGGGCGGCACCTGAGGGAGCGGCACCTGAGGGAGCGGCACCTGGTGGTGCCGACGCTGGCGGGGGTTCAGGTGCGGCTGCGCGCAGCATGGCGGAGGTCGACATGCCCTCCCAGATTGAGGAGGGAGATGCTGATGCTGACGTGGCAGACATTCGCAGGAGCCTGAAGAAGAAGGGGAAGAAATGCAAGAAGGGGAAGAAGGGGAAGAAATGCAGGAAGGGGAAGAAGGGGAAAAAGAATGGCGGCGCGGTAGCAGCACCCGGTGGGGCGGGGGCGGCACCTGGTGGGGCGGCACCTGAGGGGGCGGCACCTGAGGGAGCGGCACCTGGTGGTGCCGACGCTGGCGGGGGTTCAGGTGCGGCTGCGCGCAGCATGGCGGAGGTCGACATGCCCTCCCAGATTGAGGAGGGAGATGCTGATGCTGACGTGGCAGACATTCGCAGGAGCCTGAAGAAGAAGGGGAAGAAATGCAAGAAGGGGAAGAAATGCAAGAAGGGGAAGAAGGGGAAGAAATGCAAGAAGGGGCAGAAGGGGAAGAAATGCTGGAAGGGGAAGAAGGGGAAGGAACCCAAGAAGGGCATGGATGGGCCTCCTGCCGCTGCTGGCGCTGATTCAGCCGCACCGAGTGGGGGCGAGGAGGCGGGGTCTGATGGCGCGGCTGCTCGCAGCATGGCCGAGGTCGACCTGCCCTCCCCGCTGGCGGAAGGCGATGAGGATGCTGATGGCGATGCTGACGTGGCGGATGTGCGTAGGAGCCTGAAGGAGGGAAAGAAGGGAAAGAAAGGGAAGAGGGGGAAGAAGGGCAATAAGCACGGGAAGCATGGGAAGCACGGGAAGCATGGGAAGCATGGGAAGCATGGGAACGGAGAGAAGCACGAGAAGGAAGGGAAGCATGAGGAGGGAGAGAAGCACGAGAAGGGCGAGAAAGCAGAATGAAATCGGGGCAGCAGCAGCTTGTGGGGCCCCGTCCGGTTCCAGCGCTGGAGCTGGTGCATGTGAGGGCTTTGGTTTTGCAGGGTTTAGTCAGTCTTTAACTGGTGGGATTTGGGATGGGGGGTCTAGTGGGTGCGTAGACTGCAGGCTGGTTTGTTTGAATGTGGTCATGTTTTTAAGCATTGGACTTCTTGAGATGGCTGGACTAAGACTTGAAACCTTATCCTCCTTGGATGGGGTGGTTTGTGCCATGATCAGGGTGAGGCCTACAATCTAACCTAGGTGAAAGTACCCTACGGTTACATGAGACTTCATAACGGAAAGATCTGTGAACGAGTTTGGGGCGTCATTCTGATGGCGGGTTATCTCTCCTTAGAAGCATATCAACCCCCTTGACCAGTTGCCTTATTTCCCTTGATAGTCCCTTGATGAGTATTAGTTACTCTGCGCACTCTTCGTGGCTGTATCGAGACTGCTGCTGCCGAGGGAATTTTTATTTCCCACAACGACAATCGATTACGTTCCGTTGTGAGTTTCGTCTCTCCATGTGCGTGCGATTCGGCCCCTGCACCACGATTTCAGTTGGTGAGCAGATTTTGAATTTCCGCCACTCCATCAGTTGAATCTGGATTCCAGCATACCTCCATTCCGTTCCGTTTCAACGGTTGGGGTGGGGATATGCGCACTCCCTGAGTGACCTCGTCACAGCTCTGTACAAACAGGTATTTATGATACGAGCGCGGACATCGCTTTCCGTCCAGCGTGCATAGACAAAAGATATGCCAAGACAAGAGTCTTATAGGTCAAGCGCGTCCTTAGACAGGCTATCAAGAGCCAGGTAACGCATACGAGCGTGATGGCGTTGCAGGATGTGGTTCCTGAAAATGCGATGGGCGAGCAGGGAAGGGCGAGCAAGAGACAACGAATCGAGAACGCACAAGTTCGACATGAACTGCTTATCACGAAACTGCTAATCATGCTGGTACAAGAAATGACAAGGATACAATTGAGAAGGCCATAGCATGGCCCACAAACTTCATTGTGAAAAAACAACATAATTTCTGACAACGAGTTATGTCACAAGGACTGTGCGGAGGAAGGCTGATAAAGCGTACGCGCCCACACATCCGCTTCTAATTATTGAATCGCCGCAGCTCGCTGTTATGAGTTGTAAAAGAGAGTGCGCAGGTAAACGAATAACGAAGCTGTGACTGAATGAATTCCGAATACAAAGAATGTCCAGACTAAAATAGAACTACGCTAGCTAGGAGAGAACCTCGGACGAGCGAGGTTGGGTGCAGGTTTGGCGATGAGAAAGCCGAAGGCGACGCGAGGAGCCTCGGCAGCGTTGAAATCGGCCGAACGTGCGAACTCCGAAAATCGGGTTGTACGCGAAGCAGTCAACCCCGATAAGGAATTCGGGAAAATTCCTTACACCACCCCCCCCCCCGTAAGAAAGGTAGTCAATAGCCGAGACACGACGTCGTGCCAAGTAATCAGCAACAAGCGTCGAGGCGACCAGTGAAGCAGATGGCACCCACGTGTCGTCCTCACTGGTGCGATCCGTCCAGCGGATCAAGAAATCCACGTGGCGACCAGCGGCATCAAGGCGGACCCTATGAGCGAGGATTTTCGAAGGATCCAGGGTCGGCTCCGGGACGGGGCGAGCTGTCGGGACCGCGTGCTGACGTGCGATGTCGGTCGTGGCAGGCACGAACTTCCGAAGAAGGTTGACGTGGAATGCGTCGTGGATGTGCCAGTCGTCGGGGAGCAACAGCTTCGCAATGACAGGTGTCACCATCTTGAGAATTTGAAACGGTCCGCAAAAACGTGGCCGAAGTTTCGCAGGGCCGGGCAGGTTCAAGTTCTTCGTGTCGAGAAGGACTAGTTGCCCAGCTGTCAAGATGAGTTCCCGTCGTAGAAGGTTGGTATATTTGCGGGAAGTGATATTCGCCTTGCGAATTGCATCGGCAGCTTTTTCTCGGACCTCCTGAAGTTCCGTCACGAAAGTCTAGGAACGGGGAACCGGGTTGGTGAGTGTAGTTGTCGTTGGGACCGTCGGATCCATCCCATAATTGAGGAAAAACGGGGAGTGATTAGTCGTGCTGGATGGTGCGTTGTTGAAGGCGAATTCCAGCATGGCGAGCGAGTCTTCCCAGCGGGCAGGGTCGGGGCAGTTTGTTCGAATTAACTGCTCCATGGTCTGGTTGGTCCGCTTGGTTTGACCGTCGGTCTGCGGGTGATAGGCCGATGAGAACTGTAGCTTCGTGCCGTATTGGGCCCACGTTTCCTTCCAGAACTTGGACGTGAATTTGGGGTCGCGGTCGCTGATGATCGCCGAAGGGATGCCGTGCAGTCGCACAACCGTCGAGATGAAACGTCGCGCAGTTTCTTCGGCTGTGATTGTTGTGCGGCATGGTGCGAAGTGCGCCATTTTCGTGAAGCGATCGACGACGACGAGAACAGCGTCGTTGCCCGTCGGCCCAGCTGGCATCCCCGTGACAAAATCCATTGTCACATGTTGCCACGGTCGTTCGGGTGGCTCGAGGGGTTGCAGAAGCCCAGCTGGTCGCTGACGTGTCGACTTCATTGCTTGGCACACCCTGCATGAGGACACATATCGCTGCACGTCGTTAGAGGAATCGGGCCAATAATATTGACGGTGCAGTATCTTCTGGGTTTTATCAACCCCGAAATGTCCGGAGAGGTTGGAATCGTGAATTTCCTGGATGAGGAGCTCTCGCAGCAGTCGATAAGCGGGAACCCAAATCCGGTCGGTTCCGGCTTTTCGGTAATAGTCCCCTTTCTGCGTCGTAGCCTGCTGATAATTTCCCGAGGTGAAGAAGGGGTCTGTCGTGTAGCCGTGGGTGAATAGTCCGGTAAGTAGCGGGTTCGAGTGGGTGATGAGTACTGCAACGGATTGGACTGTCGGTCGGGTCAGGGCGTCGGCGATGTTATTAGCCCCTTTTTTATACGTGATGCGGTAGGTGAAATGGCTCTCCATGTAGTCGAGCCATCGAATCTGTCGTGGGTTGAGGTTGGGTTGGGCTCGCAGATACTGTAGGGATTTGTGGTCCGTGCGAACAGTGACGTCGGCGCCCACCAGGTAGCATCGCCACTGTTTAAATGCGTGTATGATGGCGAGCATCTCCTTGTCGTGGATCGGGTAGTTGCGTTCGGCTGCCTGCAGCTTGCGTGATTCGTACGCTATCGGCTGCAACCCGTTCCCGAAACCCTGGAGGAGTACAGCCCCGATGGCGAAATCTGAGGCGTCGGTCACGACTTCGAACGGCTTCGATGGATCGGCGATGCGCAGCACAGGAGGGGAAACGAGAAAATGTTTGAGTTCCTGGAAAGCCGCCTCTGCGTCCTCCCCCCACACAAAATTCGTGTCCTTGTGCAGCAGGTCGGTCAGTGGGCCGGTTATCCCCGCCATATTCGGGATAAACCTCCGGACGTAATTTACGAATCTGAGGAAACTCTGAAGTTCCGTGACGTTCGTCGGGGACTTCCACTCCTGTATGGTCTTGATTTTCGCCGGGTCGATTTTAATGCCGTCGCGTGAAATGACGTGCCCCAAAAACTCCAACTCTTGCTTAAAAAAATCGCACTTAGAGCCTTTGGTGATGAGTCGGTTCTCCTGCAGCCGTTGAAACACTGCGTCCAGGTCATTGAGATGCTGCTCCCGTGTTTTGCTGTAGATGAGGATATCGTCCAAGTAGACGATGACACACTGGTCGAGAAGATCCCGAAACACCCTGTTCATTGTCAGCTGAAAAGTCGAGGGCGCGTTCGTGAGGCCAAAAGGCATCATCGTGAATTCGTAACTCCCGTATCGTGTGCGAAACGCAGTCTTGTGGCAATCGTCGGCGAAGACGCGAATTTGATGGTAACCGCCGCGTAAGTCAATCTTCGAGAAGTACCGAGCGCCACGAAGTTGGTCGAGAAGGTCGTCGGTGCGTGGGATTGGGTAGCGAGACTTGATGGTGACCCTGTTCAACGCACGATAGTCGATGCACATGCGAAGTCCGCCGTCTTTCTTCGGGGTGAACAGGATTGGTGCTGCGAAGGGCGAGGTGTTGGCCCGAATGAATCCTTTCTCCAACAGTGCATCGATTTGTCGGGGCAGCTCCTCGAGTTCCGGCTGGGTCAACCGCCATTCTGTTCGAACGGTTGGTTGCGCTCCAGGTTCCAGCTGGATTTTGTGGTCCTCAGGTCTCTCCGGTGGCAGTCCAGGTGGCAGGACGTCGGGGAAGATTTCTGGGTACCTCCGAATCAGCTCCGCTAAATCCGGTGGTACAGCTGCACACAGCTTCTCGATGTCCTTTCCTTCGGTGTCGACTGCCAACTCACGTAAACAAACGGCGAACAGCTGCGCGCCCCTGTTGAAGTGGCGGGCTATCGTGATGGCTTTGACGCATGGGGCTTGGATGTAGTCAGGTGTCCATGCAGGAAGCGTAATTAGTCCCTCGTGCTTGCTGACGCTGCACGTTCCCGTTGTCCAGTCGATGACGGGGTTGTGCCGTCGCAGCCAATCGCGTCCCAGCAGTACTGTCAGAACATTATAGCTTATGCTTTTGTGTAGGCTGTAGTGGGGTATCCCATAGGGGGTACAACCCAATTAGGGTTAGTACTTGTACCCACTTCATTCATAGTTCATTCATTCTCGTTGATTATCACATGGTTTCAGAGCACTTATGCTCCTGGCCTGTGGGCCCTACTACTGCTTCCGCTGCTACTCGATCTGTCGCACGCCCCGTGGCGTGCGACCTATTTTTCATCTCGGCGCGCGGCGATTTTCTCTCTGGCGCGCGCCTCGAGGCGCGCGGCCCCGTTCCTTCTAGTCGCGGCCCCGGCGCCCTACTCTCGCGGCCCCGCCGCCCTTCTGCTGTCGCGGCCCCGCCGCCCTACTCTCGCGGCCCCGCCGCCCTACTCTCGCGGCCCCGCCGCCTGTCTGTAGCGGCCCCGCCGCCCTACTATCGCGGCCCCGCCGCCCCAATTTGCGGCCTCGCCGCCCTGCTTTAGCGGCTCCGCCGCCCTACTGTCGCGGCCTCGCCGCCTTACTGTCGCGGCCCCGCCGCCCCACTTCGCGGCCCCGCCGCCCTACTCTACGGGCCCCGCCGCCAGTCTGCTGCGGCCTCGCTGCCCTACCCCTGCGGCCCCGCCGCCCTACTTCAAGGGCCCCGCCGCCCTACTCTGCCGGCCCCGCTGCCCTACTGTCGCGGCCCCGCCGCCCGTCTGCTGCGGCCCCGCCGCCCTACACCTGCGGCCCCGCCGCCCTTTTTTGACGGGCCCCGCCGCCCTACACCTGCGGCCCCGCCGCCCTACTTTAACGGGCCCCTCCTCCCGTCTACTGCGGCCCAGCCGCCCGAGCCGCCGGCCGCCGCACCGTCCTGCAGCTGCACGCCCGAGCCGCCGACCGCCGCCCTGCAGCAGCACTACCGAGCCGCCCGAGCCGCCCGAGCCGCCGAAGCCGCCCGAGCCGCCCGAGCCGCCGGGTCGCCGAGCCGTCAAGCTGCAGTTGCTGCCGAGCCGCCGTGCCGCCGAGTCGCCGAGCCGTAGTTGCCGCCGGGCCGCCCGAGTCGCCCGAGCCGCAGAGCCGCATTTATTGCCGAGCCGCCGTGATGCCGAGCCGCTGAGCCGCCGAGCCTGCTCTTCCCACCACTGGTGAGCCCCTACCCTGCTAGCACGCTGCCCGTCGACTGCTTGCCTGCCTGCCTGCCTTTTGGCCTGCCTGGCTGCCAGCCTTACTGCTGCTACTCCTGCTCCTGCTTCTACTGGCGGAGCCAGATGCAGCCCCAGCGACGTCTGCGTGAGTCCCTCACGCCCCAGCAGCTGCGTGAGTGGTACGCTGGTTGGGGTTGTAGGGGTGGCGGCGCTACTACTGCTACCACTCCTGCTGCTACTACTGCTGGCGGCGGCCAGATGCAGCTCCCGCGACCCCCCCGCGCGTCTCTCACGCCCCAGCAGCTTCGTGAGTGGTACGCTCAGCGTAGAGGGTCTCTCAGTTCTGTTCGCTGCTCTTACGTGATTCGCACTGGCGCTCGGACTGGTCAGCCTTGTGGGACACCTGGTCATACACAGTCTCGCTGCTTCGCCCGTCTGAGTGACGCCTGGCGTACCGTGTTTGGCGACGAGGCTGAGCTCCCCGACTGGGTGGAGTTGCTTAGGCAGAGGGTAGATATATTTGCTCTTGACTATGATGCTATTCTCACTGCCATGTATGCATTGCCTACTAGTGCTCACCGTGCCGGTCACCTGTGCGTACCGCTTGACCCGGGTATAGGACCTGCTGCTCTAGCTACTGGTGAGGCTGCTGCTCTGGGTGCTAGTGAATCTCCTGCTCCAGGTACAGGTGCAGCTGCTGCTCTAGGTGCTAGTGAGTCTGCTTCCTCAGGTGCGGGTGAGTCTGCTCTCTCAGGTACCGAGTCGGCCCCGGCCTCTCACACCTTCACTCTTGACTCGGGGGCTTCCCGCTCCTTCTTTCGCGACCGCACTACACTCACGCCGCTTGGTCGGCCAGTTGTAGTCGCTCTGGCAGACCCCTCTGGGGGTCCTGTCCTTGCTCACTTCTCCACTGTCCTCCCGTGTCCGGCGGCCCCCTCTGGCACCCTGTCTGGTCTTTACCTCCCCTCGTTCTCTACGAACTTGGTGAGTGGTGCTGACCTACAGGATGCGGGGGTTCACCAGTTCACTCCTGCGAGTCAGCGGGTGACCCACTGCACGGACGCTCAGACAGGCCGACACCTGGCCACGTTTACACGTCGGCCGGGGTCGAGCCTCTACACCCTGACCACTGAGTCTCCTCCTGTCCCTGTGTGTGGCCAGGTAGCTGCGTCGGGTCAGATGTTTGCTGCTGCGTCCAGGTCTGGTCCTGAGTCTGCCCCCTGCTCGTGTCGCCTCCTTTCTCACGAGACTCTCCTGTGGCACGACCGTCTTGGCCACCCCTCCTTGCCACGTATCAGGGACATGGCTTCCTGTGTCCTCGTTTCTGGTCTTCCCCGGTCCCTCCCTCCCCTTCCTTCTGGACCAGGACCTTCCTGTGTCCCTTGTGTCGAGGGGCGCCTCCGGGCTGCCCCCCACTCCTCCCAGTTTCCTCCGACAGAGGCTCCTCTGCAGACGCTTCACATGGACGTGTGGGGCCCGGCCCGCGTCCGTGGACAGGGTCACGAGCGCTACTTTCTGCTGGTGGTTGACGACTACTCGCGTTTCACCACAGTCTTCCCCTTGCGCAGCAAGGGTGATGTCACTGAGGTGTTGATCGACTGGATCCGCGCAGCTCGTCTCCAGCTCAGGAAGAGCTTCGGCTCGGACTTTCCTGTTCTGCGTCTGCACTCTGACCGCGGTGGGGAGTTCTCCTCTGGCCTTCTGCGGGCCTACTGTCGTGCACGGGGGATCCGCCAGACCTTCACGCTTCCGGACTCTCCACAGCAAAATGGGATTGCTGAGCGCCGCATTGGCATGGTCATGGACGTCGCTCGTACGTCCATGATGCATGCGGCTGCCCCCCATTTTCTGTGGCCGTTTGCGGTGCGGTACGTGGCGCATCAGATCAACCTTCACCCCGGGGTTTCCCGGCCGGGGAAGGTCCGTACCTCCCCGGCCCTCCTGTGGAGTGGGAAGATCGGCGATGCGTCTGCGTTCCGTGTCTGGGGATCTCGGGCGTTTGTTCGCGACTTGTCTGCGGACAAGCTGTTCCCCCGTGCTGCTCCCTGTGTCTTCCTTGGCTTCCCCCCTGACTCTCCAGGGTGGCAGTTCTACCACCCCTCCTCTCGTCGTATTCTGTCCTCTCAGGACGTCACGTTCGACGAGTCCGTCCCCTTCTACCGCCTCTTCCCCTACCGCACTCCTTCCCTCCCCCCACCACCGGACTTCCTTGTGCCAGGTCCCCCCCCGGTAGACCCCCTCCCCCCTTAGGTTCCTGCCCCTTCAGGTGTGTCCCAGGTAGACGCCGTCGAGCCGGTCGAGGTTGATGGTGACTCTGGTCCTCCTGCCGGTGCTGAGTCTCGGGGTGCTGACTCTGGGGGTGCTGTGCGCGTGGGTGCTGGGCCTAGGAGTGACGAGCCTGGGGGTGCTGAGCTTGGGGGTGCCGAGCCTGGGGGTGCTGCGTCTGGAGCTGCTGAGCCTGGGGGTGCTGGGTCTGGGGGTGCTACGTCGGGAGCTGCTGAGCCTGGGGGTGCTGCGTCTGGAGCTGCTGAGCCTGGAGGTGCGGAGCCTGCGACCGCTGGACCTCCCCTTGTGGCTTCTGGTGGTGCTGGGCTTGGAGGTTCTCCGGGTGCTCCGTCTCGGCGGGAGCCGCTCTCTCCACAGGAGCTGCGCGAGTGGTTTGCTCGCCGCTGGAGGCGTGCTGCTGGAGCTGGAGATTCTTCGACCGCCGAGGGTGCTGGTGCCGCCGGTCCCGGAGATGCTGGGCCTGGGGGTCCTACTGGAGCTGGAGCTGCTGAGGGTGTTGGTGCTGAGACTGCTGCTGTCTGTCCTGACGGTGGTCCTTCTGCTGGTGCTGCTGGAGGTCCTGCCGCTGGAGGTGCTGTTGGCGCTGGTGCTGCCGCTGAGGGTGCTGGTGCTGTCCCTGCTGGGTCTGGAGTTGCCGCGCGGCCTCGGCCGTACTTCGTTCCGCTCCTGCAGCAGGTTTTTGGTCTTTCTCCTCCTGTAGAGTGTCCACAGCCTGTCCAGTCACAGTCACTGTTGGAGCCCGCCTCCCCGCTGCCTGCTCCCTCTCCTTACACTGGTCCTACTGGAGGTCTTGCTGAGCGTTGTGAGCCTGCGTCTCGTCCCGCGTCGCCTGTTTGTGCTGCTCGCGCTAGTGGTCGCAGTTCGCGTCAGCGTCCTCCTCCTGTCCCTGGCACGCACCGGATGTCTCTGCGTCCGTCCACAGCTCCTCTGCGTGCCCCTTTGCCTTCTCCTCCTGAGTCCTCTCTTCCTGCATTTTTCGACCCGGAGTCGGACTCTCTTCGTGCTGCCAGTCCTGTCGAAATATATTTGTCATCTCCTATAACTGCTTGTAGTTGTAGTGTAGTTATTGTGCTTTGTAGGTGGTGCACCAACTTTGTTTCCTATGCTATATGTTTCTTGAAACCTATAGTGAAATTCATTCTCCCAATTTTCTCTCTTCCAACTCACTCGATACCTCGCCTAGGACAAACCTGCTCGACACTCTAGTTGGGCCTAGGCTACTAAGCCTAGGCCCTAGCTTAATCTACTCGTTCGTTCACCTTGATCTCTCAACATGTTATCAGAGCGACGTTCGTTCTGGCCTCACGTTTCCGCTGCTACGATTTTCCGGTCGCGCGCCTAGGGCGCGTGACGAATTTTTCCTTGTCCCGCCCCCGGTTGGCGTGTGACGCCTTTTCTGCCCGTCGCGCGCCCCGTGGCACGCGACGGTGCCCTTAACCTGCCCATCGTGCGCCCCGTGGCACACGATGGTGCCATGCTCGTCGTGCGCCCCGAGGCACACGATCGGGCCCTTTCTCTTATCTTACCCGTCGTGCACCCCGTGGCACTGGCACGCGACGGGCCTTTCCGCCCCTGCTCTCCCTGAAGCCGCCCCTGATCCATCTGCGCCGACACCGTTTAGCCGCTCTGCGGCTTTCTTCCCGCCCACCCCCCTCCTCCTTTGTCTCCCTGCAGCCGTGGGGAGGAGGGTATGGGGGTGGCGGGTGTTGGAGTGTTGGGTCAACTCTCTCCCTTCCCCTCCTCCTTCTTTCAGTCCCACCGCTGCAGCTGCCGCTGGGGGGGGAGGGTGTGAGGATGTGGGGGAGCAGGGGGAGTGGTACCGGGGTGGCGGGTGTGAGGCAACATGCAGCCGTCCCTCCACCTCTCCTCTCTTCCCCCCTTCTCTGCTGCTCCTGCAGTAGTGTGGGGGAGGGGAAGGGGGAGGGTGAGGAGATGGAGGGGGTAACTATTCAATGTTAGCCCGCCTGCAGTACCTGCTGTTGCTTGTTATTCTTTTGCATGGCGTAACTACATTTCTACCTACAAGCATTCTGGGGGCGTGTCGAAATATATTTGTCATCTTTTATAACTGCTTGTAGTTGTAGTGTAGTTATTGTGCTTTGTAGGTGGTGCACCAACTTTGTTTCCTATGCTATATGTTTCTTGAAACCTATAGTGAAATTCATTCTCCCAATTTTCTCTCTTCCAACTCACTCGATACCTCGCCTAGGACAAACCTGCTCGACACTCTAGTTGGGCCTAGGCTACTAAGCCTAGGCCCTAGCTTAATCTACTCGTTCGTTCACCTTGATCTCTCAACACCATGACAAAGTTTGAAGAAAGAAAGAAAGAGGGTTGAACTAGCAGAAATGGGGATACAAATAGCAAACCCTAGAAGGGTTGTACTCGCTATAGAGCACCCCACTACCGGCTAGTACATAAGATAACATTCTGACAAGTCCTACTGTCACGCGTCTTCTTGCTACTGTTGTCACTGACCCCTCTTTTGAGTCCACTACTGCGTCTGCTCTTGACGCTGAGCTCATCGACTTTGCCGCTCGCTGTCGTCTAGACTACGCTGCTAGTCTTGTTGCTGAGTCTGCGTCTGTCTGTCCTCCGTCCGTCGGGGGTGAGTGTGCTCTTAGCACGGACGTCCTTGAGGACAGGCAGGAGGAGTTCCAATGTCTGGCTGCTGCTTCACCTCATCTCGCGTCTGTACTACTTGCCCCTAAGGGAGACCCGGATGCACTAGACATCCCGACTCCGCGTTCTTACGCGGAGGCCGTAGAGGGTCCCTACTCCTCTCAGTGGCAGGCAGCTATGGATGCAGAGATGGCTTCCTGGAAGTCCACAGGCACCTACGTTGACGAGGTTCCCCCTCCTGGGGCGAACATCGTCAGTGGCATGTGGATCTTCAGGGTGAAGCGGCCACCTGGCTCTCCACCTGTCTTCAAGGCGCGGTACGTCGCTCGTGGCTTCAGTCAGCGGCAGGGAGTTGACTACTTTCAGACCTTCTCTCCCACCCCGAAGATGACTACTCTTCGGGTGCTGCTGCACATAGCCGCTCAGCGCGACTACGAGCTTCACTCTCTTGACTTCAGCACTGCTTTCTTGCAGGGCAGCCTGCACGAGGAGATCTGGCTGCGCCGTCCGCCTGGCTTCACTCGGACTTTCCCTCCTGGAACCCAGTGGAGCCTCCGACGGCCAGTCTACGGTCTCCGCCAGGCACCGCGTGAGTGGCACGACACACTGAGGACTACGCTTGCGGCTCTTGGGTTTGCTCCCTCTACTGCTGACCCGTCGTTGTTTCTGCGCACCGACACTTCTCTGCCGCCGTTCTACATCCTCGTGTACGTCGACGACTTGGTCTTTGCCACTGCTCACACTACTAGACTCGCCCACGTGAAGTCCGAGCTACTGAAGAGACACACGTGCACAGACCTGGGTGAACTGCGCAGCTACCTTGGCTTGCAGATCACTCGGGACAGAGCACGCCGCACCATTACCTTGACTCAGTCACACATGGTGCAGCAGGTCCTTCAGCGCTTCGGCTTCACGTACTCCTCGCCTCAGGCCACTCCTCTACCTACTCGCCACTCGCTCTCAGCTCTGCCTTCGGATGAGTCCGTAGAGTCGAGTGGCCCGTACCCAGAGCTTGTTGGCTGCCTCATGTACCTGATGACCTGCACACGACCTGACCTTGCATACCCTCTGAGCATTTTTGCACGCTATGTTGCTCCTGGGAGACACCGACCAGAGCACATGGTTGCAGCAAAGAGGGTGTTGCGCTACTTGTGCAGTACGTCAGGCATGGGGCTAGTACTTGGAGGGCGGAGTCCAGTGGTCCTCACTGGGCACGCGGACGCTTCGTGGGCTGACGACCAGGCTACGCAGCGGTCGTCACAGGGTTACACCTTCAGTCTTGGTTCCGGCTCTGTCTCGTGGCGGGCTACTCGCTCGTCTTCTGTTCTCGGCTCCAGTTGTGAGGCTGAGATCTACGCCGGGGCCATGGCAGCACAGGAGCTTCGCTGGCTCACCTACCTGCTGACTGACCTCGGAGAGGTGCCTCGTTCTCCTCCAGTGCTGTACGTAGACAACAAGGCCATGCTGGCCTTGTGTCGAGAGCAGCGCCTGGAGCACAGAACGAAGCACATTGCTCTCCGCTACTTCCTTGCTCGTGAGCTGCAGCAGCGTGGTCAGTTGCGACTTGCGTACGTGGCCTCTGAGGCCAACACTGCTGATGTTTTCACCAAGGCACTTCCGCCTTGTGATCATCAGCGCTTCTGCACTCAGCTGGGTCTTGTGCCTGTCTTGCCTCACTTGCTCACCTCTTGATCTTGCTTGTACTCTTGCATATATATATACCTACTCTTGCTTGTTTAGCCTTATATATATATGTCTCCTCCTGCATGTGAACTGGTCTTGTGGCCTTGACCTTGTGCTCGGACTGTGTGGTGACTTTGTGATCCACCCCGAGCTTGCTTTGCTTTGCTTTGCTTGACTGGTCTTGTGACCCCTTGTTCTCCCCCACTTTGCCTATGGGGGTGTGTCAGAACATTATAGCTTATGCTTTTGTGTAGGCTGTAGTGGGGTATCCCATAGGGGGTACAACCCAATTAGGGTTAGTACTTGTACCCACTTCATTCATAGTTCATTCATTCTCGTTGATTATCACAAGTACATCGCAGCCATCCAGCGTTGTTGCGAGGAACTTCATGCTGAAGCCGAAATCGTCGCCGCATTCGATCCTGACCGTCCGTGTTTCTTCTGTTATCGCCAGAGGCGTCCCATCCACGAGGCGAGCGTCGATTTCGGGCAGACACCTGTCAAGCTGCAACTTGCATTTTTTTGCGCTCGCCAAATTGAAGAGGCTATGACTGGCCCCTCCATCGACGAACATTTTCAAGTTATGTTTTAACACCTTGCTAGCGACCAGCACAGGGTGATCCACATGATTATCCCCGTTATTCGGCCGAGAGCGATCGATTGCATGAATCGGAACCACGACTCGGTGGGGATGGTGGGGTTCGGGCGACGGAGCACAGTCAGTAAAGGGCCCGCTAATTACTGACTCTTCCCATTTCCCTGCTCCTTCCTGTCGTTCCCCGTCAGCGGCGTTTTCTCGTAGCAATCTTTCATGTAGTGACCCGTCTTCCCACACCGGAAACACGGTCCCTTAGGAGGGCGGTCGGGTGTATGGACGGCATTGATCGTGGTCCGATGGGTCTGGCCACGAAAACGGTTTCCCTCCCGGGAAGCTGCTCTCGCGTACTGCATCAACGCATCTGTGGACTCCGCCAACTGTACGGCTGCAAGAAATGTCGTCGGACGGCTCCTGCGAACTTTGTTAACGGGAATGGAGTGTTGGCCCCGCCCTCGCTTGGGCAACGCCGACGACTTGGTCGGATGCACGGGAGTAGCAGCCGACTGTTCACAGTGGGATAGCTGCTCGACAGGTTACGTCGAGCGGCAGCGGACCGCTGTGGTGTTGCTGTCGACCAGGATGCTCGACAGCTGCAACTGACTGGCCTGGGCGACGGGTGAGCCGTCCGGGAGGTCGACGAAGCAGTCCGTCGACCTACAGTTCGACGAAGCAGTCCGTCGACCTACAGTTCGACGGGGAGGTCTACGGAGCATCCCGTCGAACTGCAGTTCGACCGGGAGGTCGACGGAGCAGTTCTGGTCGACGGAAGGGGTCCGTCGACCAAGGGGTAGCTTGACGGGAGGTGTGGTCGACCAGGAGCATCCGGTGGTCGACCAGAGAGACCCAGTGGTCGACGGGAGGCACCTGGGAGTCGACCAGAGCACCAGGGGTCGACCAGGTCGACCGGGTAACCTGCTCGACGAGTTCTGCGGAGGCACGCGAATGCCGTTGAGATCGCGATGGCGCAGGCGACTTCGGGCTGGTATCCCGAAGTCGATGTGGCTCGTCAGGCGCAGACAACAGCCGACGGATGCCCAACGAGGCAAGTCGGACCAATCGTCTGCGCACACCTGCGAGCGCGCGCACTGCTGTGTTCTACGGGGCACGCCGTCGACCTGCTTTGTTGGCAGGTCGCCCTTCTGCAGTGCTGGCGCGGCTCCTCTACGCAATGCTGGCAGGCGGTCGACCGAGCTGCGCTGGCAGTCGACCAAGCTAGCTGCAGGGTTGCTAGGTGCCTGATGTAGTCATTGTTGTCATCGCTTCTTTTACTCAATTCTGTAATTCCAACCTTGCTAGTGGAAACTCTTGCCAATTTCTCCTGTGAATGTGCAAACACTAAGGAACCAAGCAAAGCTGAGATCACCTCTAGTAGTTCGTGCCAACCCTGTAGTCTAGCTCACTACCGTTGTAGAGTGAATCTTCGCATGGTGCGGTGAGCGTGGAACGAACACGCGACCTTCGGATAGGAGCCGACTTTTGCACCTACTAAGTCGTTCGTAGGCCGGCAGCAACGATAGTCGCCATGGTCGACCCTGTAGTTGATGCGGGTGTAGCTGACACTTTGGAGGCACGTTTGGCTGACGCGAGGAGACGCCACGCGAATGGCGAGTACGGGACGATCCCCTTAGTGATCGCCGAGTTGGGCATCCGGTCGCAGTGGGCGACGGAACACCCTTCCCGTCCTGCTTCTCCTCGACCGGTGCGCAACGAAGGTGGCGTCGACGACGAGGTCGACGGTGGTGCACGAGTCAGCGGCAGCGAAGGCACGAGGCATAGAGGAGTGATCAAGGTCGACGGTGGTGTCGACGGAATCCAGGCGCGAGTGCAGCGGTCGACGGCGGCTGCAGGCAGCTCGCACGCCGACGTCGATGTTCGACGTCGCTCTCCTTTACGAAGTGGTGGTGGGCTCTCGGCGACGACGCATGTGACGGCGGGCGGGATTGCACCGGCGTATGGCTATTTCAAGTTTTCGCCGGATCGAATCACCGTCGCTCCGCTGCAAGGTCGACGGGACCTCATCACCTGGAGGGAGTCGATCGAACCTCAGCTGGAGGTCGCCAGGCTGAAGGGCTTCGCCGACGGCCGTGCCAATTCCGCCCGAGGAGGATGTCGGGCTGCGCGGGGAGTTTCGTTCTGCTCACCTGCTCACCTTCATGGTCATCTCGAGGTGCTGCTCGCCGGTGGTACAGCTGGCGCTCAGGAGCTGTCGAGAGCGACTGGATGCTGGTCACCAGGCATGGCGCTTCATCATATCGACGTACCAGGTCAGGGACGACCTGTACATCGGGCAGCTGGAGGAGAAGATGACCCACATTCGGATGGGCGAGCAGGAGTCGGCGACGGATTACTGCAACCGTGCTCGACGGATTCTGGCTGAAATGCGAATGGCAGGCGCCGAATACTCTACGGCGTCCTACATCACCCACATCGTCAAGGGCTTGCCGCGCAGCTACAATCTCATTAAGAGGATGATGATGGTGCCCGGCACGCGTGAGTCCCTCGACAAAGACTCCATCACCAGCTACATTCTCCAGGATGAGGCGATGCAGGAGGCAGAGCAGCCCACGGAGTTCCTTCTGCAGGCGAGTTACGCTGCACCGACGAAGCCGAATACACACCGGGAGCAGCGCGGGAAGCCGGGCGGAAGTGGTAGCGGAGGTGGGCGGTCGACGAAGGACGTCGACGAAACGAGGTCGACGCGGGACAAGGGTCGACGAGGTGGTGGTCGACGGCGGGAGTGCTGGGTCTGCGGCGACCCCGACCATCTCTCCTTCGAGTGCCCCGACCGCGATGAGAGCGACGAGGACGACAACAAGGAAGGCCGCGGTCGATCGACCAGTCGTCGCCCCCGTCGAGCTGAGAAGCCGCGCAAGGAGAAGCAAGCGTCGAAGAAAACGCCCTCGACGAAGGACGTCGACAGCTCCAGCGGCAAGAGCCGAGGCGACGGGGAGGCGTCATGCTCGATGGTCGGCGTAGTGGAGCCGACGGTCTCGCTAGCACCGGAGGCTGGCGAGGACTTCCAGGCGGTGGTAGCAGCTGTGCAGGCCAACCCGATGGCGGTGCTGCTCGACAGCGGGTGCTCCCACCACCTGATGGGGACGAAATCGGTCTTCGTTGACATGGGGCCGAGCGATGGGGTGAAGCATGTGCGTGGGTTCAACGGGGCATTGCAGCCTGTCGAGGGTCGCGGAACCGTCGCTCTGCAAGGGGAGGCCGGGAAGCGAGTCCTCATCCCCGACGTACTCTACGTTCCAGGCGTACAGGCAAACCTGTTGTCTGCTGGCCAGCTGAAGGAGAGCGGCGTGCTACTGCAGGGCGATGGCGATGAGATGCTGCTCGTCGACGGGACTGGAGAGGTGCTTGGTCGAGCACGCTACACCGGACGAGTCCTCTGCACCGACCTTCGCCCCTGCCCGACGAAGTTGCAGTCGACCGAGGTGGTGGCTCTGCGGACGATCACCTCGGCGACGAAGACGACCCCCGATAGGATGCATGCGCGGCTTGCCCACGTCAACGTCGACACGATCAAGAGCTCGGCGAAGCATGATGTGGCTACTGGGCTCGACATCACGTTGTCAACCGGAGCAGACCCGCCATGTGTCTCGTGCGTCGGAGGAAAGCTGGCGCGGCACACCTTCCCCGCCAAGGGCTCGGATGCAGCGGAGGCGCTGGCTGTCGTGCACATTGACTTGTGCGGGCCATTTCGGGTGGCTGCCAAGGATGGCAGCTTGTACTTCCTGCTGCTGAAGGATCGCCATACTCGATTTGTATGGGCGATGCCGGTCGCTAAGAAGAGCGACGTGCTGCGGGAGTTCGAGAAGTGGCTGGTGCTTGTGGAACGACAGACGAAGAAGTCGGTTCTGTCGCTTCGCTCCGATCGAGGGGGGGAATTCCTCGGGAAGGCGCTCACCGACTTCGTCGACGGGAAGGGCATCGTCCACGACCTGACGTGCCCCTACACTCCGCAGCAGAATGGCATGGCCGAGCGGGAGATGCGTACGGCCGTCGAGTCCGTGCGGACGATGTTGCTGCACATGGGCGTGCAGCACCATTGGTGGCACCTGGCTCTACGACAAGCTGTCTGGGTGCGCAACTGCTTGGAGCGGTCGACGACGCCGCCGGGGACGACTCCGTACCAGCTGCTGACCGGACAGAAGCCCGACCTTACGCTGGCGCGGGTGTGGGGCTGCATGGTGCAGTTCATGGTTCCCGAGCAGCAACGAGGTGGAAAGCTGGCGCCGAAGGCTCGCTGGGGACTTCACCTGGGTGTGTCGCCAGCGAGCAAGGGCTGGGAGGTGCTCGACCTGACCGACAACAAGATGGTCACGTCGGTCGAGGTGATCTTCTATGAGACGCTGTCGCTGGAGGTGTGGAAGGCAAAGTATGGGCCGGCGTCGGAGCGGACGCAGGCGCACCCGTCGACGGACACCTCGACGGCGACGGTTCCCCTGCTCGCCGAAGTCAACGAGCCTGCTGATGAAGATGCTGTGGAGGTCCTTCCACCTCCCCCTGTTCTTGCTCCTCCGTCTCCCGTCGCCGATCTGCCTGCGCCGACACCTGTGTCGGCCACCGACGATGAGGGGAGCCTGGAGGCGTCGCCTGTGGCGCCGGCCAGTGGCATCGCCGGCGGACGACAAGGCGCCAAGCTCGACGACTACGATGGAAAGCCGTCGAAGACAGGGGAGCCGGTCGAACAGGAGCCATCGGCAGGGGTACACTCGATAGGGGAGCGGCAGCCGGAGCGGTCGACAGGAGAATTGTCGAAGGTAGCAGCAGAGGAACAGCCGGTCGAAGGGTCGAAGCAGCTGGTCGACGACGTTCTAGTTGAAACGAAAGGGGAGCTATCGGCGGGTGAGGAGTCCACCGACAGCGACGTGATGGAAGTGCCGATCATGAAGCCTGAGCTGCGACGCTCAGGTCGAGCTCGATGGCGGCCGGAGCGGTTGAGCTTTCACGCCTGCTTACCGCCAGTTGCCTTCACCACGGTGTACGACGAGGTCGACGACGACCTGCAGTACGACGATGCCGAGGAGGATGAAGACCTGTCGGAGCTCGACCCTGACGTGCATGCCGACCCCGAACACCGCTGGGACATCGCCACGATGACGGTGAAGGAGGCGCTGTCGAGCTGGAAGGGCGAGGCGGTGAAGGCCGCCATGGAAGAAGAAATCCGTAGCCTCATCGCTATGGGAACTTGGAAGCTGGTCGAACGCCCACGCGGGGTGAACATTATGAAGAACCGATGGGTGCTGACGACCAAGTACCGCATCGACGACACCGTCGAGCGCGAGAAGGCGAGGCTGGTCGTAAAGGGCTTCACGCAGGTGTACGGCGCCGACTACGACGAGACGTACTCGCCGGTGAGCAGCTACGTCACGCTGAGGATCTTCCTCAGCATAGTCGCCGTCCTCGACCTCAACCTGATGCAGCTCGACATGAAGAACGCTTTCCTGCAGAGCAAGCTCGACAGAGTGCTCTACATGTACCAGCCGGACTACTTCGACGACGGGACCGGCCGGGTGTGTAAGCTGCTGAAAAGCCTCTACGGGCTGAAGCAGTCGCCGCTACTGTGGTACAGGGCTCTTGACGGTGTGCTGCTGGGCGCTGGCTGGAAGAAGAGCCAGGTCGACGAGGCGCTCTACTTCAAGACCGGCGACGACGGTGTGACCTGCTGGGTCTTGGTCTACGTCGACGACCTGCTCGCCGCTAGCAGCAGCACCGCGATGCTGAAGGAGCTGAAGGAGCTGCTGGAGGCCGCCTTCGAGCTGCGTGAGATCTCGCCGGTGGAAAAGTACCTTGGGCTGGAGATCGTGCGCGACAGGCCGGCCAGGAAGTTGTGGCTGCACCAGCAGGGCTACGCCGACAAGCTGCGCAGGCGCTTCGTCGACGAGGAGCTAGGCGGTCGAGTCCCGAAGACGCCGGTCTCGGTCGACGCCTACGTTCATCTGACGTTCGACGACGAGGAGGCTCAGGAGCGCGAAGAGGAGGAGTACCGCCAGAAGGTCGGCTCGCTGCAGTTCGCGGCGACGACGACGAGGCCGGACATTGCGTTCGCCTGCAGCAAGCTGGGGAGCGGCCTCACGGTGAGGAGCGACCAGCATTGGCGTGAGGTCGACCGTTGCCTCGCCTTCCTCGCCGACACCCGCGACACCGCCCTAGAGTTCGGCGGTGGACCAGAATCGTTGGGGCTGATCGGCTACGTCGACGCCGACGACGCGGGCGACAAGCAGAACCGGACGAGCACGGGAGGCTACGTGTTCGTCTACGGAGGGGCCGCCGTCTCCTGGTCGAGCTCGCGCATCAAGTGCGCGACATTATCATCGACCGAGTCGGAGTACGTGGCGGCCACGGATGCCGTCAAGGAGGGGCGTCGACTTCGCTTCCTCCTTGCGGAATTCAAGCTGCTCGACGCTGGGAAGCCGACCATCCTCCGCGTCGACAACAAGTCGGCAATCACGGTCGCTGAGGGCTTGGGGCTGACGGGCAACCTCAAGCACATGGAGCGAAGCTACGCCTGGCTGCAGCACATGGTGAGGCGCGGGAAATTTGTGCTGAACTACATCCCTACCACCGAGCAGCCGGCGGATTTCCTGACGAAGGCGCTGCATTTTCCGGCTTTCAACCGGTGCTCTGTCGCCATCGGCCAAGTTCGCCTGGTGGACGTCGGCGACGGCGATGACGAGGTGCAGAAGTAGGTGCCGTGCCCTTCTGCACGGCTGGTGCGGTGACGGCGTGCTGTGTATGGGGTGCACGCCGAGGACGAGCTTTCTGCGTGGAGTACTACCGTGTGGGCTGGAGGCCCAAGCGTGAGCGCGGCAGGGGAGTGTTAACGGGAATGGAGTGTTGGCCCCGCCCTCGCTTGGGCAACGCCGACGACTTGGTCGGATGCACGGGAGTAGCAGCCGACTGTTCACAGTGGGATAGCTGCTCGACAGGTTACGTCGAGCGGCAGCGGACCGCTGTGGTGTTGCTGTCGACCAGGATGCTCGACAGCTGCAACTGACTGGCCTGGGCGACGGGTGAGCCGTCCGGGAGGTCGACGAAGCAGTCCGTCGACCTACAGTTCGACGGGGAGGTCTATGGAGCATCCCGTCGAACTGCAGTTCGACCGGGAGGTCGAAGGAGCAGTTCTGGTCGACGGAAGGGGTGCGTCGACCAAGGGGTAGCTTCACGGGAGGTGTGGTCGACCAGGAGCATCCGGTGGTCGACCAGAGAGACCCAGTGGTCGACGGGAGGCACCTGGGAGTCGACCAGAGCACCAGGGGTCGACCAGGTCGACCGGGTAACCTGCTCGACGAGTTCTGCGGAGGCACGCGTGTCAGAATATTATCTTATTGTTCTAGCCTGTAGTGGGGTGCTCTATAGCGAGTACAACCCTTCTAGGGTTTGCTATTTGTATCCTCATTCTTGCTAGTTCAACTCTTTTTCTTTCTTCAAACTTTGACATGCTATCAGAGCAGGTCGATCCCCTTGGATCGATCCTGTGGGTGTGTTCCCACCTCGCTTCCGCTGCTACTTTTTCCTCCCGCCGTGCGCCCCGAGGCGCACGGCGGTTTTCTGCCCGCCGTGCGCCCCGAGGCGCGCGGCGGTTCTCTGCCCGCTGTGCGCCCCGAGGCGCGCGGCGGGCGTCTGCCTCGCGGCGTTCGCCGCGTCCCGCTCTGGAGGCGTCGCGACGGGCGACGGGGACCCGTCGCGGCCCCGCCGCCCTACTCCGGTCGCGGCCCCGCCACCTTCGGCGCGCGGCCCCTTTCTTCTCTGGCGCGCCGCCCGCTGCCCCGTCGCGCCGCCCAGGGGAGCCGCGCGCGGCCCCCGCCCGTCCGTTACGACGGTCTGGGGTGTCGCGTGCGGCCCCGTCGTCGCCCGCAGCGACCCCGTCCCCACCCGCCGCGGCCCCTTCGCCGCCCGAGCGGCCCCGTCGCCGCCGCAGCGGCCCTGTCGACGCCCGTGCGGCCCCGTCGCCGCCCGCAGCGACCCCCTCCGCGTGGCCCCGTCGCCGCCGCAGCGGCCCTGTCGCCGCCCGCGCGGCCCTGTCGCCCTACTCGCTGCCCCGGCCCCGGCCCCGTCCCCCCACCTGCGACTCTCTCAGGTCCGTGGTGGGCCCCTTTCTCCCCTCCCCCGGCCCCCTCAGGTCGCCTCGACGGACGACGGGAGGGGCGAGCTGTGGGGTGGCGGGTATGGGGGTGGCCGGTGTGCTTTCCTCCCTTTGCTCCTCCTCCTCCTTCGTCTCCCACTGCTGCAGCTGTCGCTGAGGGGGGTGGTTGTGTGGGAGACTGGGGTTTAGGGTTTACGGGGGGTGCGTGGGAGTGGAGCTAGCGGTGTAGCAGCGGGTGTGTATCAGGGGGGTGGGACTGTGTGCGGGAGGATGAGCGGAGGTTGCCAGTTTGTCGTCAGCAGCACCTGTAGTCCGGGGCGCTGTCCCGGTAGCCCAGTGAGCTAGACTTCTACGCCAGCCGCCCGTGGGTCCGTTGCCCGTCTGCCGCTACTTGAGCCGCGGGGCCTGTTACCCCTGTAGTCCGGGCGCTGTCCGGTAGCCGCTGTGCCAGTCTGCCTCCTGTTGCCCGTGTGTCTGCAGCTTCAGCTGTCGCCTCCTATCTCCTCTCCCCTCACACTCTCTCCTCCTCCTCACCTGCCCGTTGTGACTACCACTAGCTTTGCTCATAATTATGAACTCTAAACTATTGCTTCTTAAACTTGTGCTCAGAATGTGTGGTGACATTGTGATCCACCCTGAGCTTGTATTGCTTGCCTGCTCTGCTGATTACACCCCACTTTGGCTATGGGGGTGTGTCAGAATATTATCTTATTGTTCAAGCCTGTAGTGGGGTGCTCTATAGCGAGTACAACCCTTCTAGGGTTTGCTATTTGTATCCTCATTCTTGCTAGTTCAACTCTTTTTCTTTCTTCAAACTTTGACAACGCGAATGCCGTCGAGATCGCGATGGCGCAGGCGACTTCGGGCTGGTATCCCGAAGTCGATGTGGCTCGTCAGGCGCAGACAACAGCCGACGGATGCCCAACGAGGCAAGTCGGACCAATCGTCTGCGCACACCTGCGAGCGCGCGCACTGCTGTGTTCTACGGGGCACGCCGTCGACCTGCTTTGTTGGCAGGTCGCCCTTCTGCAGTGCTGGCGCGGCTCCTCTACGCAATGCTGGCAGGCGGTCGACCGAGCTGCGCTGGCAGTCGACCAAGCTAGCTGCAGGGTTGCTAGGTGCCTGATGTAGTCATTGTTGTCATTGCTTCTTTTACTAAATTCTGTAATTCCAACCTTGCTAGTGGAAACTCTTGCCAATTTCTCCTGTGAATGTGCAAACACTAAGGAACCAAGCAAAGCTGAGATCACCTCTAGTAGTTCGTGCCAACCCTGTAGTCTAGCTCACTGCCGTTGTAGAGTGAATCTCCGCAAACTTCGTACTGTATCTCGTATTTGAGGCCGCTGATGTATTTATCCAGCCGTTCAGCTTCCGACATGTCATCAACCTGGTCGGCGAGGCTCATAAATGACGCCGTGTAGTCTTGGACAGAAGCCATCTGCGACCATGCACGCAGCTTCATACGAGCTTGCTCCGAGGCGGATATTTGCTCGAAGCGACCTCGTAAGGCTGCGCCCCACTCCTTCCACGTGCGTATCGTGGTCACTCCGAAGATCGACGTTGCCACTTGATTAGTCACTGTAGAGGTCCCGTCTGCCGCATGTGTCACACCTGTCGGCGTCCCTGTTTCCAAGGTTCGGCGCCACCATTCAAGCGCTGCACCTCGAAGAAGTGAAACTGCGTAATTAATGCGCGTAGCGTCGTTATTAACTCGGGCTGCAGTAAAGAAGACTTCGACCCCAAACAGCCACCCTTTTACCGTAACCGTTTTGTCTGTAGGATTAAACGGAGGTGGATTGACGGGCTTGATTTTGATCGTCGTCACTGCTACTGGAGCTGCTGCCGCTCGCTGCCTATCCTCTTCTTCGAAGTCACGTGTGAGCGCATCCAATGGATTGCTCATCGCCTGACTGTTGCCCTCGCCTTCGTCCACAGGCGACTCCTGACGCGCTTCACCTCGCGCCTGGCGCAGTTCGGCGTTTTCCTCTCGTAGGGTCGTCACTTCCGCCATTAATGTCTTCATGCTCTCCTGCATTTCTGCCACTTGCGCCATCATCCGGTTCACAGCTTCCTGATCCATGTGCCTAACGCTATGTCTGGTGGGCAGTCGGGTCTCCGTGGCCTTCAGGCAAATGAAAACACGAACTATCGGAGTCGGGCAGGATTGAATTAACAATCCCTGCAGCCAACCGTCGTGTAGTCACTAAACCAGCCACACCCTATGCCACCAAACTACCCTCGGAAAAGCGGGGTGAACTAGGAAAGTAGCTCTGATACCAGGTGTTATGAGTTGTAAAAGAGAGTGCGCAGGTAAACGAATAACGAAGCTGTGACTGAATGAATTCTGAATACAAAGAATGTCCAGACTAAAATGGAACTACGCTAGCTAGGAGAGAACCTTGGACGAGCGAGGTTGGGTGCAGGTTTGGCGATGAGAAAGCCGAAGGCGACGCGAGGAGCCTCGGCAGCGTTGAAATCGGCCGAACGTGCGAACTCCGAAAATCTGGTTGTACGCTAAGCAGTCAACCCCGATAAGGAATTTGGGAAAATTCCTTACACTCGCGGTGCCGCTGCCTGAGTTCGATTGGTGGAATTATTGCGATCAATTCTAGGCAACAGTGGCCTTCAAGATCCATCATCCCTGGCATTATTGGCTGATCAGCGAATAGTGCACGGTAATCAGCTATTCACGGTTCGTTGGCGATCACTCGCAGCGCAGAGACGAAACTGTCGTGACAAACTGTACAATTGTCGTCAAGAAAAGCGAAACGGCGTCACAGAAACCTTGATTCGCGCACTCCAGATCTTCACTTTTGAGTCGACTCAAAAAACTGATTCGCGCACTCCAGATTTTCGCGTCTTTGACGGGGTCCCCAATGATGGTCGTAAGCAGCGCGCTTCGACATCTCCTCTTGTTTGCGGTAGATTCCGCGTCGCGCCAACGGACTCAACGGCAATCCTCCCGTTGCCTTTCACACATGATCTCCCTGCTGAGCTCTCGGCAGTATAAGTCCCGCGCAACTACGTACTTTTACATCAGTTGTAGATATACAATCCAAACATATTTCATCTACTCCAGTCCATTTGAGTGATCAGAATCATGGCTTCGCTTCGCGTTTTGTTGCTGATGCTCTGTGTGATCGCCGCGGCGCACGTACCCGCCGCGACGGCGGAATTCAACCCCGCTCTTGCCACTCTCGCCGCAAACCCCGAGCATGACGGCCTTCTCGCCACGGGCAAGGCGCTCACGGGAGACGTGCGCGAAGACGCGAATGTGATTATAGCGAACCGCGCTCTCGCGGCGGAGGGCGGGGAGTCTCCGCATGCGCGCGCTGTTCGCGTTCTGGCGGAGGAGGACTTTCTTTCCCCCGGGGAAGCGGAAGGCGCTGCGTTGGCAGTGGAGGAGTATAGGCGGAGCCTGAAAAAGAACAAGAAGGGGAAGAAGGGTAAGAAGGAGAAAAAAGGGAAGAAGGGGAAGAAGGGGAAGAAGGGGAAGAAGGGGAAGAAGGGGAAGAAGGGGAAGAAGGGGAAGAAGGGGAAGAAAGGGAAGGGCAAGAAGGGCAAGCAGGGGAAGAAGGGGAAGAAGGCAAAGAAGGCCCTGAAGGCGAAGGCAAAGAAGCTGAGGAAGCAGGCTAAGGCGCTCATCGCCAAGGCTAAGGCGCTCGAGAAGAAGGCCAAGTAGTGGCGCGAACTGGAAACGAAGGGAAATCAGCGTTCTTGGGGAATGGGAATAAAGGGAGAAGTTGAGGATGCTGGGAAGGAGATGAGAATAAAGATTAGTTTTCTCGTGGGTTGGGGCGAATGGGTGCAAGTGGGTTAGATTTACAGGGGTGGGACGGCATGCATTGCCGTAAGTGATCTCTGTGAGATGTTCGCCAAAGGGGGTTTCTGGTCTTGAGGGACATTGCCTCCTTCACTCTGCTCGCTAAATTAAGTCTTGAGGGTTTCTAGTCTTTCACCTACGACAAGTGTACTTCAAGATTTCACAAATATCTGGTCCCTGCCAGGCCGGGCCCTCTCGTACGGCCCTCTTCTTTCTTTATGAGAATACTCTGGCTAATCATACGTACACAAGTCTGAAAATCGGACAAAGCAGACTAAAACGATTGAAATCTGAGCCCCTAGATCCAGCAGCAACCTATCAAGCCTGTGAACACCCATCTTATTCAGCTGATGACAAAAGGAGGAATAGCAGCAGGACGTCCAGCAGATCCAGCACGTCCGCTAGAAACCTCACAAGGAACTGGAAACGATACGAAGTTACCAACTCGTACATCGTTTGGTCCTTCCACTCGTACAGCATCACAATAATGGCGGGCATGACTTTGACGAAGCGCGACACTGCAGCACCCCGCGACAGCCATCGAACCTCGTGTATGCCTTGCACCTCGAGGTTCATGGATGTGAAGACCTCTTGGAGCTCCATGAAGCGTTGGTGCCAAGGACCCGAACGCCCAAGGTACTCCGCGACGGCGCGGATGACGTCGTCGACCATGTTGAAGGTGGGGATCTCCTCTGTTGCAGCTTTTGCAGCCAATGCTTCTCTGCAAGCAACACAACACACACAAGATTATATAGGTAAATAATAACACTACCTTAAACATGTTAAAATTGCAGAGCCAGGCGTACCGGTGTGCGATGCAGCGGAACGAGACGAGGTTGGGGATGAGCATTCGGATGCGTGCAACCACTCCTGTATGCTGCCCCACCATGACCATCGCCCCGTCTGTGCTCATGCCCGATATTCGGCGGAGGTCCACGCCGACAGCCCTGAGGTGGGAAAGGAGGAGGCCTGAAATGGATGCGGCGTCTGGCTTCTCAACTGTGAGATGTGCGCGAAACTCGGTGACGACAGCGCCATCGCGGATGAAGGTGGCAAACACAATCATGTGTTTGCCACGTCGCCGATCGGTGCTCTCATCCAGCGTGATCCCGATGAAGGGACTCGTTAGAAGATGCTCCAGCTGTGTTGTTTGGAGCCAAGTCGCGATTGCTAAGTCACCTCACCAAAGCCGTACCTGTAATAGAAAAAACACCACGGGAGTGAGCGACAAACAAAATGCAAATGAGAGGGCAATGTTTTAAAAAATGACGAAACACATGAAAGACGTACGTGTTGTAGTACGTGCCGTAACCGTTCTCCGGAAACCCGGGCACCTTTTTCTTCGCGAGGTAGCGCACGAGCCGGATCCATGAGTCCATGGGCTCGTTGCACTTGCTCATGAAGTACAACGACTCCGCTAGTGCCGACATCTGCACCATCTCCTTGTCCTGCGCCTTGGGGTGTAGATCGATGCGGCGTTGTCCCTCCACTTTCTGCAGCAGGTCGTCCTGCCTTTGCAATGCTAACCGATGCTTCGAGGTACCCTCATGCTTCTTGAAGGCCTGTGTCTGCACATCGGTAGCGCCTTCTCCACGCCGTCCACATTTGCCTGCCAATCCCACGAATTCCATGCAGATGCTGCACTTAAAAGAGGGGGCACCAGCAGCAGTCATAGTTAGTATCAGCCATAGATAATCTGTACACCACCTCGACTTGAAACGGTCGTGCGCTTCTTCGTAATTCAGCACTACTTTTTCGGGACGGGGTTTGGAGCTGTCCTGATTGGGTGATTCCTCTGCCACAGGGGCATGAACACTCGAAGCAGGTGGTGGAGTTCCCCACGCAATGGTTGCCTGCCGTAAACGCAACTTCGGTAGTGGCGCTTGACGGGATGGAGTTTCGTCGGACACCTCATGTAGCTCCGTCCGAGGCGTGTTTGTCACATGTTCTGTGGCGGCTTCGGGCAGAGAATCCAGGTGCACAGATTCTGGAGCGTGACTCGTGCTGGGCAGAGACGGTGCCGCTGGCGGTGCACAAGGCGTAGCTAAGGACGACTTCAGAAAGTCGAGGCCCGTCGCCATGTCGCCTAGACGGCGACGACCTACATTGTCGTCGTCGTCCAGCTCGTCCGCAGCAGTGTCCGTGGCAGCCATTGAGTCTGCCGAGCTGCGTTTTGCTAGGTTGGGAGAAACTGCCTGACACGAGGGATCAGGCAGTAGTAACAGGGGATGGCAAAGATGTGAGGGAGAGCCAGGCGACAGAGGGAATTGTTGGAACGGTCACGCTGGGTGAGTTGAGGAGGTCCCCTTTTAGGACCTCCTCAAGATGAAACCCTCACTGCTCCCTGCATGTACGTCACCTGGTCGTGTATGCAGCACAGGTGGGGTGGGGTGAATGGTTCTGGTGTCGTGCGTGGCGCAGCGCGCTGCGAGCTATGCGTTGGCAAGGAATGTTGCCAACGCTGGTTGCTGCACAGTCCCGATTGGTTGGAAATGTCGCTGATGGCATCTTTGCTGTACCAACGCGACAGAGCGGTGCCGCGGTGGGGAAATACAATTTATCCGCCGTGATTGACGGTGTTATACTTACACACCGCCTTGCTGTCCAGAATCCCCGTAAGCCCGGTTTCAGAGTGCACCCCCGATAGTACGCTGAGGCACAGCGTACACTCAAACTTTAAGGCTGTAAAAACAGAGAAGGCATAAACAAATACTCTGGAAAATCAGCCAGCATACATATGAAAAAACTTCGACTTCAGAGGAGTGTATAGAAAAAAGTATGATCTAACGCTGAATCAGCGTAAAAAGTCTGATACCTAGGGCCCTACTATCAAGCCGGTGAACACCCATCTTGTTCAGCTGATGACAAAAGGAGGAATAGCAGCTGCAGAAAAGGCACCTAAACCAGCACAGAATACTTGAAACTTACTTTCTTCACCGGATCTTTCATAATACCACAGAAAGAAAACCATTTCTTTAAAACATCAGCATGTCTAACAACAAAGGGCTGACGTGACGGAAACAGGGTTAATTGAGCACCACATATGCTCACCATCCGTGGCAGAACATTCTCATGTAAGCAACTGCGGTATTTCTGCTCCGTAAGGTTGCTGTCTGGAACACTTACAAAAAGACATGGTACGGTACCATAGGCCTGGCCTGGCAAACAAGGTGATTTGATGCAACAGGCTTGGATCGCGAGCACTGAGCAACATGAAAGCTACCAGCAGAGCGGAGAAAGGACGACACGGCAAAGGCATGCGATGCGAAGTGAGCAAGAGTTTGAATTGAGCGTGAGAAGGCCGGCCGGGAGCCAAACCAGGTCTGGCTCATCAGGTTGTGATCTTGGCCCCAGGCGTCCCTGGCTTGACGGGGCGATGGGGCCTTGGTGCTGGTGCGCACGGGGTGAGGGGCGAGGGGCGAGGGGAGAAGGAAGAGGGGCGAGGGGAGAAGGGAGAGGGGAGAGGGGAGAAGGGAGAGGGGAGAGGGGAGAGGGGAGAGGGGAGAGGGGAGAGGGGAGAGGGGAGAGGGGAGAGGGGAGAGGGGAGAGGGGAGAGGGAGAGGGGAAAAGGGCGATGAAGATGAAAGGAGTGTGCAAGCGGGACAGCATTGTGTTTGGAAGGAGGGAAATTGGTTGGTGGGATGGGAGAGAAACTGAGGGAAGGGCGGAGTAAGTCACGATCAGTGGGTGGGGAAGCAGCAGCGGGTGGTGGGTGAGGAGCAGGGCCAGAGTGGTGATAGACCGTTGGGGTTACCTCGCTTGTAGAATCGCCGGAAGAGGTCTATAGCCTCGCTGGCCAGTATGCCCCCCTCGCACTGCAGTAGCTCTGCTCCCTGCGCTCCTGTACTGCTGGTGAGCGGGGGGAAGGGGAAGGGAAGAGGGGAGGAGAGTAGGCGCGGAGGGTAGGAGGAGGGGAGGGTATGGGGGGAGAAGCGGGAGGAAACGGAAGTGCTGATAGGACTGAAAGGTGGCATAGGAATGGAGCAAAACCAGCACGCAACAGGAGTGTTGGCAGTGCAGGGAGTAGTGGCGCGAGTGGAAGTGATGATAGCAGAGTGATGATAGCAGTAAGAGGGGTAGCGTGACTGTGGGGAGAGTGAGAAAGAGGGGTCTGTTGGCAGCAGTATGTGAGGGAAGGGCGAGGAAAGGCAGGGCGAGGAGAGGAAGAACGGAGAAGATCAGATCAATCACATGCAGTCAGCCCCTTGCATGAGTTGGCGATTATCAACTTTGACGCATGGAGATCAGATCAACTCAGGCACGGAGAAGATTAGATCAACTCAGGGACGGAGAGGAGGAGAGCAGCGCGGAGAGGGGGGCAGGTGCAATAGCAGAGAGGAGCGGAGCGCGGCGAGTGCCACGTCATGCACCTGCGCGATGGCGAGGCGCATGAAGTGGACCCTCCTCTCGGCCTCCGAGGTGAACGGCGCGAATGCCGCCGCGTCCCCTGCCATGGCGCAAGAGGAAGGCCGCCTGTGATTGGATCGAGTGGTAAAGCGAGAGTGATATCCGAGGGAATGGGGGGGTGAACAAGTGCTAACGACTTTTGTTCATACACGTTTGTGGCCTCAAAATCTAGGTTATTTTTTATGAGTTACAAAAGGGAGAGCGAACAACATAGCTGTGACTGAATGAATCGACACAGAAGTGAAGCCTAGGAAGTAATAAGATGGGGGCGAGGTTCGGTACAGATTAGTCAGCTAGGTCCAAAGGCAACGCGCGGTATTTTCGAAGTCGGGCAAGTACTTCCAAGAGTTAGGGTTGGCCTCGAGTCGCGCGAGTGCAGTATTTGTTTGTTCAAAATTTTCACCTCTGAGCAACCTCGAGTTAGGGTTGGCCTCGAGCAACCTCAAGAAGTGCGACAACTCAACTTCGACAAAAAAGTCTGAAATGACTTTCTTTCCGCGAACATACAGTCTGCAAAACGGAGCTTCGCATATTTTGAATTTTGAGATTATCTGTTACCCTATTACAGCCTGATTCCCAAACACCCCTCACCGGTCGCAGTTGACTGGTGTTTCGCTTGGTCTGTACCCTACGCTATATTCTTGAGAATCAACGAAAATGTTACAATAACTATGCACCCTGCACCAACGCCTCGCCCGCCCTCTCACTCTCGCCCCTTTCACCGCAAGGGAGACACTCACACCTACTCCATACATGCCTGTCTCTCATGTTGGTTCTTGAACAGCGCTAGCCGCGCCAGCTTGCGTTCAATCGCGGCGACCCTCACCTCTCATTACTGTCTCGCCACCAAACGCGGCCTCATCTCGCATCCGTTCAGGCTCGCCTCTCTTCCCCTCGCCTAGCCTCCGCTCGCGGTTTCACGAGCTCTCGCACTCTCACATTCGTCGCGCCCGCTCGCACACACTCCCTCTCACGAGGCGCCAGTTCCGCTAATACACACTCACACACACCCGACAACTGCCCGCCAGCTTTATCAAGAGGCCCGACTTGCCTCCAATACTCGTCTCGCCTCCCCTCCTCCCCGCACACCCTTCCTTTTCGCCCATGGCTTTCATTCCCACCTCAATCCTCTCGCCATCCCTTTTCTTTCCGTCCCCGCCCCACACTTCCATTTTCTTCGCTTGCATTGCTAAGTCCCTGGTTGCGACCCCAAATCTGGTTATGATAGCCTTGTATCACCGATCCTTAAAAACAAAGTAATCTCAGCAACAAACCCAAGAAACTAACCCGCAAGCTATACACTCCCAAAACCCCACCAGTAGATCTCTGAAGACAAAACGAAACCCGGCAAAATCCAAACCCGTAACATCAACCCTCGCATGTCCATATCGTCTCTAGAATCAGCCCCAGCACTGGCATCGGGCGAGGTCCCACAAGCAGCTGCTCCTACCCTGCTTTCATTCCTCCCCCTCCACCTTCTCACGCTTCTCCTTCAGCTGACGCTTCTAGTGCTTCTTTCCCTCCTCGCGCTTCGCGCCCTCCTCACGCTTCCCGCCCTTCTCGTTCAGCTCACGCGGCTTCTCGTGCTTCTCGCGCTTCTCGCACTTCTTCAAGCTCCTCCGGGTGTCCGCAGCATCAGCATCAGCATCTCCCTCCGCCAGCGGGGGGAGCTGGTCGACCTCCATCAGAGCCAACTGAATCAGCACCAGCGTCGGCAGGGGTCTCAGCACCAGGTGCCGTCCCACCAGGTGCTGCTCCCTTGCTTGCATTCTTTTTCCCCTTCTTCCCTTTCTTGCATTTCTTGCCCTTTTTCCCCTTCTTGCACTTCTTCCCCTTCTTCAGGCTCCTCCGCGTGTCCGCAGCATCAGCATCAGCATCTCCCTCCGCCAGCGGGGGAAACTGGTCGACCTCCGCCATGCTGCGACCAGGCGCGCCATCAGAGCCAACTGAATCAGCACCAGCGTCGGCAGGGGTCTCAGCACCAGGTGCCGTCCCACCAGGTGCTGCTGCCTTGCTTGCATTCTTTTTCCCCTTCTTCCCCTTCTTGCATTTCTTGCCCATTTTCCCCTTCTTGCATTTCTTGCCCATTTTCCCCTTCTTGCACTTCTTCCCCTTCTTCAGGCTCCTCCGCGTGTCCGCAGCATCAGCATCAGCATCTCCCTCCGCCAGCGGGGGGAGCTGGTCGACCTCCGCCATGCTGCGATCAGGCGCGCCATCAGAGCCAACTTAATCAGCGCCAGCGGCAGGGGTCTCAGCACCAGGTCCCGCCCCACCAGGTGCTGCTGCCTTGCTTGCATTCTTTTTCCCCTTCTTCCCCTTCTTGCATTTCTTGCCCTTTTTCCCCTTCTTGCACTTCTTCCCCTTCTTCAGGCTCCTCCGCGTGTCTGCACCATCAGCATCAGCATCTCCCTCCGCCAGTGGCGGAAGCTGGTCGACCTCCGCCATGCTGCGACTAGGCGCGCCATCAGAGCCAACTGAATCAGCACCAGCGTCGGCAGGGGTCTCAGCACCAGGTGCCATCCCACTAGGTGCTGCTTCCTTGCTTGCACTCTTTTTCCCCTTCTTCCCCTTCTTGCATTTCTTGCCCTTTTTCCCCTTCTTGCACTTCTTCCCCTTCTTCAGGCTCCTCCGCGTGTCCGCAGCATCAGCATCAGCATCTCCCTCCGCCAGCGGGGGGAGCTGGTCGACCTCCGCCATGCTGCGACCAGGCGCGCCATCAGAGCCAACTGAATCAGCACCAGCGTTGGCAGGGGTCTCAGCACCAGGTGCCGTCCCACCAGGTGCTGCTGCCTTGCTTGCATTCTTTTTCCCCTTCTTCCCCTTCTTGCATTTCTTGCCCTCTTTCCCCTTCTTCAGGCTCCTCCGCGTGTCCGCAGCATCAGCATCAGCATCTCCCTCCGCCAGTGGGGGGAGCTGTTTGACCTCCGCCATGCTGCGACCAGGCGCGCCATCCGAGCCAACTGAATCAGCACCAGTGTCGGCAGGGGTCTCAGCACCAGGTGCCGCCCCACCAGGTGCTGCTGCCTTGCTTGCATTCTTTTTCCCCTTCTTGCATTTCTTGCCCTTTTTCCCCTTCTTGCACTTCTTCCCCTTCTTCAGGCTCCTTCGCGTGTCCGCCACGTCAGCATCAGCATCGCCCTCCGCCAGCGGGGAGGGCAGGTCGACCTCGGCCATGCTGCGAGCAGCCGCGCCATCAGGGCCTGCCTCCTCGCCCCCACTCGGTGCACCTGAATCTCCGCCAGCGTCGGCAGGGGTCTCAGCACCAGGTGCCGCCCCCGCCCCACCAGGTGCTGCTACCGCGCCGCCATTCTTTTTCCCCTTCTTCCCCTTCTTCCCCTTCCTGCATTTCTTCCCCTTCTTGCATTTCTTCCCCTTCTTCTTCAGGCTCCTGTGAATGTCTGCTACCTCAGCATCAGCATCTCCCTCCTCAATCTGGGAGGGCAGGTCGACCTCCGCCATGCTGCGCGCAGCCGCACCTGAATCCCCGCCAGCGTCGGCACCACCAGGTGCCGCTCCCTCAGGTGCCGCCCCCTCAGGTGCCGCCCCACCAAGTGCCGCCCCCGCCCCACCGGGTGCTGCTACCGCGCCACCATTCTTTTTCCCCTTCTTCCCCTTCCTGCATTTCTTCCCCTTCTTCCCCTTCTTTCATTTCTTCCACCTCTTCTTCAGGCTCCTCCGCGTGTCCGCCACGTCAGCATAAGCGTCCCCCTCCGCCAGCAGGGAGAGCAGGTCGACCTCCGTCAGCACGCGAACAGCGCCATTGTGGCGCGACGCTTCGCCCTCCTCTGCAAGAGCGCGGTTCGTTATAAGCACATCCGCGTCCTCGCTTGCGTCATCTGCGAGCGCTTTGCCCGTGGCGAGGAGGCTGTCGTCGGGGCTTGCGGCGAGAGTGGCGAGAGCGGGATTGAACTCCGCCGCGGCCGCCAGGTGCGCAACCGCGAGCGCACAGAGCAACAGTAGGAAAGCGCGAAACATGGTCATGGCTTAGTGGACTCAACTTCGACTTGATCGCGATGTGAACTCTTCTAACCGAAACTGTTTCTACAAATGATGGAGGAGAGTGGAGATGCGAACGAATATATAGTGTCGGGCTGTGTTTCGAGGCGGCTCGAGATTCGCCGTGAATCAAAGGTGAAACTAATCTGAGAGAAGGCCCATCCGCGTGTGAGGCGGTCGGCCTAGGGTCGCCCATAGTTTCACTCGTTTCAAAAGAAATTGGCGTGATTCACGGGCCTCGTCTGCGTGACTCTAGCAGGTGGCGCCTTGACCTGCGAGCGATGTCAAAACTTATATTTGTAACTGCCTGTACCTGTAGTTAGTGTAGTTATTTAAACTGTGGTTGGTGGTGCACCTTCTTTGTTTCCTATGCTATATGTACTTCGAACCCTATAGTGAAACATCATTCTCCCAATTTCTCTTCCAACTCACTCGATCGTTGTCAGAGTATTATAGCTGATGCATGTTTGTAGGCTATAGTGGGGTAGCACATATGGGGTACAGCTTTCTAGGGTTGTATTTGTACCCAACTCTTACTTAGTCATTCCCATTCCTGTTCACTTGTTTCACATGGTATAGAGCGGGTCCTTCCTTAGGACCGTTTTTTTTAGGGCCCACCGAAGCGCGCCCCGAGGCGCGCCTTTTTTTAGCGACCCCTCGGGTCGCCATTTCCCTCGCGGCCCCGCTGTCCCTCAGACGCGGCCCTGCCGCCCGCTTCGTCGCGGCCCCGCCGCCTGCTTGACGCGGCCCCGCCGCCTCCACTGACGCGGCCCCGCCGCCGGCTCTGACGCGGCCCTGCCGCCCGCTTCGTCGCGGCCCCGCCGCCTGCTTGACGCGGCCCCGCCGCCTCCACTGACGCGGCCCCGCCTCCGGCTCTGACGCGGCCCTGCCGGCCCGCCGCTGCACCCTACGGCCCGCCGCTGCACCCTACGGCCCGCCGCCTCACCTGACGGCCCCGCCGCTGCACCTGCCGGCCCGCCGCTGCACCTGCCGGCCCGCCGCTGCACCCAGCGGCCCGCCGCTTCACCTGACGGCCCCGCCGCTGCACCTGCCGGCCCGCCGCTGCACCCTACGGCCCGCCGCTGCACCCTACGGCCCGCCGCCTCACCTGGTCGGCCCGCCGCTGCACCCTACGGCCCCGCCGCTGCACCTGCCGGCCCGCCTCTGCACCAGTCGACCCGCCGCTGCACCTGACGGCCCCGCCCCTGCATCTCCCGGCCGAGCCGCCCCAGCAGCAGAGCCACCCCAGCAGCCGAACCGCCCGGGAGCCGAGCCGCCCAACCCCGAGCCGCCCTGCCGCCGAGCCGCCCGGGAGCCGAGCCGCCCTGCACCCGAGCCGCCCTGCCGCCGAGCCGCCCGGGAGCCGAGCCGCCCTGCGCCCGAGCCGCCCAGCCGCCGAGCCGCCCGGGAGCCGAGCCGCTGTGCACCCGAGCCGCCCGGTCGCTGAGCCGCCTTTCTGCAGAGCTGCACGACCTGCCCTGCCTGGTGAGCACAGTCCCACTGACACTGCGAGCTCTTTCCCTACTGCTTGCACTGCGTCGCTGTCGTCGCCATGGCTACCCCTAGTGTCCTAGCTTTTGACGCTGAGGGTCGCGCCATTGATTTTGAGGTCTGGTTAGACGACCTGCAGCTGTTCTTACAGTGCGACAGGGCTGACGACCTTTCTCTCTTTGACCTCACCTCTGGCGCCTCTCCTGCTCCTGCTGCTGATGCTGATCCCACTGTCCGCTCTCAGTGGGCCACCCGCGATGCTGCTGCACGTCTTGCTGTGCGTCGCCACCTCCCTACCTCTGAGCGTGCGCACTTTAGTCAGTACAAGAGTGCTCAGACCTTGTACGACGCTGTAGTTGCGCGCTACTCCTCCCCTGCCACTGCTGCACTGAGCCGTCTCATGCTTCCCTACCTCTTTCCTGACCTCTCTGCCTTTCCCACTGTTGCTGACCTCGTTACGCACCTCCGCACTAGTGACACTCGCTACCGCGCCGCCCTTCCTGCTGAGTTCTGCGCTAAGAACCCACCCCCCATGTACATCGCTCTCTACTACGTAGTCGCGCGCCTCCCTGACTCCCTTCGCGTCGTCAGGGACCACTTTCTCGCAGTCTGTCCCACCACCCTCACCGTCGACCTCCTCGAGAAGGCCCTCCTCGCAGCGTAGAAGAGCATAGTCGCTGTAGGTGCTTCTCGTGGTGACCCTCGCACCCCCATCTTTGAGGGGTGCTCTCCTTCCCCCTTGCTGCCCTCTGTTGCCTCTGCTGCTGCTGCCGACCTACTTGGTCTTGAGTCGGTCGGCGCGGCGTCTACCCCTAGTGGGAGACGTCGCTCCAGCAAGGGCAAGGGGGGCAAGGGCGCGGGTGGAGCTGGAGGGGGCGGTGGCGGTGGCGGCGGTGGCGGCGGAGGGAGTGGGGGTGGCGGCGGGACTAGTGGCGGGGGTGGTGGTGGTGGTGGCAGCAGCGGCGGAGACGGTGGTGGTGGTGCCAGCGGTGGTGGTGGAGGCAGCGGCGGAGGTGGAGGCGGCGGAGGTGGAGGCGGTGGAGGCGGCAGCGGAGGAGGCGGTGGTGGTGGAGGAGGTGGATCTGGTCGGGGTGGTACCCAGCAGCGTAGCGGCGGTGGTGGTGGCCAGCGCTCGCAGCGGCAGCAGCAGCAGCGCTCGCGGGACATCCCTCCGCCTCAGCAGCTTCGTGAGTGGTACGCTGGGCGTCAGAGGGGTGGGGGTACTGGTCCCTGCACCTACGTTCTTCGTTCCGGCGACCGCGCGGGTGAGCAGTGTGGGGGTGCCCACGCCACCCAGCGCTGCTTTGGCCGCCTGACGGACGCTTGGCGTCAGCAGTTCCCTGGGGCTAGTGAGATCCCTCGCTGGGATGAGCTTCTAAGGGCTGGTGTAGCGATCTTTGATCTTGATTTTGATGCTATCCTTGCTGCTATGTATGCTGTGGATTATAGTGAGGAGAATGAGGGTTACCGGTGTTTCCAGCCCGACCCGGGCATTGGTACTGCTGCGCTAGGTGCTTGTGAGGCTGCTGCTCTAGGTGCCAGTGCGTCTGTGCTCTCAGGTACTGGTGAGACTGCGCTCTCAGGTACTGCGTCGTCCTCGTCCTCCCTCACTTTCACACTTGACTCCGGGGCTTCTCGCTCCTTCTTTCGAGACCGCACTACCCTTACGCCGCTCGGCCGGCCGGTTGCGGTCTCCCTTGCTGACCCCTCTGGGGGTCCTGTCCTGTCTCACTTCTCCACTGTCCTCCCGTGTCCGGCTGCCCCTTCGGGCACCCTGTCTGGTCTGTACCTTCCCTCGTTCTCTACGAACTTGGTGAGTGGAGCGGACCTGCAGGATGTGGGGGTTCACCAGTTCACTCCTGCGAGTCAGCGGGTGACCCACTGCATGGAGGCACGCACAGGCCGACACCTGGCCACGTTCTCGCGTCGGCCGGGGTCGAGTCTCTACACCCTGACTGTTGAGTCTCCTCCTGTCCCTGCGTCTGGTCGGGTGGCTGCGTCGGGTCAGGTGCTTGCTGCTGCGTCCCGGTCAGGTCCTGAGTCTGCCCCTTGTTCTTGTCGCCTCCTGTCTCACGAGACTCTCCTGTGGCACCACCGTCTTGGCCACCCCTCCTTGCCCCGTCTTCGGAGCATGGCTTCCCGTGTCCTTGTCTCTGGTCTTCCCCAGTCTCTCCCTCCTCTCCCCTCCGGGCCAGGACCTTCCTGTGTCCCCTGTGTCGAGGGTCGCCTCCGGGCTACTCCTCACTCCTCCCACTTCCCCCCGACAGAGGCTCCCCTGCAGACGCTTCACATGGATGTGTGGGGCCGAGCCCCCGTCCGTGGGCAGGGTCACGAGCGCTACTTCCTGTTGGTGGTTGACGACTACTCGCGTTACACCACAGTCCTCCCCTTGCGCAGCAAGGGTGCGGTCACTGAGGTGCTGATCGACTGGATCCGCGAGGTTCGTCTCCAGCTCAGGAAGAGCTTCGGCTCGGACTTTCCTGTTCTGCGTCTGCACTCGGACAGAGGCGGAGAGTTCTCTTCTCGCCTTCTGCGGGACTACTGTCGTGCACGGGGGATTCGCCAGACCTTCACGCTTCCGGACTCACCACAGCAAAATGGGATTGCTGAGCGCCGCATTGGCATGGTCATGGATGTCGCTCGTACGTCCATGATGCATGCGGCTGCCCCCCATTTTCTGTGGCCGTTTGCGGTGAGGTACGCGGCGCATCAGCTCAACCTTCACCCCCGGGTCTCTCGGCCTGCGATGTCCCCAGCCTTGCTGTGGACGGGGAAGGTTGGCGATGCGTCTGTGTTCCGTGTCTGGGGATCTCGGGCGTTTGTCCGCGACTTGTCTGCGGACAAGCTGTCCCCTCGTGCTGCTCCCTGTGTCTTCCTTGGCTTCCCCTCTGACGCCCCAGGGTGGCAGTTTTACCACCCCTCCTCTCGTCGTGTTCTGTCCTCCCAGGACGTCACGTTCGACTAGTCAGTCCCCTTCTACCGTCTCTTCCCCTACCGCACTCCTTCCCTCCCCCCTCCCCCGGACTTCCTTGTGCCGGTTCCCCCCCCGGTAGACCCCCTCCCCCCTCAGGTTCCTGCCCCCTCAGGTGTGTCCCAGGTAGACGCCGTTGACCCGGTCGAGGTTACTGGTGACTCTGGTGCTGCTGCGGGTGCTGAGCCTGGGGGTGCTGACTCTGGGGGTACTGTGCGCGGGGGTGCTGAGCCTGGGGGTGCTACTGCTGGGGGTGCTGGGCCTGAGGGTGCTACTGCGGAGGGTGCGGAGCCTGGGGGTGCTGAGCCGGGGGGTGCTGTGCCTGGAGGTGCTGGGTCTGGGGGTGCTGGGTCGGGAGCTGCTGAGCCTGGGGGTGCTGAGCTGGGAGCTGCTGAGCCTGGGGGTGCTGCGTCTGGAGCTGCTGAGCCTGGGGTTTCTCCTGCTGCTGCGTCTCGCCGGGAGCCCCTCTCTCCACAGGAGCTGCGCGAGTGGTTCGCTCGCCGCTGGAGGCGTGCTGCTGAGTCTGGAGGTGCTGCTGGAGCTGGAGCTGGAGCTTCTTCGACCGTCGAGGGTGCGGGTGCTGCCGGTCCCGGAGCTGCTGGACCTGCGGGTCCTCCTGGAGCTGGAGCTGCTGAGGGCGTTGGTGCTGAGCCTACTGCTGTTGGTCCTGCCGCTGGAGGTGTGGGTGGCGCTGGTGCTGTCGCTGAGGGTGCTGGTGCTGTCCCTGCTGAGTCTGGAGCTGCTGCGCGGCCTCGGCCGTACTTCGTTCCGCTCCTGCAGCAGGTTCTTGGTCTTTCTCCTCTAGTAGAGGGTCCACCGCCTGTCCAGTCGCAGTCCCTGCTGGAGCCTTCCTCTCCACTGCCTGCTCCCTCTCCTTACACTGGTCCTACTGGAGGTCTTGCTGAGCGTCGTGAGCCTGCGTCTCGTCCTGCGTCGCCTGTTCGTGCTGCTCGCGCTAGTGGTCGCAGTTCGCGTCAGCGTCCTCCTCCTGTCCCTGGCACGCACCGGATGTCTTTCCGTCCGTCCACTGCTCCTCTGCGTGCCCCTTTGCCTTCTCCTCCTGAGTCCTCTCTTCCTGCCCTTGCCGACCCTGAGTCGGACTCTCTTCGTGCTGCCAGTCCTAGTGTCACGCGTCTGCTTACTACTGTCGTCACTGACCCCTCTTTTGAGTCCACTGCTGCGTCTGCTCTTGTCGCTGAGCTCGTCGACTTTGCTGCTCGCTGTCGTCTCGACTACGCTGCTAGTCTTGTTGCTGAGTCTGCGTCTGTCTGTCCTCCGTCCGTCGGGGGTGAGTGTGCTCTTGGCACGGACGTCCTAGAGGACAGGCAGGAGGAGTTCTAGTGTCTCGCGGCTGCTTCACCTCATCTCGCGTCTGTACTGCTTTCCCCTGAGGGAGACCCGGATGCACTAGACATCCCGACTCCGCGTTCTTACGCGGAGGCCGTAGAGGGTCCTTACTCCTCTCATTGGCAGGCAGCTATGGATGCAGAGATGGCTTCCTGGAAGTCCACAGGCACCTACGTTGACGCGGTTCCCCCTCCTGGGGCGAACATCGTCAGTGGCATGTGGATCTTCAGGGTGAAGCGGCCGCCGGGCTCTCCACCTGTCTTCAAGGCACGGTACGTTGCTCGTGGCTTCAGTCAGCGGCAGGGAGTTGACTACTTTCAGACCTTCTCTCCCACCCCGAAGATGACTACTCTTCGGGTGCTGCTGCACATAGCCGCTCAGCGCGACTACGAGCTTCACTCTCTCGACTTCAGCACTGCGTTCTTGCAGGGTAGCCTGCACGAGGAGATCTGGCTTCGCCGTCCACCTGGCTTCACTGGGACTTTCCCTCCTGGCACCCAGTGGAGCCTCCGACGGCCAGTCTACGGTCTCCGCCAGGCACCGCGTGAGTGGCACGACACATTGAGGACTACGCTTGCGGCTCTTGGGTTTGCTCCTTCTACTGCTGACCCGTCGCTGTTTCTTCGCACCGACACTTCCCTGCCGCCGTTCTACATCCTCGTGTACGTCGACGACTTGGTCTTTGCCACAGCGGACACTGCTGGACTCGCCTACGTGAAGTCTGAGCTGCTGAAGAGACACACGTGCACAGACCTGGGTGAACTGCGCAGCTACCTTGGCTTGCAGATCACTCGGGACAGAGCACGCCGCACCATTACCTTGACTCAGTCACACATGGTGCAGCAGGTCCTTCAGCGCTTCGGCTTCACGTACTCCTCGCTTCAGGCCACTCCTCTGCCTACTCGCCACTCACTCTCAGCTCTGCCTTCGGATGAGTCCGTAGAGTCGAGTGGTCCGTATGCAGAGCTTGTTGGCTGCCTCATGTACCTGATGACCTGCACACGACCTGATCTTGCATACCCTCTGAGCATTCTTGCACGCTATGTTGCTCCTGGGAGACACAGACCAAAGCACATGGCTGCAGCGAAGAGGGTATTGCGCTACCTGTGCAGTACGTCGGGCATGGGGCTAGTGCTTGGAGGGCGGAGTCCAGTGGTCCTTACCGGCCACGCGGACGCTTCTTGGGCTGACGACCAGGCTACGCAGCGGTCGTCACAGGGTTACACCTTCAGCCTTGGTTCCGGCTCTGTCTCGTGGCGGTCTACTCGCTCGTCTTCGGTTCTCGGCTCCAGTTGTGAGGCTGAGATCTACGCCGGGGCCATGGCTGCACAGGAGCTTCGCTGGCTCACCTACCTGCTGACTGACCTTGGAGAGCCGCCTCGTTCTCCTCCAGTGCTGTACGTAGACAACAAGGCCATGCTGGCCTTGTGTCGAGAGCAGCGCTTGGAGCACAGAACGAAGCACATTGCTCTCCGCTACTTCCTTGCTCGTGAGCTGCAGCAGCGTGGTCAGTTGCGACTTGCGTACGTGGCCTCTGAGGCCAACACTGCTGATGTGTTCACCAAGGCACTCGCGCCTTGTGACCATCAGCGCTTTTGCACCCAGCTGGGTCTTGTACCTGTCTTGCCTCACTTGCTCTCCTCTTGACTTCACTTGTACTGTGACATATATATATACCTGCTCTTGCTTGTCTAGTTTTATATATATGTGTCTGTACTCCTGCATGTGGACTGGCCTCTGGCCCTGCTCTTGTGCTCGGACTGTGTGGTGACTTTGTGATCCACCCTGAGCTTGCTTTGCTTTGCTTTGCTTGACTGGTCTTGTGACCCCTTGTTCTCCCCCACTTAGCCTATGGGGGTGTGTCAGAGTATTATAGCTGATGCATGTTTGTAGGCTATAGTGGGGTAGCACATATGGGGTACAGCTTTCTAGGGTTGTATTTGTACCCAACTCTGACTTAGTCATTCCCATTCCTGTTCACTTGTTTCACAATCGTCACCCTAGGAGAAACCCGCTCGACACTCAATCCTAGTTGGGCCTAGGCTACTAAGCCTATGCCCTAGTTAATCTTAACTCTTCCTCGTACAATTACTCTCGATATGCTATCAGAGCGACATTCGTCCTGGCCTGTGGGCCCGCCTCAAGCTTCCGCTGCTACGCTCTTTCGGTCGCGCGCCTAGGGCGCGTGGCAACTTTTTATTGTCCCGCCCACGGGCGTGTGACTCCTTCTCTGCCCGTCGCGCGCCCCGTGGCACGCGACAGTGCCCTAAATCTGCCCGTCGTTCGCCCCGTGGCACGCGACGGTGCCCTGCTCGTCGTGTGCCCCGAGGCACTCGATCGGGCCCTTTAAACTTAAACTTACCCGTCGTGCGCCCCGTGGCACGCGACGGGCCTTTCTGCACCTGCCCTCCCTGCAGCCGCCCCTGACCTATCACCGCCGACACAGTGTAGCCGCTCTGCGGCTTTCTTCCCGCCCACCCCCTCCTCCTTTGTTTCTCTGCAGCCGCGGGGAGGAGGGTATGGGGGTGGCGGGCGTTGGGGCGTTGGGTCGTTCACTTCCCTTCCCCTCCTCCTCCTTTCATTCCCACTGCTGCAGCTGCCGCTGGGGGGGAGGGTGTGAGGGTGTGGGGGAGCAGGGGGAGTGGTACCGGGGTGGCGGGTGTGAGGCAACAAGCAGCCGTCCCTCCACCTCTCCTCTCTTCCCCCCTTCTCTGCTGCTCCTGCAGCAGTGTGGGGGAGGGGAAGGAGGAGGGTGAGGAGATGGAGGGGGTGACCACCTAGTGTCAGCCCGCCTGCATTACCTGCTGTTGCTTGCTTTTTATTATTCTGCATGTGTACACCTGCAAGTTGTATTCTGGACATACTCCTGCTGCAGGCAGTTATGGGGGAGTGTCAAAACTTATATTTGTAACTGCCTGTAGCTGTAGTTAGTGTAGTTATTTAAACTGTGGTTGGTGGTGCACCTTATTTGTTTCCTATGCTATATGTACTTCGAACCCTATAGTGAAACATCATTCTCCCAATTTCTCTTCCAACTAACTCGATCGTCACCCTAGGAGAAATCCGCTCGACACTCAATCCTAGTTGGGCCTAGGCTACTAAGCCTAGGCCCTAGTTAATCTTAACTCTTTCTCGTTCAACTCTCGACAGGCGATGGCAACACTTGCGGAAGAATCGCTCCAGAAAAGAAGTGCTGTGAGGTTGGTTCCTGAGGGAACTGGAATTCTCAAGGGACCCTCGAAAGTACCAATTATGGGGTGACCCTCGAGATTGCTGGAGTGACCCCCCGAACCAATGATGCAGCGAACTAACTACAACAATACACCGCCAAGTACGGCTGCGAAGATAATTCTGCTCATATATCTACAGATAATTCTGGCCATTAACTAATATACTCATATGAAAGAAAGGGAATATAGAATACAATGGATATAGAAAAGGGGGAAAAAGGTTGACAAAGGGGAATGCGTGAGCGAACATTCATTATAGAATATTTATTACCGCTGCATTGGATCAGAAATTACCGCTTTTCTCTTATTCTTCATAATTGCCTTATCCACAAGGAAAACACACGTCATGGCTCCAATACTTTTCTTGCCCACCAGAAATTCAAATTAAAACTGTGAGAATGATACTTCATCATAATCACATTGCTCTTTCCGTTTCACATGTATCACCCTTTTGTACTTCAGTACCATAATGTGAGTTAGCGCTAGGGAAATTTTACTCTGTAGATATACATGCTAATCTCAGACCCCCCATATCCGCAATTGGCGGACTGTTCTTTGAGCTGGTCTGCTGTATAATTGCGGGGGGTCACCCCAGCAATCTCGAGGGTCGCATGCTGATTGGATGGGCACTTCCGAGGTCCCCTCGGGAATTCAAGTGCCATATGCTGTGCACTTCTCTTCTGGAGCAAAAGCAATTCTTCTGCAGTTTCCATCGCCCGCAAGTCAAGGAGCGCCACCTTTTTGAGTCAGGCAGGCTAGGCCCCGTGAATCTAGCCAGCTCATATGAATCGAGTGACATTATGGGCGACCCTAGCACCGCCTCACACGCAGACGAGTCCTTGCGTCAGTTAGCTGCGCGCTTCGTTACTTCCTTCAGTTCACGGCAAATCCCGAGCCGCCTCGAAACACATCTCGACACTACATATTCGTTTCGCATTTCCACTCTTCTCCATCACTTGAGCCGGTCTCATCCGATAAGTTCATATCGCAATATTACTACTAGCTATCCAGCTTGAGACCAAAAGTTAGCAATGAAGGTGCTTCGCGCTTTCCTGCTGCTGCTCTGTGCGCTCGCGGTTGCGCACCTGGCGGCCGCGGCGGAGTTCAACCCCGCTCTCGCTACTCTCGCCGCAAGCCCCGACGACAGCCTCCTCGCCACGGGCAAAGCGCTCGCAGATGACGCAAGCGAGGACGCGGATGTGCTTATAACGAACCGCGCTCTTGCGGAGGAGGGCGAAGAGTCGCGCCACAATGGCGCTGTTCGCGTGCTGACGGAGGTCGACCTGCTCTCCCTGCTGGCGGAGGGGGACGCTTATGCTGACGTGGCGGACTCGCGGAGGAGCCTGAAGAAGAGGGGGAAGAAATGCAAGAAGGGGAAGAAGGGAAAGAAATGCTGGAAGGGGAAGAAGGGGAAAAAGAATGGCGGCGCGGTAGCAGCACCCGGTGGGGCGGGGGCGGCACCTGGTGGGGCGGCACCTGAGGGGGCGGCACCTGAGGGAGCGGCACCTGGTGGTGCCGACGCTGGCGGGGGTTCAGGTGCGGCTGCGCGCAGCATGGCGGAGGTCGACATGCCCTCCCAGATTGAGGAGGGAGATGCTGATGCTGACGTGACAGACATTCGCAGGAGCCTGAAGAAGAAGGGGAAGAAATGCAAGAAGGGGAAGAAGGGGAAGAAATGCAGGAAGGGGAAGAAGGGGAAAAAGAATGGCGGCGCGGTAGCAGCACCCGGTGGGGCGGGGGCGGCACCTGGTGGGGCGGCACCTGAGGGGGCGGCACCTGAGGGAGCGGCACCTGGTGGTGCCGACGCTGGCGGGGGTTCAGGTGCGGCTGCGCGCAGCATGGCGGAGGTCGACATGCCCTCCCAGATTGAGGAGGGAGATGCTGATGCTGACGTGGCAGACATTCGCAGGAGCCTGAAGAAGAAGGGGAAGAAATGCAAGAAGGGGAAGAAGGGGAAGAAATGCAAGAAGGGGCAGAAGGGGAAGAAATGCTGGAAGGGGAAGAAGGGGAAGGAACCCAAGAAGGGCATGGATGGGCCTCCTGCCGCTGCTGGCGCTGATTCAGCCGCACCGAGTGGGGGCGAGGAGGCGGGGTCTGATGGCGCGGCTGCTCGCAGCATGGCCGAGGTCGACCTGCCCTCCCCGCTGGCGGAAGGCGATGAGGATGCTGATGGCGATGCTGACGTGGCGGATGTGCGTAGGAGCCTGAAGGAGGGAAAGAAGGGAAAGAAAGGGAAGAGGGGGAAGAAGGGCAATAAGCATGGGAAGCATGGGAAGCACGGGAAGCATGGGAAGCATGGGAAGGGAGAGAAGCACGAGAAGGAAGGGAAGCATGAGGAGGGAGAGAAGCACGAGAAGGGCGAGAAAGCAGAATGAAATCGGGGCAGCAGCAGCTTGTGGGGCCCCGTCCGGTGGGAGAGAAGCATGAGAAGGGCGAGAAAGCAGAATGAAATCGGGGCAGCAGCAGCTTGTGGGGCCCCGTCCGGTTCCAGCGCTGGAGCTGGTGCATGTGAGGGCTTTGGTTTTGCAGGGTTTAGTCAGTCTTTAACTGGTGGGATTTGGGATGGGGGGTCTAGTGGGTGCGTAGACTGCAGGCTGGTTTGTTTGAATGTGGTCATGTTTTTAAGCATTGGACTTCTTGAGATGGCTGGACTAAGTCTTGAAACCTTATCCTCCTTGGATGGGGTGGTTTGTGCCATGATCAGGGTGAGGCCTACAATCTAACCTAGGTGAAAGTACCCTACGGTTACATGAGACTTCATAACGGAAAGATCTGTGAACGAGTTTGGGGCGTCATTCTGATGGCGGGTTATCTCTCCTTAGAAGCATATCAACCCCCTTGACCAGTTGCCTTATTTCCCTTGATAGTCCCTTGATGAGTATTAGTTACTCTGCGCACTCTTCGTGGCTGTATCGAGACTGCTGCTGCCGAGGGAATTTTTATTTCCCACAACGACAATCGATTACGTTCCGTTGTGAGTTTCGTCTCTCCATGTGCGTGCGATTCGGCCCCTGCACCACGATTTCAGTTGGTGAGCAGATTTTGAATTTCCGCCACTCCATCAGTTGAATCTGGATTCCAGCATACCTCCGTTCCGTTCCGTTTCAACGGTTGGGGTGGGGATATGCGCACTCCCTGAGTGACCTCGTCACAGCTCTGTACAAACAGGTATTTCTGATACGAGCGCGGACATCGCTTTCCGTCCAGCGTGCATAGACAAAAGATATGCCAAGACAAGAGTCTTATAGGTCAAGCGCGTCCTTAGACAGGCTATCAAGAGCCAGGTAACGCATACGAACGTGATGGCGTTGCAGGATGTGGTTCCTGAAAATGCGATGGGCGAGCAGGGAAGGGCGAGCAAGAGACAACGAATCGAGAACGCACAAGCTCGACACGATGCCGATACGCAAGCCGCCATCGAAGCAATTACCTCTCGATAATTCTGACATATCGACGACATTCCGACGCAGAAGGGGATTTGGTGGACAAATTACCGCCGGCTCTCTGGCACCGCATTTTCCACCATCTGCTGCAGCGGCCCTGCGAGGCCGACTCTCCCCACGCCGCCGACAGCCCTAGATTCTGCCGCGAGGGGAACGCGAGCGCTAGCAATGGCGACAGTAACGCCGCGGGGACCGCCATCGCCGGTGGAAGGTACGCGTTGCGCCGCTGGTTTGCGCCGAGGGAGAAGGACCGCACGCGCGCGGAGCGGGAGGACGCGCGGGTGGTGTTCCGAAAGTAAGGAGCGTCGGCTTGCTGGCTGCACGCGCGGAACGCGGCGTGGTATGGCGCGTCGTGGCCTCTGCTGTGCTGCGCGCTCGCCAGCAAGAGGCTTCTTCACCACGTCGCGTCCTTCGCGGTACGCATGCGTGTGTGTTGTTGTCGTATAGATTTTAGTTGGAAGGGGCCTGGCCTCCCTGTGCTGGAAGCATCAAGCTTCTAGCTTGCTGCTCTGCTACCTCGCTTCCTTCTCTCCCTCCCCTCCCAGTTCCCCCACCTCCCCGCAACCACATCTCTCACTCATTCCCTCCCTTCCCTTCCGCCACTACCCGTTATCAGGCCGGCAGCAGCACCCCGATCGCGCTCCAGCTAATCCACACCAAGCCCGCATGGACCGCCAGCGTACTCTGGTTCCTCTCGCACACGCCCCCTCTCCCCTCCCTCCACCTCTCCTTCACCCATCCCTCCGTCATCCCCCTCCTCCGCCGCCCCTTCTCCCTCCCCGCCTGCTCGCTCTTACTCTCCTCGCTCACCTCTCTCGAACTCTCCCTTCGAGGCAAGACCCACGACTATAAAGTCAACAACTGGCACGAGCCTCCACTCCCTCACTCTCGGGCGCGGCGCGTGGCGATTCGACAAGTCCTCCTGCGTCGCGGCTCCTTTGTCCCGCTCAATAACGAGCCTCACCCTCCGAGCCAACGACGCCAGGGGCCCGAACCTCAAAGCCCTGGCGGAATTCACGCCGCAACTACACGAGTTTACCTTTTATGAGCCGGAGAGTCTCGCATACGGGGTGGTATCCGGCCCTGTTTACCTTAAACTGGATTTCCCCCGCATCCGCCGCCTCACCTTCCGCTTCGTGCATGACGAGCTCAAGCTTCGGCTCTCTCTGCCACCCGCGTTCACGTCGTTCCACGCGTCCGCGAAAACCCTGATTCTGAACTGCAGCTCCGCCAGCCCGTTGGTTCTCGACCAGCTGTTCCTCTTCGGGAAGACGAGGCTGCATATCTCATCGTTCGCCGTTGGATCTGTCCGCGCGCTCTACCTGAACGGTCCGATCAGGTTCTACCCGACATGGCCGAACCCGTATATTCTTAAGAAGCGGCAGGGGTTTGGAATGTACTCCGAGATGCCGCCGCCGCCTTTTCCTTGGGCTGACTGGCTGCGCGCACTAGCGCCGACAACGGAGGTTCTTATAGCGAGGCACGATATCCGCCTCGACTCCTGCGGAGTGGCCGGGCCGCGCCTGCAGAGCCTCGCGATCGTCGTGGAGTGCGACTGCGCGAGGGCGAAAGCGGTGCCCGGCGAAGTTACCCTAGAAGACGCGGTGCGAACAGACGCATCCTACTCCGTGCGGGAGAAGCGGCGCGAGGAGTATTGGGGGAGGATGCGCGAGCAACGGCTGGAGGAGGACCGGCAGGACGAAGAACGCATGTCCGGCAAGTACACGACGCGCTTCCACACTGGCCCCTTCGGCAACCAAGTGGCCTCGGGATCGAAGATCGACAACGACACTGAGTACGATTACGAGCCGAACGAGGATGAGCGCTGGGAAAGCAGCTACGAAGAGTACGCAACCAAGTATTCCCTGGAACCTCCGCTCATCGAGGATCTGAAATTCGTCTTTTTTCCGACCAGCAGGCGCGCGGATGCGAACCTGCTGGGTGCGCTGCAAGCGGCGTATCCTAGCGTGGAAATGTACTGTGCTGAGGGGAGCTCTTGGTATTGAAAGAAGAACGGGGAGCGAGTGCCGGGAGGGGGGTCCGTCGAGCATGTGTGAAAACCACGGGCTGCGAAGAAGAAGAGAAGTGGCGTGGCTGTAACGAGGAGTTACAAAGGGGGGGTGAAGACCGTGCGGGACAAGGCGCACAGCGTAAATCGGAGGTTGATTGGCGAGGGGTACAGTATTGATGCGGAGGAGGCGTATGTGTTGCGGAACAAGGATCGGTACATGCGCTTGGATAACTCCGATGATGACTCTAGCGAGGGGGAGGAGGACTATGTTGAGGATGAGTGGTGGTAGTGGGCGGTTGGAGGAGCAGCAGGAGGAGGAGGATGGGCGGGGAAGGGAGAGGGTTTTGGGGAATGTGGGGGCTTGGGGGAGCGACGAGGGGGTGACAGAGGCCGAGGATGATGGCGAAATGGGATGTAAGGGGGGTGGGGGGGGGGGTGCTACAAGCAAACGAGAGAAGACGATGGGAATGGGGACAGGGAGATACAGGACGGAGGGTGAGGTGCTGACGGTCAGGCGAAGACTTTGGGGGGGGGTTTCTGAAGAGGGGCAGGGGGGGGGAAGCGTGGCGCGGCCAACGGGGACTTCAAGTCTCGTCCATGCAGCCTCTGCCTGTCCATGCACGCTCTGAACATGGGCATGAGGCCATGAGGGTACAAAGGCACATGTGGAGGTGTGTCACTGGAACGGGCGGATGGGAGGGGGACAAGACGGACACTCACCACCATGTAGGTTGTCAGGTAACAGTTCAAGAGGTACAGGGGACATCCTGCATTTGGAGCAGCAACGGGGAACCAGAACGGCAGGAACTGGGAGCAGGGAAACCGGAAACAGGGTTGGGAACGAGGATTGGGGTATTGGGGACAGGGAATTGGGATAGAGACCAGGGGGGAGGGAGCGGTGGAGATGGGGGTGAAATAGAGCAGTGCAGAGGAGAGTAGCATGGAGCAGAAGCCATGTGCAATAGCTGAGAGGAGAGTGAGAGTGGCAACTAACACGTCATGAAGTGGATCCTTCTCTCGCCCCCCCAAGGCAAAGGTTACGACGCCCCGTTTCCTGGCATGGCGCCACGGGATTTGCGCTGGAGATCATCTGCAGTTCTGACATTGAGAATGGAGTGCTGGGAAGGCCGGCTGGTGTGCGATTAGGTGAACGACGCAACTGCCGTGGTGAGAACAAGGGGTTGAGGTAGAGATAGAGATTTAAGTGCTAATGGGTGTTCATACACGTTCGTTGCTTTTCTTTGTAGGTCCTTGTGCAGTGCAGGCCTTAGTGTTGAATATATGGATTGGCATTCAGAGGAGGCCCCGTATATACGCCATTCATGAGTCATGTCCACCAAAGAGACTCTATACCTACGGCATATTTGCAATTTTTTCTGCCGATAATGCAAATGCATCGATATCTTGAATCTGCAAATGGACCCATTAGGAGCATGGTTTGTTGTACATGTAAAGGTGCTATGTGCGTGGATAAAGAAGTGCACATATCCAGGTTTTGCCACCGAGTTCTGACGTGTCACAACGTCGCGTCTGCGAACCAATGAGACGCTCACAGAATCCAGAGCCCAGCTCTCCACGTTTGCTTTCCTTTGGTCCGCGCCTGTGAGCTTGGACCAACCTGGTGCTTGGATGCCGAAATCCAACCTTGATAATCCACACCACTGCCGAGTCGCGAGTCTAGAAGGTAATACATTTTATTCGTTACCGGTCACAATGGTGAGTGCTGCATACAAATCTCGAGTATTCCAAACGTTTGCATTTTGCTTTATCTCTCTAGTGCAGTCTCACAATGAGCTAAACTTTCGCACAACACGGACACTTTTCCATGGGTGTCTACCAAAACATTTTCCAGTTGCAACCAGCGGATTTCCATTGGCACAAACCAACACCTCCCAAACAAATGAAAATAAGAGGCAATTGACGGCCTCTTCTTTTCATTTGGCTGCATCATAACTGATAAAACCGGCTCGAATTGCGCGAAATTGCACTCAACCTTTCACAGTACAAAAAAGCTCACTCACGACACGAACACCTGGTCACTTGGGAACTCAGCACTGAAGCGAAGCAAAATTCAGCCGACTAGCGAAGTTCCGTCGAGGCGAATAAAAGGTGAATTATAGGAACTCTCAGACCAGGCCAGGGCTACAGTGTGCATTCTGTACCTCACCTCATCTCCACAAGCTGCACGTGGTGGTGATCAGCAAAAGTATCAGAAACGAGCTACTGGTGAAAAGAATCCGCGTTGTGTCTGAGCAACGTCGCGCTCTCCTAGCTCTCATTAAGAACGGTAACGCCTCTCTCTAGTGGCTTATAGCCTCCGGTAGAACGTTAAACTCATAATCAGCGACAACATACTCGGCAGGCCGTGGGCTGGCGTCAACGAGCAGCGGCGACTGTTACCCCTGACAAAAACCATTCGCTGCGCTCGTCTCCGGCCGGCTCCAGTGCGAATACCAACCGTCATTTCTGTGAAGACTCTCGCAGTCACTGCAGTAGGGAGCTCGCGGGTATTATCACTTCCACCACTCACGGGCGATCATGAGTCTAGCTGCGCACTGCCCGCCATGTGGACTCGTCAAATGCAGCCCAGCCGCGCGTCGGCTGGGCAACGCCGGACTTCCATTCGCGGCGGTCTCGTCGGTTCCGTCCGTTTCGCGCGTTTCGCTACTCCTGAGTGCTCGTCAAATCGCCCCAGCTGTCAGGCGCGACACGTTCGGAGCCCGCGCAATTGTGACTAAATCCGCAAGGGATGCACGGAGACTGGCGGTCCTGTCAAGACCAGTGCGATTCGCGACCTCAATAACTCATGAGTCGGACCACGTCACTTACAGACACCCGCTTGTGTCCGCGATAAAAGCTCGCGCGGACACTGTGACTATCGACGAGCCTTATAGCGAATCCGCGGACGCAGCGGAGGAGGGCGGAAAGCCACAAGAGGCGGAAAGTTCGGGAATTGCCGGGGAGACGCGCGCGGCGGAAGAAGTCGCGGTGAAGGCGGCGGCGGCGGGCAGCGGCAGTGGCAGTAGCAGCGACAACGACGGAGGCGAGAAGCTGAGCCAAGCGACGCTGATTTGGCGCGCTGTGAAGCTGCCGATCTACAGCGTGGCGCTGATTCCGCTCATGGTGCGTCTGATTGGAAAGAACCTAGAATTGCGCGAGTAGGTTAGTCCGCGTGGAAGGAGAGAGGACAGACTCTGGATAAGGCTTCTTTACTTTTAGCCGATTTCAAATCAAAAGTAATCGTTTACAAATGGGAACTATCCTAAGGCTCTCTCGTCATCTTCTCCCACACATCCCCTCGCGTCGCGTATGTCACTCTCGCCACTCTTGCCACTCACGCCTCCCTGCGTCGCTCTCGCCTCTTGCACTCGTCGCACGCCAGGTGGGGGCGTCAGCGGCATACCTACAGACAGGAGTTTTCCACGCGGGCAGATTCAACTCCTTCCTCCTCTTCTCCGTCCTCGTTATTGCGTGGCTCAATCTAAGGTACAGCACAGTGTCTTCTTCGCGAGTCACTCTACCTGATACTCCACCTGTTCCACATCTTCAATCAACGACACAGGGCGTTTTGAAATGCAATGCACATCTAGCCATGGGGTTTGCTGGTGAAGGCTCATTTCGTTTCCCACTCGCTTCCGTCCTGCCTAATACCTGCCTCCCCTCTCCCTGCTGCCTCTCCCTGTGACAGTAACGATGGATTCGATTCTTTCACTGGCGTGGATAAGACGAAGCCAGAGTCTGTGGTCAACCTGACGGGCAGGTGGGTCAACCTGACCGGCAGGTGGGTCAATCTGACGGGCAGGTGGGTCAACCTGACGGGCAGGTGGGTCAACCTGACGGGCTGGTGGGTCAACCTGACGGGCTGGTGGGTCAACCTGACGGGCAGGTGAGTCAACCTGACCGGCAGATGGGTCAATCTGACGGGCAGGTGGGTCAACCTGACGGGCAGGTGGGTCAACCTGACGGGCTGGTGGGTCAACCTGACGGGCAGGTGGGTCAACCTGACGGGCAGGTGGGTCAACCTGACGGGCAGGTGGGTCAACCTGACGGGCAGGTGGGTCAACCTGACGGGCAGGTGGGTCAACCTGACGGGCAGGTGGGTCAACCTGACGGGCAGGTGGGTCAACCTGACGGGCAGGTGGGTCAACCTGACGGGCAGGTGGGTCAACCTGACGGGCAGGTGGGGCAACCTGACGGGCAGGTAAGTCAGCCTGACGGGCAGGTGGCTCAGCCTGATGGGTGGCTGAAGAACGCATTGGTAGTTGGACCCATGTTCATCATCCATCCAATCACGGCACTGTGCAGCTCAAACGCCTCTCTGGATGAAAGAATGAGGGTGCTGGGCTCTCAAGAAAGACGGAGCAAGAGCATGAGGCAATCTGCAAGTCAAATCAGAACTCACTTCCACCGACACGTATATGATGGATATTAGGATTGAGTGTGGATGAAAGGTGACGGTAGTGTGACTAAGATGAATGGCTTAGAAGAGAGTCGAAGCGTTCCGGCCAAGTATTGAGCGTTGCTATAGACGAAGTAGCCTATGAGCTAGCCCGTAAAAGTTGGGGAACACCGAGGATTGGTAATGATTTATTCAACGAACGAGATAGACTTTGCTTCAGGAGCAACAAGAAGCAAGATTCCCTCCGTGACTCTTCTGCTCTTCTCAACTTCCATTTTATCCTCCCCCTCCCCCTCATTCCGTACCCTCCCCTACCCTTCCCTCTCTCCCTTTCCTCCCCACCTCTCTCCTCCCCTCCTCTCTGCAACTCCCCTCTCCCTCCCCTCTTTCTCCCCGCACCCACCGGTCGCTTCCGAGTGGTGGCAGCAGCTTTCCTCCTCCTGGGGGTGGGCCTCGCAGGGATCTTCTCACTTTCCTTCTGTGCCTCGTTTAATCTCCTCTCTTCCACCTCCCCCCTCCTCTCCCCTCCCCTTCCCCCCCACCTTCAAACCCCCGCACCAGTCGCTTCCGAGTGCTGGCAGCGGCTTTCCTCATGCTGGGGGTGGGCCTCGCAGGGATCTTCTCAGGTGCAGCTGCTGTTGCGGATCCACGTGTTGGATGGCTATTGGCCGCCTCAATTGCCTGTGGCTACGTGTATCAGGTGAGTGAAGGCTATTTGTATCTATTCAGTAAAGTTCTGATTCAGGGAAGGGTTATTTAATCATAATGGAATTGTCGTTCACTCCCTCCTTCCGGCACATACGCGGCGCCTCATGACTGCTCCCAGCAGTCTGACATATTAGCTGATGCAGATTCGGCACGTTTATGATGATTTAAACCTCTTTTTTTCTTCCTTCCCGTGTACTTCCTGCCCTTTTCCCTCCCTTTTTCCCTCCCGACATGCGCCTCTTTTCCCCCTCTCCCTCCCCGCTTTCCTCCCCGTACACTTTTTTTTTTCCCCCGCCTCTCCCTCCTCTTTTTCCCTCCCCGCACACTCCCTTCTTCCCCCTCTCCCCACCTTCATTGCTCATGCCAGTGTCCGCCTTTCCGCCTGAGCTACAGGGGCTTGGGCGAGCCCCTCTGCTTCTTCGCTTTCGGCCCCTCTGCTACCACTGCCTTCTACCTGCACCAGGCCAGGTGAATGCGCAACAGAGCCAGGTGATTGCGCAACAGAGCCAGGTGATTGCGTAACAGAGCCAGGTGAATGTGCAACAGAGCCAGGTGAATGTGCAACAGAGCCAGGTGAATGTGCAACAGAGCCAGGTGAATGCGCAACAGAGCCAGGTGAATCTGCAACAGAGCCAGGTGATTGCGTAACAGAGCCAGGTGAATGTGCAACAGAGCCAGGTGAATGTGCAACAGAGCCAGGTGAATGTGCAACAGAGCCAGGTGAATGTGCAACAGAGCCAGGTGAATGTGCAACAGAGCCAGGTGAATGGGCAACAGAGCCAGGTGAATACGCATTTGGCATGTGAAAGGCATGGGATTTGAGCCCGGGAGGAACTGTCAATAGCTGCTGGCCAATCAAAACTCGTTATCCACCTGCCACATTAGCTGCGTCCTCTCTTGGTCAAAAGGGCCCCGTGCTCCCCAATCCTGATCCCAAACTCAATTGTGTCCCATCCCATCCTATCCCATCCCACCCCACCCCACCACACCCCACCCCAACCCACCCCACCGCACCGCACCACACCCATCCCATCCCCTAACCTTCCCTCCCCTCTTCTCCTCTCCCATCCCGTCCCCATTCACCGTTTCCCTCTCTACCAGCAACCCGGGCGCGCCAGCACCGGTGTCAGCAGCAGTGCTGGCAGCATCGGTGCTGGTGGGCATCACCACCACGCTCATTCTCTTCTGCTCGCACTTCCACCAGGTCAATCACCCTGCACTCACCCACTGGGCCTTGCCTTGCACTGTACCGAGCCTTGCTGTCAGCCATAGAGAGCCGCATTCATTCTGCTCCTTGCTGTCAGCCGTATCTGATTCTCTTCTGCGCACATTTCCACCAGGTCTTACATTGCTGTCACCTTAGATTGGACTAACTGAGCCTTGTCGTCAGCCATACCGAGCATTTCTGCCAGCCATACCGAGCCTTGCTAGCAGCATACTCGTCCTTGATCTCAGCCGTAACTGATTCTCTTCAGCTCGCGATTCCACCGGTCAGTCAGTTATTCCGAGCCTTGCGGGGAGTGGTACCGAGCCTTGCAGTGAGTGGTACCGAGCCTTGCAGTGAGTGGTACCGAGCCTTGCAGTGAGTGGTACCGAGCCTTGCAGTGAGTGGTACCGAGCCTTGCAGTGAGTGGCACCGAGCCTTGCAGTGAGGTACCGAGCCTTGCAGTGAGTGGTACCGAGCCTTGCAGTGAGTGGTACCGAGCCTTGCAGTGAGTGGTGCCGAGCCTTGCAGTGAGTGGTACCGAGCCTTGCAGTGAGTGGTAACCAAGCCTTGCAGTGAGTGGTACCGAGCCTTGCAGTGAGTGGTACCGAGCCTTGCAGTGAGTGGTACCGAGCCTTGCAGTGAGTGGTACCGAGCCTTGCAGTGAGTGGTACCGAGCCTTGCAGTGAGTGGTACCGAGCCTTGCAGTGAGTGGTACCGAGCCTTGCAGTGAGTGGTACCGAGCCTTGCAGTGAGTGGTACCGAGCCTTGCAGTGAGTGGTACCGAGCCTTGCAGTGAGTGGTACCGAGCCTTGCAGTGAGTGGTACCGAGCCTTGCAGTGAGTGGTACCGAGCCTTGCAGTGAGTGGTACCGAGCCTTGCAGTGAGTGGTACCGAGCCTTGCAGTGAGTGGTACCGAGCCTTGCAGTGAGTGGTACCGAGCCTTGCAGTGAGTGGTACCGAGCCTTGCAGTGAGTGGTACCGAGCCTTGCAGTGAGTGGTACCGAGCCTTGCAGTGAGTGGTACCGAGCCTTGCAGTGAGTGGTACCGAGCCTTGCAGTGAGTGGTACCGAGCCTTGCAGTGAGTGGTACCGAGCCTTGCAGTGAGTGGTACCGAGCCTTGCAGTGAGTGGTACCGAGCCTTGCAGTGAGTGGTACCGAGCCTTGCAGTGAGTGGTACCGAGCCTTGCAGTGAGTGGTAACCAAGCCTTGCCATCAACTGTACCAGCCTGATTTCACTGCATTCCGAGCCATCCCTCCCTCCCTCTCCACACCACACCTGCCCTTCACGCCACTCCATGTTTCTCTCCTCTCGTCCCCAACAAGTCTCAACCCTTCTCTTCCCGTCCCCCAACTTCTCTCCCTTACTTCCCAACCTTCCCTCACCACAACCACCTCCCGTAGATCGACGGAGACAGAGCCAAGGGCAAGCTCTCCCCGCTAGTGCGCCTCGGCACAGCCACCGGGTGTGAAGTGGTGCGAGTGTCTGTGCTCGCACTCTACATCTTCTCCGCTGCCTTCGTTGCCACGGGGGTTCTCCCATGGACCTGCTTGCTTGCTGCAGCCGCCACGCTCCCCATTGGTCGCATCGTGGTCAACTTTGTCTCGTCGCATCATCAGGTTCGTCCGGCTGCCTAATGTTCCGGTTCCGGAAGCTCGTGCTCTCACGATATGAGGCCCGTGCTCTCACGATACAGTATGAGGCCCTTGCTCTTGCCGGCTGCTACTGTGGACTCTGTCGTTTGCCTTCGATCCGCCCTCGTATTTCATCATTTTTTCTTTCCTTCTTTTGGTTTCTCCTTTTTGCCACCACCTGTCCGAATTTCTCACCTGAACCCTGCCCTTCACTTCGTATTTCATTATACCCAGCCCTTGCTTTTGTTGTCCGTGTGTCTGTTCGTACGGTATGCCTTTCAGGATAATGACACCATATTCATGGCAAAGTATTTCTGTGTTCGCCTCCACATCGCCCTAGGATTAGCTCTTACAGCATCCCTCTCCCTAGCACGTAGATTCGCGTTGCGTATGTAAGCCATATACACTATATATGTCGCGCTGTAACAATTACTAGAGCAGAGATAGCCGTAACAGTAGATAGAATGCAGACATACCCTGTTTGCGGATACTTCTGCCATAACAGACAGTTTGAGGGAGGAGGGGTGGGCACAAAATTGTTGCATATTGACTCTCAGGTGGTTGGCCAGGATATGGGGGAATCTGGCAAGAAAAACTTCTCCCCCCTGATATCCGGGGAAATTTGGTAAGGAAGAGTTCCCCCTAATATCCTGTGGGTTTAGGGGGTTAGGGTGGTACATCATTTTCATTCTTGTTTGTTATGTATGTTTGGAATACATGCTCAGTCATAATGACATTTTATTCCTGATTTTGTAATCTCTATCTCCCTATGAGAACCTACTCGACTGCCAACACCATACATAGCCCTATAAAGTATTTTCCTACTGTCCACTACACTTTATTATCTAACATAAGAAAAGCATATCGTTTATATGGTCAGTAAAACCCGGAGGGTTTTGAGGAAGTCTTGCACCGACTTTAGAGACCTCACCATTGACAGGTGCGGGCCTCCAGGTAATGGCGGGGACGTGTAGAGCGAGACGCAGAAGTGTTACGGACGAATGGGTAGAACAGCGAAAACGGGAATTTGTCGACGCTGAAATGGAGGCGACGTGAAGCGGGACAGATGACAGATGAGGAAAACGCTGCGCACATCATGCCCACAGAGCAGATGGGCTTTTCTGTGGCCGGTGGTGATGAGCGAAGATGAGGGCAGATGAACATTCGATCCGTGTTGAATTGCTAGCTGGTCCCCTCCGCATCAGCCGGTGATGCGGAGAGCGTGTACTGACGTGAAACTTAATGTTGCTGGTTTGTTTGACGGAATGAAGCGCGAATTTGCAAGGAATTAATTGTTCGTCATTCGTCAGTTCGTGTTGTGCAGCACCTTAGTACGGCTTGTAACCATCAAGCGTCTTCTCATTCTCGCTGCCGTCCCTGTAGTAGCTCTTGAACCACCGCACGAACTTCTCCAATCCCGCATCTAAATCGGTGGTGGGTTGATAACTGCCGGCAGGGAAAACAGGGAGAACGGTGTTCTGTTAGGAAAGAGCAGGATAATGAAAAATTACCTACCAGTCAAACAAGAGCTCAAGCTATCAAACTGAATAATCAAGTCCAGCAACTTACCCAAGGTCGTTGTGGGCTCTTGTGACGTTGGCGTGCGTGAACATGACGTCACCAGTGCTGGGCATTTGGATGTAGCTGCACAGAACGTCGAAGGAAGCCAAAGTCAGGAAATGAAAATACCTCGAGACAGTAAATCAGCAGGCGAGCAATAACTGGGAAATCTAAATTACATCGCGGGGTAGGTATCGTAACCAGCACGAAGGGCCAAAATCGCGACGCTGGAAGCAAACGGATGCGCAACGTACTTGCGGATGGCCTGCCTTTGGAGGTGCTTCTCGAGAATACCAACGAACTCGCCGACCTTCACGGGCTGCGTGTTCCCCAGATTGAACACGCGCATCGGCGCCTTGCGCTTCTTCTTCCCGCCGCTGCCCGTGCTCGGCGCAGCCGTGTCCAGCGAAGCCACGCACCCGCGCACCACGTCATCAATATACGTAAAGTCCCGCGCAAGCTCCTCCTTCTTGGGGCCCTGGAAAATCTTAATCGGCTTGCCCCTGACGATATTCCGCGCGAAGGAAAAGTAGGCCATGTCGGGGCGGCCCCAGGGACCGTACACCGTGAAGAACCGCAGCGCGGTGATAGAAAGCCCGTAGATGTGATTGTAAGTATGACCCAACACCTCGTCCGCCTTCTTCGTCGCGGCGTACAGGCTCGCCGGCCGGTCCGTGCGATCGTCCTCGGAGAAAGGGACCTTGCTGTTGAGCCCGTACACGCTCGATGACGACGCGTAGACCACCGCGGGTTGCGGGTTCGCGGCCTTGCACTCCTCGAGCAGCGTCACGAAGCCTTGCACGTTAGAGTGCACGTACGCGAGCGGGTTGACGACGGCGTACCGCACGCCGGCCTGCGCGGCGAGGTGCAGCACGTGCGTGAACTTGACGAGCTGGAAGAGGCGCGCCAGGATGGCTTGGTTGGTGATGTCGCCGTCCACGATGAAACTGCGCAGCGCGCGGAAGCGTGGAGAGAAATTTGACGAGACAGCAGACATTCCGTTAGCGAGACAGAGCGATAAGGATCAGGAAAAGCAGTCGAGGAAAAGAGGGGAAAGCAGGCAAGAATACGAGTTACGGTGGATCGGCAACGAGGGCGGTATCTAAAGACGGACGTGCCAGAGACAGCAGAGAGCAGTGCGGGCGGATGCAAGGCAGTGTCAAAGAGGAGTAACCAGCATGGCGGGCGGCACGGGAGTTAGTGTGCTTACATTCCCTTCTCAGCGAGACGGCCCTGCCTCGCCCTCTTGAGCGCGACAGGGTAGTAGCTGTTAAAGTTGTCAATTCCAACCACGCCGTCGCCTCGCCTCTTAAGCGCCAGCGACACGTGCGAGCCCACGAACCCCGCTGCGCCTGTGACGAAAACGACGAGGCCCGCCGCCTCCTGAGGTTTGCTCGAGGCCAGTACTTGATGCTCCCATACGGCGTCACCCCACGGGGCCTCTCCCGTGTTCGCGCCCGATTGGCCTAGCAATGGTGACGTGGAGCGGTACAGCAACCCTATGAATCTGCACCACGAGACAACGAACGGAAGGTAGGGGAAAGGCGTAACGGTATAAGAACGCAAGCGTTCTGGCTGGGCCGCTAAGTGGACGGATAGCCCGAGAGGGCGCAGGAAACTGAAATCAAATACAAGAGAAACGGGAAATATGCATGGTATTGAATTGCCAGATAGCTATGGCAGCCTATTCATACCACGCCCCTGTATATCTTGATGATGCACGCAACCACCAAATTTCGGCTGGTGTGTTAAGAGCTCTGCGGAGCTCCGTTGCGTGCAAGGGAACTCACGTCACGACGACGAAAACCGTGAGGCAAGTTAATTGCGGTCCGCTTAGACTCCGCGCTGATCGTTGCACAAACGAGTTGGACCTGAGCTTCTCGTTGCTCTCGCTCTCCACGTCAATGGGCTTCCCTGGACCCGACGGCGATACTAGTTTCATTGGCGGAGCCATGTTTGGCGGCATGTTGCTTTCGCGCTCCGCCTTACAAGATACTTAAGGCGACAAGGTTCGCAGACGATCTAAGGCGAGCTAGCTGGCTGATAGGATGGCAATGAGCTCTGCAGTAGAGAGAGCGCAATAGAGCAATCCCTAAGCCGAATGAAAACTGGGAATAGCTAGTTATCTAGCCGTGCTTGGTACCCATACAACCGGTTACGTTCTATGTGCGTGTGCCCCAAAAAGTAGCAATTGGCTCGCGGTCGCGACCCGTTGCTTCCTTGCATGACCAATTCAGCGTTTGCCGTTGAAAACGCTTTGGCTGGATCCCCTCGTCAGTTGGGACATCTGACATGCGACCCTCCCCGTGCGGGCAAAAGGAAATCCCTGTCGAGCGCATGGCGGGGAAGCTGACGTCTTGGTTTGAACGGACCGTATCGCATTTGACGGAGAACCATTCGATGGTTCGGCAATCCCGCGGCTCGGCATGTGTGCATGTGACAAACGGCAAACGTGACCCGCGAGGACGACACGCGGTCACTTCTGTTTTGTCAAACCCGTTGCGCGCGGAGCGAAAGTGACGGGGGGAACGTTTTCCATGCGTGGCGTCTGGTTCGCGCCTACGACATTTTGGTTGGAAGAGGGGCGCCCGCACGTTGGGACAAGGGTAACCTTCGCCATACCTCTCGGTCTCGCAGATTCGAGGTGAGTGCAATGTTCCCGAACCTGTTCGTGTGTTTGCTGTGTCGGACCACTGTTGAGAAAGCGGAGCGCCCTTAAAGGACCCTAACGGTCCATTCACCCAAGCTAAAAGCAGGTGTAGAAAGTGTGTCACTGTGAGAAGTAGAATGGTAAACTGCAAGGAAAATTCCTTTTCCTTACTTCGCATCCCTGCTCAACGCGTACATCACTGTAGCACCACAGTCAGCACCGTTACCACTCGCAACCCTCGCATCGACAATCCGCCAGCCACCTTCGCACATCGCACCCCGACCTCAAGGCTCGGCGGGTAACCCGCGCTCCGGGCCTCCGCTTCGACACTTATTCCCAACCTCAGTCCCGGGGCCGTCGCGCGACAATCACAGTTCGTTACCGTTACCACTGTAGTTTCGCTATATATTCTTCGCTCATGCCTTCGCTCATTGGACTCTTGCTTCGATAGTGCAATTCTCGTTCGTTCACTCAATTGCACTCGTAACACTTGATATTCAGAGCCTAGGATCTCCCCTAGGACCGCACCCACACCTTCGCTTCCATACTATCTCAATTGCTGGGGGGGTAGACGTCTCTCAGCAACACGGCACCGCCGCTCGTAGTGCTCTCTCGTAAGCACGCACGGCCACGACGAAGGCTCTCGCCGAGCTCGCTCGACACCCCTGCCATGGCCGAATTCACGCTCGCCACATTGACGCAGGAGCAGCTCGACCGTCTGGTGCGCCAACTTGAAGATTCGGCGCTCGAAATCGCGACGCTCACGGCGGAACGCGACTCCGCGCGTCAGCAATCAACGATGAACACTCCAGCGCCACCACACGCACCGACAAATGCATCTGCACAATCAGACGAGCCGATCGTCATCTCGTCCGGCACACCAACACAAAATAACAGCGTGGGACAGCGCTCCGGCGCAGCCAGCGATGACGTCGCCCAGCCGATGCCTGACATGGGAGGAAACAGGGTCGCACCGAGCCCGCGGGAGCCTCGCGAAGCCCGTCGGCACGTGGAGTTCGCGACGACAAGTGGCGAACATGCCATTATGGCACCAATGCCACTCAACCCGCTGTTGGGAACAAACAGTCCTAAGCGCCTCTGTCGTGTCGAAACACCAAGACACAAGCGAAGCAGCGCATATCGAAACACCAGCGAGTCAACCCTCGGAGGTTGATGTAACCGCTGGAGGTTACGCGAAAGTCAAAGGTCAGCGACCTTTGACCTGACAAATGCAGCGCGACAGCAAGAACACACAACTGACTTGACATTGAGCAGTTGCCTGAGTCGCACTGTATCAAACCGCAACAGTAAAGTAGTTATAATTATGTCTCTTCATATTCTCTGTATTCATATATATATTCTTGTATCTCTTTGCTTTAATCAACTTACTTTGCCCTCACATACTAGCGCAAGCTGGTTCAAAGACTTTACTCCAAACGCTTCCGCTACTTCATCACTTTACTCAGACTTTAACTCTACCAAAGATCCTAAAGGGCACTCAGCCCAACATGGTATGAGAGCAGGTTAGAGTTAAATTATTTCTCCTCAATACTTAATACACCAAGAAGATATGTCTACTAGAAAGGAGAGGAGCTCCTCCAACGGCTCTCCCGGTACTACTCCTACTCCACCTCCTGCCTCTGGCCTACAGACAGAGGAAGGGACAACAACGAGACCGGCAGCTGGGTCTACTGAAACACCTGCAAACCAAGGCGTGGGCTTCGATCCAAGCATGATGGAGAAATTCTTCTCCTTCATGTCCTTCTACGAGCAGCATCAACAAGGAGGACCTGCGCAATCACACAACAGCAACAACAACGGAGCAACACCCATGAGTCTCGACGGCTCATCATATGCACGGGGAAACCAGCAACAACAACCTACCTTTGCTCCGTACAAGCGCGGATCCATCAGCTTCATGCCACAACCACAGCCCTCACCTGGACAAGAAAAACAATTGGACGCACTGCAAGTTCAGTCGTAGTTCGCACATGTTCTGAAGATGCAGACGTTAAGACCTTTCGACGGAAAGGATTTCTTCACCTAGTCGTTCGAGTTTGAACTGATGATGGAAGGCGCGCACATACTTGGGTTCTTCGACGGGACCCTGCCATATCCAACAAACGGCACACAATACGAGAAGCAGCAGTACACCTATCAGTCAATGATGGCATACACGATCCTACTGAGAAACATCACCCCGACTCAACAGCAGAACATAAGGACCTACCGAGGTTACGGTAACTCCGCGGAGCTCGCATACAACCACCTGAAGAGCCTGTATCAAGCAACAGACAGTGTAAGTCAAAGTCGGTTAATGGCGCAACTGACAACAGTTGAAATGAAACCAGGGGAGAAAGGACTGGCGTATATCAGTCGATGTCACGAGTTGCGCGACAAGCTTCTTCGATGCAGAGGGTCGATCTCTGAAGACGCCTTCGTGACAGTCATCATCGGAAGCCTCGGTCCTCAATGGCGCGCCACAAAAGCCATCCTCCGAGCTCACGGAAGAATCTCCGAAGCAGCACTCTGCGCCGAAATCCATGCCGAGCAGCAAGACATGGACCTGCAAGAAGAATGACATAAAAAGAAGACGTCAGCACCAGAGTTCGCGTTCCACACCCAGCGACGCTACAACAACAACAACAATCGGCAGCAACAACTGAAGCCAGTACCTCCGTTCTGCCACATCTGCAAAACTTCAGGACACCCCCGCACGCACTGCCGGAATCGTCAACAATCGACAACACCACAGCGACAACTTCGGCCTTCAAGCACCCAAGTCACTTCAACGCAAACAAATCCCACGCCAAAAATTCAAGCTTCAACGACTTCAACAGGACAACCTGCACAAGGAGCAAGAAACATCGTCAACTGCATGGCAAAGATAACAGACTCCTGCATCACCGAGTCACCACCGTACTATTCACCAGAAGAACGACTCGACGAAACCACACCCCGCTGCGAGTCACTTCAGCCGAACCCGACATACGCCGCCATCGCCCAAAGCGAGCCATCCGGAAAGAACACTTGGTTCTTAGACAGCTGCTGCGGACAGCACATGTGTTCCTCAGGACGCTTCGTTCAACGAGAACACCAGCTTCAACGTGAAGTAGTCATCATAGTCGCCAACAATCAAAACCTGCGAACAAGACGACAAGGCATAGTTCACCTTCACTCAAGGGAAACAAACGTCGTACTACAGATGTCAAAGGTTCTAATCGCGGAGGGACTCGGCTACAACTCACTGAGCGTCAGCCAGCTGATGTCGAAGAGTATTCATCTTGAAGCAGACAGTACCACTCAAGAATTCAAGCTGTACCACGGGAGATGAGGACTCTACATCGGTAGGGCAATCCTCAAAAACAACGTCTTCGTTCTTGACTTCGTCCCCGATCTTGGCACTGCCGACAACGACGCCATCGTGAACTTCACCGACTGGACACATCCTCCGGACCTTGATCTAGACTTCAGTCCGGAAGGTTTCTGGTATTCACATACCATTCCTGAAGCAGAACGAACACGTGCGTTAGTAACAATAAAACATTCGGCAGCAGCAGAGACAACATCAGCAGCACCAGAGACAACATCGACAGCAACATAAACATCATCGGCAGCAGCAGAGACAATATCAGCAGAACCCGAAACATCGTCGGCAGCGGCAGGAACAACGACACCAGTCCTCGTTGACGAAGCACCACCAACACCCGCATAGCAGCTGAATCCGACACAACGGGAAGTCCACTGAAGCGCAAACTTCATCGCCAGCTTCTACTCCAACTCCGACGCGTATCGACGCTCACCCGGACACCGCGCCTCCGAAGATATCTGGCACGCACGCATGGGACACCCAAGCAACAGTGTGTTAAACAACACAATAAGAGCAGGAGTCCTTGACAAAGACTCATTACTACTACCCGACGGCAGAGAACTTCAACGGGCACGAGGAACTTGCCTTACCTGTCCCGAAGCCAACTTACCACACCGGCCGTTCATTCCTCACCACAACCCGAGCGCACCCGCGTACGCACCACTCGAGAAGGTGTACATCGATATCCTGTTCAATCGGGAACCAGGACAAGTTATTTACAACTACACGATCACCTTCATCAACGCCGCCACCCGTTACGTCTGGCACCTAAACCTACCCAGCCGCGACATGGCACTCGCATCATTCGCTGCCTGGCTACCAGTAGAAGAGAGAGAGTCGGGTGCACAACTGAAAAGCTTCCAGTCAGACGGAGGGGGAGAATACACCTCTCAGCGATTCAAGCATTACCTGGCGGAAAGAGGAATCAAGCAGCTCCTCTCTCTTCCCTACGCCCATCAGCAGCAAGGTGTGGCAGAAAGAATGAACAGAACTCTGCAGAACAGCATGCGCAAACTGTTACGTGGCATGCGGCTACCCAATCACCAGTGGCCTGCAGCAATGGACCCCGCTATCATGCTGCACAACTTGTTGTCGTCGTCTTCACTTCCAACCAACGCGTCACCGCATCTGCTGTGGACAGGGAAACAGGGTAGCACAAAAATGTTACGAGTTTTTGGGTGCATGGTACAGTACCGACCCCCAGAAGCACGAGCGGGAAGATTTTCACAACGCGCACAGTGGGGACTACACCTCGGCATCGAAAAGAACTACAACGCATGGAAAATCTTCGACGTCCACTCCAAGGAAAGAGTAGCAGCACGTGACGTAATCTTCTACGAGCGACTCACGCTTCAGACGTACCTTGCCAACTTGCACGAAAATCAAGATCCCACAAGTGGTTTTCGTGGTGACCGAGCCTTCGCCTCAGCAGCGGACGAAGAAGACTGGGACGAGCAGAATGAGGACAACGCATCAGAAGAAGTCGGACCTCTCCCGTTCTGCTGCGTCAACGTCCCCATGGACGAAGACAACCCTCACGAAAGCGCCAACGCCGAAGTCTTCTACCACTTCGCCGACAATGGTTACGTAACACCTGCGACAGTCAACACCAACGAAGCAGAACGGATAGGGTCGAATTTCATACCCGACCCAGAAGCGGGAGATGAAGCAGCTTATCCCGAGGACGCAACTCTTCCCCGCTACTCACAGACTGGACTGCAGATTCTCGGCTTCGTCACCGCAGTCGACGGTAATGCTCTCCCTAAAGAGCCTACGACGGTTCAGCAGGCTCTGGGGGGGGAACACAGGGAAAAATGGCGTGAAGACATATGGACAGAGAATTAAAGGCGTTGGAGGAAAGGAACACCTGGAAAATTGTCCCCATCAGCGTGGCAAGGAATAAGACCATTCTGACCGGGAAATGGATCTTCCGCATCAAAACGAAGGTAGACGGCACAAATGAGAAATTCAAAGCACGCTGGGTTGTGTGCGGATTCGATCAGGAGCACGGACGGGATTTCACCGAGACATTCGCCCCGGTCAGCCGACATACCTCACTCCGAATTCTCCTCGCGATTGCCGCTATGAAGAAGAAGAAACCACGGCAAATCGATGTCGCCAACGCGTTCCTCTACGCACCCGTCGACGCAGAAGTCTTCGTCGAGCTCCCACACGGTACCCACAGGGAACCTAACCAAGTCTGTCAACTGCTAAAATCGCTCTACGGGATCAAGCAAGCCCAGCGGCTATGGCAACAGTACCTACATGCTCGTCTCACTCGCATCGGATTCCGCCAACTGCCTCACGACCAAGGGATGTACCGACTCACCAAAGACACCGACTACATTCTGCTGATCGTCTACGTAGACGACTTGCTCTACATCGGCTCTACTGACGACATCACCACCTGGTTCGAAGGGGAGCTACAGAGGGACCTCACACTCACGGTCTCCTCTACCGTCACATAGTACCTCGGCTTGAACATTCGGGAGGAAGAAGGCGCGATCTACCTCAACGCCGCTAAGTACGCCGACACCATTGCCAAACGCTTCGCGCTCACACCTGCCACCATCTCTACGCCCTACCGCTACACGACAGGAAACCACAATGAAGGATCCTCTCTACTCAAATCCGCCGGAATACGCGACTACCAGAAAAAACTGGGCTGCCTTCTCTTCGCAGCCGTCACCTGCCGCCCAGATCTATCCTACTCCGCGAGTCAACTCGCCACCTACCTCAAAAGACCTGAAGCAGAACACCTAGCGGAGCTCGACCGCGCTTTCCACTACTTCGTAAGCACCTCAACGATCGGTCTGACATACTACAAAAACACAACTACACCGACGGAATTAATCGGCTACGTCGACGCCGTTCACGTTGGTGACTCAGACAATAGGCGCTCCCGCGCTGGCTACATCTACCGCCTCGAACCTATCGGACCGATCTCCTGGCAATCGAGCAAGCAGGAACGAATCGCTCTTTCGTCAGCTGAAGCAAAATATATCCCACTCTGCTCAGCCACCAAGGAAGGACTCTATCTTCGCGAGCTGCTGGAAGAAGCGAAGTTAGCCAAGCTACCCAACTTCACTCTGTTCTGCGACAACCAATCTGCGATTCGCATCGCCAACAAAAGCGGATTCGCGAACAGAACGAAGCATATCGCTCTCCGATATTTCTTCGTGAAAGACGAGATCGAGAAGGGGAAACTCGAACTATCCTACTGTCCCATGTCCGAGATGGCAGCTGACTACTTGACCAAGATGCTCGGAAAACAGAAGTTCGAGTACTGCATGCTGCTGACTAGACAAAGCCACGTCACCATTTGCGACACTCCAGAAGCGAAGGGGAGTGTTGGGAACAAACAGTCCTAAGCGCCTCTGTCATGTCGAAACACCAAGACACAAGCGAAGCAGCGCATATCGAAACACCAGCGAGTCAACCCTCGGAGGTTGATGTAAACACTGGAGGTTACGCGAAAGTCAAAGGTCAGCGACCTTTGACCTCACAAATGCAGCGCGATAGCAAGGACACACAACTGACTCGCCATTGAGCAGTTGCCCGAGTCGCACTGTATCGAACCGCAACAGTATAGTAGTTATAGTTATGTCTCTTCATATTCTCTGTATTCATATATATATTCTTGTATCTCTTTGCTTTAATCAACTTACTTTGCCCTCACACACTAGCGCAAGGTGGTTCAAAGACTTTACTCCAAACGCTTCCGCTACTACATCACTTTACTCAGACTTTAACTCTACCAAAGATCCTAAAGGGCACTCAGCCCAACACCCGCAACGCCCGCCCTGCTTCGACCCGAGCCAGCGTGGAGGTTCGACGGTTCAATCGTGGGTCTTTACGATGAACGTCTTCTTCGACGCGAATTACGTCGAGTCGGACGCAGCAAAGATTCGGTATGCCGTTTCGCTGCTGAGGGGCCCCGTCATGGACTGGTGGCGAGTCATCGTGACGTTGCCACGCGCCTACGAGCCACCGTCGCAAGAGGAAGGGCCCACGGGTCTAGCTGTCACCTGGAGTTCATTCTGCGAGACCGCCCTGTCAGAATGAGAAGTGGTTGAACTATGAAAAGTTGGAGTACAAGTAGCAAACCCTAGCTTGTGTACCCCCTAAAGGCTAACCCACTATAGCCTACACAACAAAAACACATATAGTGTTTGGCACACCCCCATTGGCAAAGTGCGGGAGAGCAAGGGGTCACAAGACCAGTCAAGAGAGGCAAGCAAGCTCAGGGTGGATCACAACGTCACCACACATTCCGAGCACAAACAAAGGGCCATATGGCCAGTTCACATACAGAAGTATATATGCAGCACAAACCACAAGTGTGATATCAACCTAGCAAAGCAGACAAGTAGGAGTATATATATAGAGATCACAATACAGGTAAAGTTTACAATAGGTGAGGAAAAGTGGGCACCAGCCCCAGCAAAGTACTGAAGCGCTCATGATCACCAGGCTGAAGTGCCTTGGTGAATATATCAGCGGTGTTGGCCTGTGAGGCCTCGTAACGCAGACGAAGTTGACCACGCTGCTGCAGCTCTCGAGCGAGGACGTAACGAAAAGCAATGTGCTTCTATCTGTGCTCCAGTCTGTGCTCCTCACACAAGGCAATGGCAGCCTTGTTGTCTACCTACAGCACTGGAGGAGAACTAGGCCGCTCTCCCAGGTCGGTCAGCAGGTAGGTGAGCCAGCGTAACTCCTGTGCAGCCATGGCCCCCGGCGTAGATCTCATCCTCACAACAAGAGCTGAGAACTGAAGACGAATGTGTAGAGCGCCACGAAAGTGAGCTAGAGCCAATGTTGAAGGTGTAACCCTGTGACGACCGGTGAGTAGCCTGGTCGTCAACCCAAGAAGCGTCTGAGTGCCTATGAGAACAACTGGGCTCCCTCCTGCCAGCCCGAGCCCCATGCCCGATGGACTACACAAGTAGCGCAAGACCCTCTTTGCAGCATCCCATTGCACCTTTCGGTGCCTGCTAGGAGCCACGTAGCGGGCTAGAAGGCCAAGAGGTCATGCTAGGTCAGGACGAGTGCAAGTCATAAGGTACATGAGGCAACCAACTTGCTCTGGGTAAGGACCACTGGACTCTACGGACTCATCCGACAGCAGAGCTAAGAGCGAGTGACCTGTAGCCAGAGGAGTGGCCTGTGCTGAGGACCATGTGAAGCCGAAGCGCTGAAGGACCTGCTGCACCATATGTGACTGAGTCAGGGTAATGGTAAGGCGTGTTCTGTCCCGGGTGATCTGCAAGCCAAGGTAGCTGCGCAGTTCACCCATGTCTGTGCACGTGTGTCTCTTCTACAGCTCCGACTTCACGTGGGCGAGAGCCTGAGTGTCAGCAGCGGCAAAGACCAAGTCGTTGACGTACACGAGGATGTAGAACGGCGGCAGCGAGGTAGCGGTGCGCAGAAACAGTAACGGGTCAGCAGTAGAGGGCGCGAACCCAAGTGCCGCCACACTAGTCCTCAGTGTGTCATGCCACTCACGTGGCGCCTGGTGGAGACCGTAGACTGGCCGCCGGAGGCTCCACTGGGTACCAGGAGGAAACGACCCAGTGAAGCCAGGAGGGCGGCGCAGCCAGATCTCCTCGTGCAGGCTGCCCTGCAAGAAAATTGTGCTGAAGTCAAGAGAGTGAAGCTTGTAGTCACGCTGAGCAGCAACATGCAGTAGCACCCGAAGAGTGGTCATCTTCGGGGTGGGGGAGAAGGTCTGAAAGAATTCTACTCCCTCTCATTGACTGAAGCCTCGATCAATGTAACGAGCCTTGAAGACACGCGGAGAACCCGGTGGCTGCTTCACCCTGAAAATCCACATGCCACTGACGATGTTCGCTCCTGGAGGGGGAACCTCGTCAACGTAACTGCCTGTGGACTTCCAAGATGCCATCTCTGCATCCACGGCTGACTGCCACTGAGAGGAGTACTCACCCGCGATCGCCTTAGCGTACGAGCGCGGGGTCGGGATATCTGGAGCATCCGGGCCTCCCTCAGGGGCAATCAGCATGGACACGAGATGAGGTGCCGCGACTGCAAGAAACTCAAGGTCCTCCTGTCTGTCCTCAAGGACGTCCGTGCATAGAGCACACTCACCTCCGACGGATGGAGGACAGACGGACTCCGACTCGGCAACAAGACTGGCAGCGTAGTCTAGACGACAGTGAGCAGCAAAGTCGACAAGCTCAGCAACTAGGGAAGACGCAGCAGGAGACTCAAAAGAAGGGTCAGTGACAATAGTGGCCAGGAGACGCGTGACAGTAGGACTGGCAGCATGAAGAGAGTGAGACTCCGGGTCAGCAAGGATAGGAAGACAGGACTCTAGAGGAGATAGCAGAGGGACACGCTGCGGAGCAGAGGAAGGACGCAGAGTCATATGGTGTGTGCCAGGCACACATTTTAAAACAGTTGCTGCTTCGTTTGTTTGTTGATCTTTTGCCTTCCGAGGGCCAACCATATCCATTTAGTGTGAATCTTAGGTCTTTCATCGCAAAAGAGGCACAGTAGTGTTGTGATCTTTACGTTATCCATTGCAGTTCAGTTTTTCGATAGCTGTATAAATGGTCACTTTATGTAATTGTGTTATTGCTGTCAAATTTGTACATCATATTGTCAAATGTTGTAGTCTTAGTGATGTGTGTCATAGGGGGTACAACTCTTAGGGTTAAGTTTATGTACCCCAACCAACATTGTGAATGCAACGCTTTCATTCTGGACACATATACATATGTAAAACTGGTCACTGTGAGTCTTCTTACGCAGACGACGCTGAGACTCACAAGTCTACGCAGGGGTATTGTTTCAGCCTGGGTTATGGAGCTGTTTCGTAGAGGTCCACGCGTTCCACCTCGGTCTCGACCTCTAACGCTGAGGCTGAGATCTACGCCTCTGCCATGGCTGCATAGGAGCTGCGTTGGTTGACATTCTTGCTCGCCGACCTTGGTGAGCGGCCGAGCTCTGCACCGACCTTGTTCACTGACAACAAGGCATCGATTCTCCTCTGTCAAGAGCCGCAACTGGAGAGCAAAGTGAAGCACATTAACATCAGGTACTTTCTTATGCGAAAGTTGCGAGGACGTGGACAGGCTCGTTTCGAGTGTGTAGAGTCCGAGGCCAACACTGCAGACATCTTCACCAAGGCGCTTCCGCCTTGTGACCACCAGAGGTGCTGTCTGCAGTTAGGCCTTGTTGAGATAGGCTCTCGTCGTGTGTAGATTGAGTATTCTGCTTGCTTTGCTTGTACACTTTGCTTATATCTTTGTGAACTCTTGGACTGGCCTTGTGGCCTCTTTTGTTTTTGCTCAGAGTATGTGGTGGCGTTGTGATCCACCTTGAGCTTTGTTTCTTTATGACCGGTCTTGTGACCGTAAACTTTTGGTTTTGCTTGACACCCCTCACTTAGACTACGGGGGTGTGTCAAATGTTGTAGTCTTAGTGATGTGTGTTATAGGGGGTACAACTCTCAGGGTTAGGTTTATGTACCCCAACCAACATTGTGAATGCAACACTTTCATTCTTGACACATATACATATGTACAACTGCCTGTAGTATTAGCTGTAGTGTATTGTTTTTGACGAAAAATGAGAATGGATGAATGAACTATGAAACAGTTGGGTACAAGTACTAACCCTAATTGGGTTGTACCCCTTATGGGCTACCCCACTACAGCCTACACAAATGTATAAGCTATAATGTTCGGACACATCCCCATAGGCAAAGTGGGGGAGAACAAGTGGTCACAAGACCAGTCAAGCAAAGCAAAGCAAGCTCAGGGTGGATCACAAAGTCACCACACAATACGAGTACAAGAGGAAGGCCACAAGGCCAGTTCACATGCAAGAACATATATATAAAGGTAAACAAGCAAGTGCAAGTATAGGAAGAGTACAGTACAAACAAGATCAAGAAGTGAGCAAGTGAGGCCAGGTAGGCACAAGACCTAGCAAAGTACAGAAGCGCTGATGATCACAAGGCGGAAGGGCCTTGGTGAAGATATCACCAGTGTTGGCCTCAGAGGCCACGTAGGTGAGACAGAGCTGACCATGCTACTGCACCTCACGAGCCAGGAAGTAGCGGAGAGCAATGTGCTTCGTTCTGTGCTCCAATCTGTGCTCCCTACACAAGGCCAGCATGGCCTTGTTGTGTACGTACAGAACTAGAGGAGAACGAGGCGGCTCTCCAAGGTCAGTCAGCAAGTAGGTGAGCCAGGGTAGCTCCTGTGCAGCCATGGCCCCTGCGTAGATCTCAGCCTCACAGCTGGAGCTGAGAACAGAAGATGAGCGGGTAGACCGCCACGAAACAGAGCCGGAGCGAAGGCTGAAGGTGTAACCCTGTGACGACCGCTGCACAGCCTGGTTGTCAGCCCAAGAAGCGTCAGCGTGACCTGTGAGGACTACTCGACGTCGCCCTCCAAGCACTAGCCCCATGCCCGACATACTGCACACGTACCGCAACACCCTCTTCGCTGCAACCACGTACTCTGGTCTGTGTCTCCCAGAAGCAACATAGCGTGCCAAGATGCTAAGAGGGTATGCAAGGTCAGGTCGTGTGCAGGTCATCAGGTACATGAGGCAGCCAACAAGCTCTGGGTATGGGCCACTCGACTCTACGGACCCATCCAAAGGCAGAGCTGATAGTGAGTGGCGAGTAGACAGAGGAGTGGCCTGAGGCGAGGAGTACGTGAAGCCGAAGCGCTGAAGGACCTGCTGCACCATGTGTGACTGAGTCAGGGTAATGGTGCGCTGTGCTCCGTCCCGGGTGATTTGCAAGCCAAGGTAGCTGCGCAGTTCACCCAGGTCTGTGCACGTGTGTCTCTTCTGCAGCTCCAACTTCACGTGAGCGAGAGCCTGAGTGCCAGCAGTGGCAAAGGACCAAGTCGTTGACGTACACGAGGATGTAGAACGGCGGCAACAAAGTATCGGTGCGCAGAAACAGCGACGGGTCAGCAGAAGAGGGCGCGACCCCAAGTGCCGCCACAGTAGTCCTCAGTGTGTCATGCCACTTACGTGGCGCCTGGCGGAGACCGTAGACTGGCCGCCGGAGGCTCCACTGGGTACCAGGAGGGAAACGACCCAGTGAAGCCAGGAGGGCGGCGCAGCTAGATCTCCTCGTGCAGGCTGCCCTGCAAGAAAGCTAGGCTGAAGTCAAGAGAGTGAAGCTCGTAGTCACGCTGAGCAGCAACATGCAGTAGCACCCGAAGAGTGCTCATCTTCGGGGTGGGGGAGAAGGTCTGAAAGAAATCTACTCCCTCTTGTTGACTGAAGCCTCGATCAACGTAACGAGCCTTGAAGACAGGCGGAGAACCCGGTGGTTGCTTCACCCTGAAAATCCACATGCCACTGACGATGTTCACTCCTGAAGGGGGAACCTCGTCAACGTAAATGCCTGTGGACTTCCAAGATGCCATCTCTGCATCCATGGCTGACTGCTACTGAGAGGAGTACTCACCCGCGATCGCCTCAGCGTACGAGCGCGGGTTCGGGATATCTGGAGCATCCGGGTCTCCCTTAGGGGCAATCAGCATGGACACGAGATGAGGTGCAGCGACTGCATGACACTCAAGTTCCTCCTGTCTGTCCTCAAGGACGTCCGTGCATAGAGCACACTCACCCCCGACGGACGGAGGACAGACAGACTCCGACTCGGCAACAAGACTGGCAGCGTAGTCTAGACGACAGTGAGCAGCAAAGTCGACAAGCTCAGCAACTAGGGAAGACGCAGCAGGAGACTCAAAAGAAGGGTCAGTGACAATAGTGGCCAGGAGACGCGTGACAGTAGGACTGGCAGCACGAAGAGAGTGAGACTCCGGGTCAGCAAGGACAGGAAGAGAGGACTCTCGAGGAGATAGCAGAGGGACACGCTGCGGAGCAGTGGAAGGACGCAGAGTCATATCGTGTATGCCAGGCACAGGTGGAGGACGCTCACGCGTACCTCGGCGACCAGTACGCGCAGCACGAATAGGTGACACAGGACGCGACACAGGCGACACAGGACGAGACTCAGGCTCACGACGCTCCGTAAGACCGCCTGTAGGACCAGTGTAGGGAGAAGGACCAGGAAGTGGCGAGGCAGGTGGGGGCTGGGACTGCGACTAGACAGGCGGAGGACACTCTAAGGAGGGAGGAGGACTAGGAGGAGGCGGCTGACCAAGAACCTGCTGAAGGAGAGGAGGAAAGTACGGCCGCGGCTGTGAAGCGCCCCCAGAACCAGCAGAGACAGCACCAAAACCCCTAGCCGAACCAGCACCAGCGGCACCTCCAACAGCTCGAGAGCCTCCACCAGCACCGGCAGCACCTCCAGCAGCTCCAGAACCTCCAGCAGCACCAGCAGCACCTCCATGACCTCTAGTAGGACCAGCAGCACCTCCAGGAGTAGGGCCTCCAGCCGACGGTTCCTCAACGCTAGGAGCTCCACTCCTGAGGCTGCAGCGCCGAGCGTACCACTCACGTAGCCGTCGAGGGGAGGGAGGCTTTGGCTGCGGCACTACACCTGCGAGGCCACTAGCCCAAACTCCAGCCGACCCCCCAGCTCCAGCAGCCCCACGACGGAGGCTGTAGCGCTGAGAGTACCACTCACGCAGCTGCTGTGAAGAGGGAGCACCACCAGGCTTGGCACCCCAAGTCTCAGCACCCCCAGTCGCAACACCTCCAGGCTCAGCACCCAAAGTCTCCATACCCCCAGGTCTAGCACCCTTAGTCTCCGCACCCCCAGGCTCAGCACCCCCAGTCTCCGCACCCCTAGGCTCAGCAACCCCAGTCTCAGTGCCCCCAGACCCAGCACCACCAGGCTCAGTACACTCAGTACCTCGCGCAGGACCAGAGTCAACAGCTACCTCGATAGGCTCGACCGAGTCTACCTGGGAAACACCTGAGGGAGCAGCACCCTGGGGAGGGAGGGGGTCTACCGACGGGACACCTGGGGTTAGGAAGAGCGGCGGGGGGGGGGGGGGAGCGGGGCAGTGCGGTAGGGGAAGAAACGGTAAAAGGGTATCGACTCGTCAAAGGTGACGTCCTGAGAGGCGAAGACCTGGCGCGAGGTGGGGTGGTAAAACTGCCAGCCATGCGCGTCAGGGACAAAGCCAAGGAAGACACAGGGAACGGCACGGGAGGAGAGCTTGTCCGCGGACGTATCGCGGACAAAGGCTCGACATCCCCAGACGCGGAACACCAACGCATCACCAACCTCCCCCGTCGAACGCAAGGTCGGCGAGGTCTCCGGAACAGAGATTCGGGGCCAGAGGTTGAGCTGACGCGCGGCGTACTGCACTAGAAACGGCCAAATGAAATGGGGGGCAGCCGCATGGATCATGGAGGTACGAGCGACCTCCATGACAAGACCAATGCGGCGCTCAGCAACCCCATTCTGTTGCGGAGAGGCCGGGGAGAGTGAACGTCTGGCGGATGTCGTGGTCCGCACAGAAGGCTGCCAAGAGGTCAGAGGAAAACTTGCCACCTCTGTCAGAGTGCAGACGTAGGACAGGAAAGTTCGACTAGAACCTATGGCGGAGCTGAAGACGAGCAGCGCGGATCCAGGTGATCAAAACATCAGGGACCTCACCCTTGGTACGTAAGAGGAAGACCGTGGTGTAGCGCGTGTAGTCGTCGACAACCAGCAGAAATTACCGCTCGTGGCCCTATCTCCGGACGAGGGCGGGGCCCCACATGTCTAGGTGGAGAGTCCGCAGGGGAGCCCCTGTGGAAGGGAACGAGGAGGAGTGAGGAGCGGCGCGCTGTCGCCCCTCGACACAGGGAAGACAGGGAGGAGCAGGTGAGGGTGGTAGGGGAGGGAGAACTCTAGGAAGACCAGAGACAAGGTACCTGGAGTGCATGCCACGAAGGCGCTGCACTAACGGGTGACCAAGGCGGTGGTGCCACAGGATAGTCTGGTGCGACAGGGAGCGACACGAGCAGGGGGCCGACAGCTGACCTGACGCAGACGTAGATGCAGCTACCTGAGGGGACTCAGTGGTCAGTGTGTACAAGTTCGACCCCGGCTGCCGAGCGAAGGTAGCCAGGTGACGACCCGTCTGAGCACACGTGCAGTGCGTCACACGCTCGTAGGCCGGGGTGAACTGGTGAACACCCGCGTCCTGGAGAGCGGAACCCGCCTCCAAGTTCGTAGAGAACAAGGGGAGGGTAGAGGCCCGATAGCGTGCCAGACGGGACAGCAGGACAAAGGAGGGCAGTGGTGGAGGTCGCAAGGACCGGACCCCCTGAGGGGTCAGCAAGGGAGACAGCAACCGGTCTAGGGAGCTGCTCTAGGGCAGTGCGGTCGCGAAAGAAACAGCGGGAAGCACCTGTGTCCAGTGTGAAGGTGTGTAGTGCCTCAGTAGGTGCGGTACCAGCAGACGCAGTCGCATTAGCACCTAGGGCAGTAGCCTCACCAGGACCTGGAGCAGCAGACGCACTAGCACCTAGAGCTGCAGCCTCACCGGTCGCAATACCTGGGTCTGGCGGTACACTCAGGTAACAGTCACCCTCAACACTATTAGTCAATGCATACATAGCAGCAAGAATAGCATCATAATCACGAGCAAAGATATCAATCCCCTTCTTAAGCAGATCAGCCCAGTGGGGCAGCTCAGAGGCGTCAGGAAACTGCTCACGCCAGGCGTCGTCGAGGCGAAAGAAACAGCGCTGCGCAGTGTGAACCCTTCCACAAGTCTAGCTAGTGCGGTCACCTGTGCGGATGACATACGGGCAGGTACCCCCCTCCCCCAGACCCCCCACGCTGAGAGTACCACTCACAGGAGCTGCTGCTTGCTGCTGCTGCTGCTGCGTCTGGCCACCGCCAAACCCCCCCACGCTGTACCGCTCCACCGCACCCGCCACCCGCTACAACCGCCGCCACCACTGCCAGCACCACCGCCACCACCCCCACCACCGTCGCCGCCGCCACCACCCCCGGTGCCGCCATTGGCCCCCCCACCACCCGCGCCACTCCCACTCCCGCCACCACCCGCGCCACTCCCACTCCCGCCACCACCCCCGCCCCCCCCACCTCCTCCACCGTCGCTGCCCCCGCCTCCACCTCCCACCTCTGCCTCCCTTGCCCCTGCCGCCCTTGCGTCTCCCACCAGGAGCAAACGCGGCCCCGACTCTCTCAGCTCCAAGGAAGTCGACAGCAGTAGCAGATGCAATGGAGGGAGGAGGGGGGAGGGGGAGCACCCCTCAAAGAAGGGGGTACGGGGGTCACCACGAGAGGCACCTACAGCGACAATGCTCTTCTCAGCTGCTAGGAGCTCCTTCTCGAGGAGGTCGACAGTAAGTTCAGTGGGGAGAGGGCGAGAAACTGGTCCCCTGACAGTGCGAAGGGAGTCAGGGAGGTGGGGTGACAAGGTGGTACAGTGTGAGGTACATCGGGGGGGGGGGGGGGGGGTTCTTGGCGAGGAATCGGGGGGGTAGCGCTGCACGGTAGCGGAGGTCACTGGTACGGAGGTGGGTGATGAGGTCAGCTACAGTGACAAAGGTGGACAAGTCGGGGAAGAGGTTAGGGCAGTGAGAGACGGCCTATGGCAGCTGTGGCAGGGGAGGAGTAGTGCGCGACTACTGCGTCGTACAGCTCCTTGGCGGTCTTATGCTGCCCAAAGTGCTCGTGCTCATCTAGCGGTAGGTGAGTGCGAACGGCTAGGCGAACGTGTGCATCACGGGTCTGCCACTGGGAGCGAGCAGTACTGTCAGCATTAGCGGGAGGTGCGGGAGCAGCGCCTGACGTATGGTTATACAGTGAGACATCGTCCTTGGCAGTGATCTGAAGGAACAGGTGAAGATCATCTAGCCAAAGGTGAGAATGGATTGGGTGGCCATTGTGGCAAGTAGGAACAGTAGCAGTAGTAGTAGTAGTAGTAAAGTAGGAACAGGAAAAGGAGTTGCTGCAGGTGGGGCATAGTTAGGGCGGCGCGGCTCGGTTCGGGCGGCGCGGTTTGGTGTCGGGGCGGCGCGGCTCGGTTCGGGCGGCATGGTTCGGTTCGGGCGGCGCGGCTCGGTTCGGGCGGCGCGGCTCGGTTCGGGCGGTGCGGCTCGGCTCGGTCTGGGCTGCGCGGCGGTGCACGCCTAGGGGACGTGCGGGTGGGCGGCTGTAGCGGGCAGGTCGGGGGCCGCTCGTGGGCCTTACTAGCGGGCGGGTGGCCTGGGGAGGGCGTCGCGGCGGCCTACGGGTGGCTCACGGGCGGCGCGCGGCTAGGGGGGGGCCGGTCGACGGGCTGCTCGTGGCGGCGTGGGCAGCTAACGGGCGGCGCGCGCGCTCAGAAACGGCCGCGCGCGAGGGCTGCTAGAGGGCGACGTGCGGGAAAAAAAAAAGGGCCGCGCGCGGCACTAGCGAGCCGCGCACAGGCAGCAGGAGAAGACGAGGCGCACGAGGGCGCACTAGGGGAACGGCGCTCGAGGGCGCTAGGATGATGGGGCGCTCGAGGGTGTTGAGAATATGTTTGTATGCTTTTATTATAAATGCACTGTTCGAAATGTGTTTACAGGGGCTCGCCATAGCGAGGGATTTGAACCTGGTGGCGAGTCAACGGGCCGCAACTGAGCACAGCGGTTGCGACCCGCGTGGCAACTCAAGAATCGAATCGACAGCAGGAGTCATCGTCTACAGTACGCGAAACTGACCTGTAGGGCGCGGCAGGATACCGCGCCCTTAGCCGAAGCTGAAAAGTCTCGCCAGCGCGACTGTAACAGGCAACCCAAGCAACGCAGCGCAACTGTTATACAGTTGCGCCTTGGTAACTGTTTGCCCTATGCGTTTGCTATATAACAGAATGTAATGCCTTGCTCATACTACACAATTCTCGAGCTTGTGTCCGGCCTACCCTCGGCCGCTGCTTTGGCACCATGTTACAAGCCAGGAGAGCTACCTCTGAGTGACCAATAGCCCCGCCGTAGGGATGTCGTTAATTCCTAGAGCTTCCGCTGCGCTCTAGCGACTTCTTATTTCCAACAGAGGGTGCTTCTAACGGTGGGCCCTTAGGTGAGTCCTAGGTCTAGAACCTAAGCTCTGCTACCATGTCAGAATGAGGAGTGGTTGAACTATGAAAAGTTGGAGTACAAGTAGCAAACCCTAGCTTGTGTACCCCCTAAAGGCTAACCCACTATAGCCTACACAACAATAATGTTGGAAACAATAAGTCTTAGTGCGCTTCTGTCGTGTCAAAACCCAAGACACTAGCGAAGCAGTCCGAATCGAAGCATCGAGTCAAACCTCGGAGGTTAGGGTAACCGCCTGGAGGTTACGAGAAAGTCAAAGGTCAGCGACCTTTGACTCGACAATTACAGCGCGACAGTTAAGGACACACAACTGACTCGTTACAGAGCAGTTGCCCGAGTCGCACTGTATCGAATCGCAACAGCAATACAGTTATCTATCTATTCGTATTCCCTGTACTCTTATATAAAATCTTGTATTTGCTTGTTTAATTTAATCTACTTTTGCTCTCACACACTAGTGCAAGGTCGGTTCACAAGTTTCATTAAACGCTTCCGCTATTACAAGTTTCCTACCCAGAGTTATCCTCTGCAAAGATCCTTAAGGGCCTTCTCAGCCCAACAAATAACACATATAGTGTTTGACAACCGCAACAGCAACAGTAAAGTAGTTTATAACTGTATCTCTTCATATTTCCTGTACTCATGAAACATCTTGTATCTCTCTGTTTTAATCAATCAACTTTGCCCTCACATACTAGCGCAAGGTGGTTCACAACTCTTCATTAAACGCTTCCGCTACTACCGTATCGCCCCGGATATAAGCGGCCGCGGCGCTTATAATAAAATCGATTTTTTTAGGGGTGGCGCTTGTAATTGAATAACGGCCATAAGCGCTGGCGCTTATATAAAGACAAATACAGAAATACAATTCAAACGCACCAACATGTACATTTCAGTCTCGTAAGTTGAACCGAATTAAAACTTTACAGCGTCCAGAATCAGAATCGCGCGAGGGCGAATTTCTGACGGTGCACTGAGCTTTGGCGCGTCATTTTGCCCGCGTGCCAGCTCATACTGACTGGACGCGCAACCAGTGAGGTCCGCGAAAGTCAAACAAAGTGAAAATGTGATGTGACTCGCTAGAAATATGAAGTTCGTTACCGTTTTAATCAGGAATGAAAAATAAATTTAGGCATGCGCTTATAATAAGTAAAGCATTTTCAGGGGGGGGGGCGCTTATAATCGAATTCCGGCCATAAGCGCCATGCTCCAGATAGAAGCGCCGGCGCCTTTAATCGGACGGCGCCTATATCCGGGGCGATACGGTACATCAGTTCTATCCAGAATTCACCCCTGCAAAGATCCTAAGGGCTATTTTCTCAGCCCAACATCCATGATGTTCTTTACTCACCTCACCACCCAAGCCCTGAGGGCTACACAGTTTCCAGAGAGTTTGCTCTGAGGGCTGACGCACGGTGTTTACAACAATTCTGAGGGCTTAGTCCTAAACCAGAGGGTTTCGTTCTCTTTGGATTGCATTGCATGACTTGGATTGATCAATTGGGAACCAAACCCAGCCAACTACCGTATGGCCCCGGATAGAAGCGCAGGCCTATGTTAAGCGCATGCGCTTGTATCTGGAGCAATGCGCTTATGGCCGATCCTCAATTATAAGCGCACCCCTTTGGAATTCTTGACTTATTATAAGCGCACTCGTTTAGTTAAAAAAAAAAAAAAGAATTTCATTTTTTTTAACCTACCTAGCCTACATGTTCTAAACTTTCCATTAAGAATGACTATCACATACAAGGGTGGTCTCTGCTGTCCTGCACTACACCTTTCAACCTGCCTAGTCTACCCTACTGCCTTTTCTTCCTCCTCGTCCGACTCAGGCTCCGTGGAGTTGTTGCCCCAGAACCCATCTGCCTGGATGTCGTCGTCCACCTCCACCTCATGGGACAACTGGCACCTTCGGTGCGCTAGCACCAGTTTGTCTTCGCTCCCATCAAGGGCGTTGCTGATGCCGCAAGTGAGGAAGGCTTTCTTGATGAGGTCGGCGGGCACCGCCTTCCAGGCCCGTGAAATCCACTTGAGCACCACCTCCGGAGGTGGTTTCTTGATGTTCCCTGCATCACACGGAGTGGGGCGGGGAAAACATGAGACAAGTAAACATGCATTCAAGCTCAAGATTTGCAGACGGGAGCACATGCCGTCACTCACCTGCCGGGGTCAGGATGTTCATGCCGTCCTCCTCAAACCAATTTTGGTACCTGCTGACGAATGCTTGCTTTGAAGCTTTTGTTGATCGACACATCGAGGGGCTGCAGGTCTGCCGTGCAACCCGCCGGAATGATAGCAGGCACGATGTTGAGCGCCGCGAATCTCGCCTTGACTTCTGGTGTCAGGTGACCGCGATACGAGTCGAGCACCAGCATGGCAGCTACGACTCTGCAGGCCGAATTTCGGCTTCAGGAACGGCACCACGCCCTGTGTTGAGCCACTCGATGACGCCTGCGGCCTCCATCCACCCGTTGGCTTGGCAGCCGGACCACAACATCTGCACGCAACGAAAAGAACAGTTAACGACTCAGGTAGTAACGGGAATAAACACGGTGGACGATCACTTACCGTTCGGGAAGTCACCCTTGGGGAGTGTCTTGCGCTTGAAAAACACCCACGGCTTCAGCTTCTCGCCCGTCGCCGTGCACGCAAGGCATGACGGTCACTCTCTCCTTCTGGTACCCACCGCTGCGAATGGGCACCGACCTCACGCCCGTCTGCTCCACGGTGGTCGTCGCCGACATCTCTAACACAGCGGTGTCTGGTCGGCATTGATGATGTAGCGGTTGTCAATGTCGTATTCGTGACGGGCGTCACGTACGTACTGCCAAAAATCATTGCACTGCTCAGCCACGTCTGCAGAACAGGGAGAAAGGTACATACAGTAAACCAAATTAGTATGACGCATAGGAGACATGCGAAAAAAACTAAGCGCAATCGGGTACCCACCAAAATCAGCAGTAAACGACCCACTTACGCTCCTGTGTTTTCTGTGCCACCTTTGTTTTCATGCGCACGCTGAGGTTCCACCGCCTGCGGAACCGCTCCGTCCACCGCTGACTGGCTTTCCACTTGACGTCCGGGTATAGAACCTTCATCACTTCTTTGGACCACTCTTGCAGCCGGCCGACCGAAACCGCAACTCCGCGGCGTCGCCAGTCGAGGAGTTGCGCGTACACCTTTAACTCCATGGGGCGGTACCAAGACGACCTCCCGCGCCCGTGAAGTCGCATCCGTGCTCCGTGTGCAGCCTTGAGCGCATCCGCTTGGGCTTTCCATTCTGTCAGACATTTTCGGTGAATGCCTGACTCCCGCGCCACTTCGCTCACCGAAGCCGCAAGCTCGAGCCGCACGAGCCACCTCAACTTCTCCTGGGCGGTGTAGGACTGCCGCTTATGTTGATTCAGCTTGTGCCTGGGGGAGGGGGGGCGGGCATCTCGATTCTCGGTAGACGGGTGTGGGCGTTTTTTATTAGGGGCGGATATGTCGGTACCGGCATCTTCGCGCGTGGGTGCGTCGCGCCACCAGGACTCCACACCGTCCTCGTCCTCGTCACGGTCGGGGAACACGTCTTCCTCGTCGCCCGCTGCACCGTCGCCACCAGCTTCACCGTCGCCTCCAGCTTCGCCGGCGCCGCTGTCATGTTTATCGGTAGCCACATCATCGTCGGCGCCCACAGCCGACTCATCCCACGCGCAGGATTCTGGTTGTCCCCACCGTGGTGCAGTCGCTGGAGCTTGGATGCGTGCATCGCGGGCCTTCGGTGTGTCCGCTTCAGCCAACCATTCGTCGAACGTGGCTGGTAAATACAGTTGGAGCACGGGCCGTTGGTGAGCACCTGCCGTGGCAAAAGCAGGCGGATTCGGAGGAGGGAGGTGCGGGAGGAGCGGGTGGAGCAGGGGGTGCAGGGGGAGCAGGAGGAGCAGGGGTGCAGGGGGATCCGGTGGCACTGGAGGCGCTGGTGGCTCACGTATACCACCCGTCTTCGGTAAGTCGCCATGTGCGGCGTGGCTTTTTCTTGAAGAGGATGCTCGTCCCACTAAATTCCGCCATGGCTTCGCCTGCCAGGCGGGTTTGACAAGGAACTGAATGAAAAAATCAGAGAAGAGGGTGAAGAAATGGGCAACGACGGTGACCCCTGCTGTGTGACGGCTCGGGTTCCTCGTCGATGACAGGCAGGAAACCCCCGCCCACTCCCGTAGAGGCGCCTGCGTGGCAGCATCTACGCTGCGCTGGCAGAGAATCTTGCCGAACCTTCGAGATGGTTCTGCCCGAATGCACATGCCTCGCAGCGCATGCGGCTCTGATTGGGCCGCACGACAACATCATCGTCACTGCTGTCACATTCTATGTTTCCAGACAACATTGTGCGGTGGTAAACCGAACCGCTGCGGTTTCTGCCTGAAAACCATGCACGATCCCACTTGGTGCATGGTCGGTTGAATTCGCCTTATTGAGAGCTTCACAATGGTGTGTCAAAATTGATTTTCATTTTTCCCTTTATACAAGCGCATGCGCTTATAAATCTGACTCAATTATAAGCGCACCCCCCCAAAAAACAATGATTTATTATAAGCGCAGGTGCGCTTCTATCCGGGGTATTACGGTACCATATAATCCCCAGTCATAAGCAGCACTCAAAACTGTTGGGAAACAATAAGTCCTAAGTGCGCTTCTGTCGTATCAAAACCCAAGGCACCAAGCGAAACAGTCCCAATCGGAGCATCGAGTCAACCTCGGAGGTTAGGGTAACCGCCTGGAGGTTACGAGAAAGTCAAAGGTCGCTGACCTTTGACTCGACAATTACAGCGCGACAGTTAAGGACACACAACTGACTCGCTACAGAGCAGTTGCCCGAGTCGCACTGTATCGAACCCGCAACAGCAATACAGTTATCTACATATCTATTCGTATTCCCTGTACTCTTATATAAATCCTTGTATTTGCTTGTTTAATTCAATCAACTTTGCTCTCACACACCAGTGCAAGGTCGGTTCAAATTCTTCACTAAACGCTTCCGCTATTACAACTACTTCACCTAGAGTTATCCCTTGCAAGATCCTAAGGGGCTATCTCAGCCCAACATGGTATGAGAGCTGACAAGGGAAACTCTACTCCTTTTTCAAGATCATTACAAGACATGGCAACAAACAAGGAAAGGAGCTCCCCTAATGGCTCCTCGGGCACTACTCCTACTCCACCGCCAGCCTCTGGCCTGCAGACAGAAGAAGGCACGGCAACAAGACCAAGAGGAATGTCAACCGAAACCCCCATGAACCACCCTTCGGACTTTGACCAGAACATGATGGAGAAATTTTTCTCCTTCATGTCCTTCTACGAACAACACCAGCAGTCGGGACCTGCACAAACACACAACAGCAACAACGGAGCGACACCCATGAGTCTTGATGGGTCGTCATATGCGCGAGGAAACCAGCAGCAGCAACCTACCTTTGCTCCGTACGAGCGCGGGTCAATCAGCTTCGTGCCCCACCCGCAACCTTCACCTGGACAAGAAAGACCACTGGACGCACTTCAAGTTCAGTCGCAGTTTGCACACGTCTTAAAACTGCAAACGTCAAGACCCTTCGACGGCAAAGACTTCTTTACCTGGTCCTTTGAATTCGAGCTGATGATGGAGGCGCGCAGATACTCGGCTTCTTCGACGGGTCCCTGCAGTATCCAGCCAACGGGACACAATATAAAAGCAGCAGTATACGTATCAATCAATGATGGCGTATACAATCCTATTGAGGAACGTGACACCAACTCAGCAGCAGAACATTCGCTCTTACCGGACCTTCGGCAACTCGGCGGAGCTCGCGTACAGCCATCTGAAGAACCTGTATCAAGCAACAGACAGTGTAAACCAGAGCAGGTTAATGGCGCAGTTGACGTCAGTTGAAATGAAACCAGGAGAAAAAGGACTGGCGTATATCAGCCGATGTCGCGAACTACGCGACAAGCTGCTTCGATGCGGAGGGTCAATCTCTGAAGACGCCTTCGTGACAGTCATCATTGGTGGGCTTGGTCCTCAGTGGCGCGCCACCAAGCCATTCTTCGAGCCCACGGAAGAATCTCTGAAGCTGCACTCTGCGCCGAAATACATGCCGAGCAACAAGATATGGACCTGCAGGAAGAACGACACAGGAAGAAACGACCAGTATCAGAGTTCGCATTCCACACTCAACGACGACACAGCAATTATAACAACCGACAGCAGCAACCGAAGATAGTACCTCCTTTCTGCCACATCTGCAAGACTTCAGGGCACCCGCCAGCACACACTGCCCGAATCGTCAGCAATCAACGGCATCACAGCGACAACTTCGACCTTCAAGCTCCCAAATGGCTTCAACACAAGCAAGTGCGACGACCACTATTCAAGCTTCAACGACTTCACAACCTGCACGAGGAGCAAGAAACATAATCAACTGCATGACGAAGATACCGATTCGTGTACAACCGAATCACCACCACACTACTCACCGGAAGAAGAGCTTGACAACAGAACGCCTCGCCGTGAGCTACTCCAGCCGAATCCAACGTACGCCGCCATCGCTCAAGTGAACCGTCCGGCCAAGACACCTGGTTCTTGGACAGTTGCTGCGGGCAACACATGTGCTCGTCCGGGCGTTTCGTACAACGCGAACATCGACTCCAACGGGAAGTAATCATCACGGTTGCCAACAACCAAAACCTGCGCACACGAAGACAAGGAGTGGTACAACTTCAGTCAAGAGAAACAAACGTCATACTGCACATGTCTAAGGTACTCATCGCTGAAGGACTCGCTACAACTTACTGAGCGTTAGCCAGTTGATGGCGAAAGGAATTCATCTGGAAGCCGACAGCACGACCCAGGAGTTCAAGCTTTACCACGGGAGAGGCGGTCTCTACATCGGAAAAGCAGTGCTGAAGAACAACGTCTTCGTCCTCGACTTCGTTCCTGACCTCGGCACTACAGACAGCGACGCCATCGTGAATTTCACTGATTGGACACACCCTCCGGATCTCGACCCCGACTTCAGCCCGGGAGGCTTCTGGTACTCTCGCACACCATTCCTGAAGCAGAACGAACACGAGCATTAGCAACAATTCGACAATCGGCAGCAGTAACAACATCGACATCAGCAGCAACAACATCGGCAGCAGTAACAACATCGACATCAGCAGCAACAACATCGGCAGCAGTAACAACATCGGCAGCAGCAACAACATCAGCAGCAGCAAACAACGACACCAGTCACAGTCAACGAAGCACCACCAACACCCGCACAACAGCTGAATCCGACTCAACGTGAAGTCCACCGAAGCGCCAACCTCGTCGCCAGCTTTTACTCCAACTCCGACGCATATCAGCGTTCACCTGGACACCGCGCCTCTGAAGAGATCTGGCACGCACGAACAGGACATCCAAGCAACACGGTTTTGAATAACACGATAAGAGCAGGAGTCCTTGACAAAGATTCTCTACTTCTACCCGATGGCAGAGAACTCCAGAAGGCACGAGGGACTTGCCTTATATGTCCCGAAGCTGACTTACCTCATCGACCGTTTGCTTCACATCACAACCCGAGCGCTCCAGCGTACGCACCACTCGAAAAAGTCTACAGCGACATCCTCTACAATCGCGAACCAGGACAAGTCAACTACAACTACACCATCACCTTCATCGACGCCGCCACTCGATACGTCTGGCATCGCAACCTACCCAGCCGCGACATGGCGCTCGCAGCATTCGCCGCCTGGCTACCGATAGCAGAGAGAGTCTGGAACACAACTAAAAAATTTCCAGTCAGACGGAGGTGGCGAGTACACCTCTCACCGCTTCAAGCAGTTCTTGGCGGAAAGGGGGATCAAGCAACTCCTCTCCCTTCCCTACCACATCAGCAGCAAGGTGTTGCAGAACGACTGAACAGGACCCTGCAGAACAGCATGCGCAAACTGTTACGTGGCATGCGGCTACCCAACCACCAGTGGCCAGCAGCAATGGACCACGCTGTCATGCTGCACAACTTGTTGTCGTCGTCGTCACTCTCCCGAACAACGCATCACCGCATCTGCTGTGGACAGGGAAGCGGGCAGCACGAAAATGTTTACGAGTTTTCGGGTGCATGGTACAGTACAGACCCCCAGAAGCACGAGCGGGAAGATTTTCGCAACGGCACAGTGGGACTACACCTCGGCATCGAGAAAATTACAACGCATGGAGAATCTTCGACGTCCACAAAAGGAAACAGTAGCAGCACGTGACGTGATCTTCTACGAAAGACTCACCCTTCAGACGTACCTCGCCACTTGCACGAGAATCGGGACCTCACCAGTGGTTTTCGTGGTGACCGCTCCTTCGCATCAGCAGCGGTGAAGCAGACTGGGACGAGGCAGAATGTTGACAACGCATCGGCAAATCCGGACCTCTCCCGTACTGCTCCGTCAACGTGCCCATGGACGAAGAAAATCCTCGCGACTAGTAACACGCCGAAGTCTTCTACCACTTCGCCGACAACGGTTTACGTAACACCTGCAACCGTCAAACACAATGAGCAGAAAGGATAGGACCGGAATTTCATCCCTGATCCAGAAGCGGGGGAACGAAGCAGCTTTCCCCGAGGATCCAGAACTCCTCGATACTCACAAGACTGGGCTGCAAATCCTCGGCCATCGGGTCACCAAGCATTCCACGTGAACACACGCAGCTCGCTTCCTCAGGAGCCTGCA